>JBBGZY010000391.1:6412500-6940000 GCA_037952925.1 Lithobates clamitans | reverse complement strand
ACACCACCGCCATTAAAACAATACTGTGGAACCCCTTATAATTAAAATAATATGACCCCGAATGGGGTGGTGGCACAATGTGGACATGTTTCCCATCTATAGCCCCTCCATAATTGGGAAAGTCCCAACGGCTGGCAAAATGGGATGCCACAGTCTGCCATTCCTGTGGCGTTGAAGGAAACTGGGGAATCAAACAAGAAAACCAAAATCAATTAATTTGGAAGCTAACATTGCAAGAAAATTAGACAATTAAAAACATTATTCCCCAGCATCATTATAACATTCAATAATTTAATTCTTCTGGAATAACTAATATGGAAAAAGGCACACTTATCAGATTGCTCACCCCCTCTGATAGAACATTGATTACATTTTAGGGGGTTGTGAAATCCCTAAAAAAAATTACTTTAACGACACGCAGGAATTTAGGGACTAACAAAGGCTACAAGACTGCAGTTGTCGCACTCTGCAGGTGCAGTTGCTAACCAGCTTACAGTAAATGAGGTAATGTCAAAAGGCATTCATGTTGCAAGGAGTACACAATCACATGCAAGGGCAATTAATGAAAACACTTTGAGGCTTGCATATGATTTGATGATGGAAATCAGCAGAGCTTCTGCTCATTTACTAAAGCACTGGAACAAATGCACTTGTAGAGTGCACATGCATTTTGCAAAGTGCAACATAGATTTGCTTTAGACAAATCAACACCACAGAACATTCAAGCAAATTTTAACGAGGGTGGGGGTGGGGGGGTTGTGAAATCTAGCTAATTGCTAATTAGCAGCACACTATTTGGAGTGAGTTCAGGTGGGGGGGGGTTGTGAAATCTAGCTAATTGCTAATTAGCAGCACACTATTTGGAGTGAGTTCAGGTGGGGGGGGGGGGGTTGTGAAATCTAGCTAATTGCTAATTAGCAGCACACTATTTGGAGTGAGTTCAGGTGGGGGGGGGTTGTGAAATCTAGCTAATTGCTAATTAGCAGCACACTATTTGGAGTGAGTTCAGGTGGGGGGGGGGGTTGTGAAATCTAGCTAATTGCTAATTAGCAGCACACTATTTGGAGTGAGTTCAGGTGGGGGGGGTTGTGAAATCTAGCTAATTGCTAATTATAAGCACACTAAATACACTCCAACAAAATACATTCAAAATGAGTAGACTAGGTGGATATGTTCTCATCACTTCATGCTGGGAAGGTTATTGAAGGAAACTATACATGCATGACAAAAAATAACAGGAAAAAATCCCAGCATGTGTGAGGATAAAAAGGGGACATTCACACTATATTGCAATGATGGGAAGTAGTGTTTGAAGCAAGAAATACATTACATTATCAAAGATTACATAAAAGAACATGTGATGCTAATAAAAGAAAAATATCTTACCTTAATATAGTCCTTCTGCAGGACCTGTATGATGGCAGAACAGGTCTCTGGGATAATGATCCCCAGAGCCTGGGGGGAGATGCCTGTCGAGAACTTAAGGTCCTGCAGGCTTCTCCCTGTGGCCAAATACCGCAAGGTAGCGACCAGCCTCTGCTCCGGAGTGATGGCTTGCCTCATGCAGGTATCCTGCCTGCTGATATAGGGGGTCAGCAAAGCCACCAAACGGTCAAAAACGGGGTCCGTCATCCGGAGAAAGTTCCTGAAATCCTCAGGATTATTCTCACGGATCTCACGGAGCAAAGGCATGTGACAGAACTGGTCACGCTGAAGCAACCAATTCTTGGTCCATGAACTCCTCCTCGCCCTGTTCATGGACTGGTCTTGGGCTGAAGAATAAACTACAGCACCAAGCACATACAATGCACGAGCTCTACGACGAGTACGTACAGGTAACATGGCTTCAAAACGGTCGGCTGGTCAGAACGCACTAAACAGAACGCACTGAAGAACAGCAAGGCCTGTGAAGAACGACCTGAAAATCAGGAACGAGCGGCCAATAAAACAAAGATTTCTCAATGCCAACTGACCAAACGCACTGAAAAGCAGATACAAACCTCACAAGCACAGACTGAACAACAGTTAAAACGAACTGAAAAATACGAGTCTCACAAGCGCGAATCGTCTCTCACCAAACTTCTACTAACACGAGATAAACACGAGATTAGCAGAAGGAGCCCAAAGGGTGTCGTACGGGCTATTGAACTTCCGTTTTATAGTCTCGTCGGACTTGGTGTACGTCACAGCGTACTAAGCTGTCGTACTTTTGTGTGGTCGTGTGTGGGCAAGTCCGTTCGTAAGAAAGTCTGCCACAAGTCCGCCGAAGGTACGCCGGAAGTATGTCGGACAGGCTGTCCGACTTTTGTAGCTGCAAAGTCCGACCGTGTGTACGCGGCATAACACTTGGTGACGTGGCGAGTCCCATAATTGCAGTTCAAGCTGGTGAGGTGGCAAGCACAAGTAGTGTCCCGCTACCACCAAAAAGAAGACAAACAGGCCCGTCTTGCCCATAGTGCCTTTCCTGCTGCATTCGCCAATCCTAATTGGGAACCCACCGCTTCTGCAGCACCCGTACTTCCCCCATTCACATCCCCAACCAAATGCAGTTGGCTGCATGAGAGGCATTTTCTTTATGTCCTCCTGAGTACCCCTACCCAACGAACCCCCCCAAAAAAGATGTGTCTGCAGCAAGCGCGGAAATAGGCGTGACACCCGCTATTATTGTCCCTCCTGTCCTGACAATCCTGGTCTTTGCATTGGTCAATGTTTTGAACGCTACCATACACTAATTGAGTATTAGCGTAGGGTACAGCACTGCACAGACTAGGCATACTTTCACAGGGTCTCCCAAGATGCCATCGCATTTTGAGAGACCCGAACCTGGAACCGGTTACAGTTATAAAAGTTACAGTTACAAAAAAAGTGTAAAAAAAAAAAAAAAAAAAACACAAAAAAAAAAAATGAAATTTAAAAAAAATAGTTGTCGTTTTATTGTTCTCTCTCTCTCTCTCTATTCTCTTTCTATTGTTCTGCTCTTTTTTACTGTATTCTATTCTGAAGGCGGTGATTGGTTTTCGGGGCCCCGTACGCGGCTAGGCTCCAAAAAAGTCCCACTCATGTGGTATCCCCATACTCAGGAGAAGCAGCTAAATGTATTTTGGTGTGCAATTCCACATATGCCCATGGCCTGTGTGAGTAATATATCGTTTAGTGACAACTTTGTGCAAAAAAAATAACAATTGTCACTTTCCCGCAACTTGTGTCAAAATATAAAATATTCCATGGACTCAATATGCCTCTCAGCAAATAGCTTGGTGTGTCTACTTTCCAAAATGGGGTCATTGGGGGGGGGGGGGGGGTTGTGCCATCTGGGCATTTTATGGTCTTCAAAACTGTGATAGGTAGTGAGGAGTAAAATCAAAAATTTACGCCCTTAGAAATCCTGAAGGCGGTGATTGGTTTTCGGGGCCCCGTACGTGGCTAGGCTCCCAAAAAGTCCCACACATGTGGTATCCCTGTACTCAGGAGAAGCAGATGAATGTATTTTGGGGTGCAATTCCACATATGCCCATGGCCTGTGTGAGCAATATATCATTTAACTTTTTGTAATTTTTTTTTTTTTGTCATTATTCAATCACTTGGGACAAAAAAATTAATATTCAATGGGCTCAACATGCCTCTCAGCAATTTCCTTGGGGTGTCTACTTTCCAAAATGGGGTCATTTGGGGGGGATTTGTACTGCCCTGCCATTTTAGCACCTCAAGAAATGACATAGGCAGTCATAAAGTAAAAGCTGTGTAAATTCCAGAAAACGTACCCTAGTTTGTAGACGCTATAACTTTTGTGCAAACCAATAGATATACACTTATTGACTTTTTTTACCAAAGACATGTGGCCGAATACATTTTGGCCTAAATGTATGACTAAAATTGAGTTTATTGGATTTTTTATATAACAAAAAGTAAAAAATATCATTTTTTTTCAAAATTTTCGGTCTTTTCCCGTTTATATCGCAAAAAATAAAAACCGCAGAGGTGATCAAATACCATCAAAAGAAAGCTCTATTTGTGGGAAGAAAAGGATACAAATTTCGTTTGGGTACAGCATTGCATGACTGCGCAATTAGCAGTTAAAGCGACGCAGTGCCAAATTGTAAAAAGTGCTCTGGTCAGGAAGGGGGTAAATCCTTCCGGGGCTGAAGTGGTTAAGCATCATTAAAAACACTCCTGAAAAAACTGACGTTTTTAAAACTTTTTTTTGCATTGATACATGTCCCCTGGGGCAGGACCCTGGTCCCCAAACCCTTTTTAGAACAATAACTTGCATATTAGCCTTTAAAATTAGCACTTTTGATTTCGAACGTTTGAGTCCCATAGACTTTAATGGGGTTCTAAAGTTTGCGCGGGGGTGTTTGGCTCATCCCTACTCAAGACCCAGTAACCCAGTGGATTTTCAGTTGTAAAGGTCTCTAAGTCTGATCTTGCCCCTAGGTATTCCTGCACCATGTAAATCAGACTCTGGCGATGGTTGCTGGAACTGATCAGACTTTGGGGCTGCGGACTAAAGAATTGTCTGAACGCATCAGTCAGATGGCCACCTTCTTCACCGCTCCTTCTGTGACTGACCGAAGCCTCAGCAACACAATGTCCAGGAGGACCAGAAATCTGTAACCTCCCAGGCTCTGGAAACGCATTGCACAAACCTTTCTGCAAGGCCTCCCGAAGATGTTTTATCCTCTGTTCCCTCTGTGAAGGCTGGATAAGTTCTGCAACCTTACCCTTGTAAAGTGGATCAAGAAGGGTTGCCAGCCAGTAATGATCCCTCTCCTTGATACCACGAATCCAAGGGTCCTTTCGCAGGCTTTGCAAGATCACGGAGGCCATGCAGCGAAGGTTTGCTGAGGCATTCAATCCCTAGTCCTCTGGGTCACTAAGGATGACATGATCCACAGCCACCTCCTCCCAGCCATGTACAAGTCCATGGGTTTCTGGGGACTTAAAACAATCCCTTGAAGACTGCTGCTGATGCTGAGTGCTAGGCTCCACCTCCATGCTGACACAATCCTCATCCTCCTCCTCTTCCTGTGTGATCGGCCCTCAGGAATACTGTCTGGATAAAGGGGGCCTTGAGAGGTAAGGAAGTCCTCCTCTTCTTCCCTCTGTTCTGCCTCAAGTGCCCTGTCCATTATACCACGAAGCGTGTGCTCCAACAGGAATACAAGAGGAAGAGTATCACTGATGCATGGACTGTCACTACTTACCATCCTCGTGGCCTCCTCAAATGGTGACAGGACAGTGCATGCATCCTTGATCAGTAGCCACTGGTGTGGCAAAAAAAGCCAAGCTCCCCTGACCCTGTCCTGGTGTCATACTCACACAGGTACTCATTAATGGCCCTCTGCTGCGTGTGCAGCTGCTGCAGCATTGCCAATGTTGAGTTCCACCTGGTGGGCATGTTACAAATGAGTTGGTTCTTGGGCAGGTTGCATTCCTTTTGAAGGTCAGCCAGCCGAGTACTGGCATTATATGACGAGCAGAAATGCGCACAGACTTTCCTGGCCTGCCTCAGGAGATCCTGTAAGCCCGGGTACCTGCACAAAAAACGCTGCACCACCAAATTAAGGACGTGAACCAAACATGGAACATGGGTCAAGTGTCCTTGTCGGAGGGCGGAGAGGAGGTTGGTGCCATTGTCGCAAACCACCATTCCTGGCTGAAGCTGGCATGGTGTCAACCACCTCTGAGTCTGCCCCTGAAGAGCTGTTAGATTCTCTGCTCCAGGTTGGCTCCTGTCCCCTAAGCAGACCAACTCAAGCACTGCATGGCATCTTTTTGCCTGAGTGCTTGCGTAGCCCCTTGAACGCCTACGGAGCACCGCTGGTTCAGAGGACAAATCCACAGAGGAAGAGGCCATAGAGGAAAAAGAAGAGAAGGGGTGGAGGAGAGAGGTGTGGCAGAATCACCACTACATTTTGGAGGCGTGGTAGCGGCACAAGCTCCAACAATTTTGCACCCTGTCCTGCATCCTTCCCAGCTGACAGCAGAGTTACCCAGTGCACCCTGAAAGAAAAGTAAAATCTCTGTCCATGTCTGCTAGACCATGAGTCAGCGGTAATATGTACCTTACCGCTGAGCGCCCTGTCCAATGAGGCCAAGACATTGCCTTCCACATGCCGGTAGAGAGCCGGAATGGCCTTCCATGAAAAGAAATGGCATTTGGGAACCTGCCACTGAGGTACCGCACATTCCACAAATTCACGAAAGGGGGCAGAGTCTACCAGATGAAAAGGTAGCAGTTGGAGTGCTAGCAATTTAGCCAAGCTAGCATTCAGCCGCTGAGCATGTGGATGGCTGAGACCGAATTTATTTTGATGGTTTAGCAACTGGGGTAGGGAAAATTGCCTGCTACAATCGGATGTTGGTGTAGCGATAGCAGATTGCCCGCAAGTACTTGGCACATGTAATTCTACATCTTCATTCTTCTCAATGCAGGTTTCTGAGAGGACCGAAGGTATAGTGGGGTTGGAGATCCCAGCTGATGAGGAGCAAGGTGAGGTTCGCCTTGTTCTTTGGTGTGGGTATTTTAAGTACTGTTGCCAATGGACTGCATGGGAGGTCGACACATGTCTGGTCAAGCATGTGGTGCCCAAGAGGCTGCTGTTTTGGCCACACTTGATACGCTTCAGACATATGTTGCAAACAGCAACGGTGCGATCAGCTGCACATGTATCAAAAAAGGCCCACACCAAAGAACTTTTCAAAATACGCGTGGAGTCAGCAGAGCCTTGCACATGCGGAGATCTGCGTTGTGATGCAGTTGGGTGGCTGCCCTTAAGCTGGCCCCTGGAAAGAATCCTGCCTCGTTGAAGATCTTCCTCCTCCTCTCTTCTATCAGGCACCCACGTAGAGTCCGTGACCTCATCATCCCCTCCCTCCTCGTCACTGGAGCAAACCTGCCAGTTTCTTGTCCTTCTTGGGCACCCCCTCTCTCTGGGCTCACATTACTGCCTTCCTCAACCTGGGTACCATCATCGGAGCCTTCAAAGCGCTGCACATCCTCCTAAAGCATGTACCCGACACAACATTGAGCCGATGGAATAGGCCACTTTGGGGCTTAGCTATCCATTCTACCAACTCTTCTGCATGTTTTGGATCAAAACGGCCAGCTGCCGAAAAAAAGTGCAAGCGTGCCCCATGGCCACGTGCTGAGGATGCACCGTGTCCACGACCAGCACTGTTGGCTGTAGACACAGAGCCTGCTTGCCCTCTTTTAGTGGCCTGTAAGCGTCTCCCTCACCTTGGTGGCCTTCCAGACATGCTGTAAAATTGTATTAGCAAAACGCCTAAAGTTTACCAGAACAGTACACCAGGAATGGCCTGCAGTCAGATATAGGCTTGGCTAGACTAGAATGCAGTGTATATATATATATATATATATATATATATATATATATATATATATATATATGTGGAAGACTTATATATATATAATGCACTGCAGATCACTGAATCACCTGCCTGCCTGAAAGTGTATTTGAAAACATACACCAGGAATGGCCTGTAGTCAGATATAGGCTTGGCTAGACTAGAATTCAGTGGATATATACATATGTAGGAGACTGTATATATATTTAATGTACTGCAGCTCACTGAATCACCTGCTGGCCTGCCAGTCTGCCTGAAAGTGTATTTGAAAAGGTACACCAGGAATGGTCTGCAGTCAGATATAGGCTTGGATAGACTAGAATGCAGTGGATATATATATATGTAGGAGACTGTATATATATTTAATGCACTGCGGATCACTGAATCACCTGCCTGCCTGCCTGGAAGTGTATTTGAAAACATACACCAGAAATGGCCTGCAGTGAGATATAGGCTTGGCTAGACTAGAATACGGTGGATATATATGTAGGAGACTGTATATATATTTTATGAACCGCAGCTCACTGAATCACCTGCCTGCCTGAAAGTATATTTGAAAATGTACACCAGGAATGGCCTGAAGTCAGATATAGGCTTGGCTAGACGAGAATGCAGTGGATATATATATGTAGGAAACTGTATATATATTTTATGCACTGCAGCTAACTGAATCACATGCCTGCCTGAAGTATATTAGAAACAGTACACCAGGAATGGACTGCAGTCAGATCTACTGTAGCTAAACTGGATCAGTCTTGTGTATATATATATATATATATATATATATATATATATATATATATATATATATATATATATATATATATTGTGACAGTAGGAGATGCTGTCAAGGTAAAATTGATAGTTTGGGGGACACAGGGTATGCACATTTGCTTGGGGCAAGGCTTCAGAGCATAAATGTGGACTGGAGAAAACTGCTTTTGCAGCTTTCTCCAGATTTTGAGATCCACCAGCATATTGACTGGTCAGGTGTGTGTTGGGCTATTTGTAGACACCTGACCATAGTTCTGGGCTCCACCCTCCCAAGGAGTCCAGGCAAGCAAGGGAGAAGTGTGCATGTCTGAACAGGTCTGTCAGAGTAGACAGAGGGTCCAAGCCTGTGGGCTGGAAAAGAGTGCTGAGGTACTGGGTGTACAGGAACTCTGTTATAGAGCTGAGAGGGCTGAAGCATAAGTTTGAGCAGCAGTGCTGCTAAAGAGAGCCAGGTGGCTTGGTATTTCTGATTGAACTTACATCATTGCTGTGGAAAGCTGAAACCCCTGTGTGGGCAACACTTCTGTTATCGAACATTTTCTTTCTTTAATAAAAGTGGGCCTACAAGCCCTTAAAACTGCGTATCTGGCGTGGACTCGGCTCACTGGTAAGCTCTACGTTTAAGCTAAACCAACCCCCGATGTTACAAGTGGTGTTCGAATGCGGGCAACAGACGGTGAAATCCGGGTCCTTGCTCCACAGTGAGTTCAAGTCAGTAACTATTGGCTGTGTGTGGAAGTACAGCCAGGCAAAAGGCATTGCGTCAAAGAAAGAAATTGCGCTAGGTGCAAAAAAATTGTGATTAAGTAAAAAAGGTCCTGCTGCTAAGCACTATAACCCCGATATAAGGGTACAAAAAAAACTAGATATAATGTAGAGAGTGCAGCGCTGGACATATGAAGTGAATAGTGAAATATTACTAAACCATGTAATAAAATTTGATCAACAACAGTGTATACAAATAATGACCTATAAATATAGGTAGTGAATTACTTATGACCGTGAACATATAAATAAAAGTAGTGAATTACTTATGACTGTAAGCATATGGAATTACAGAAAAAATTCCTGAAGATAAAACTTTTAAAGGTGCATAAAAGTCCAAAGCGATAATTTTTCGTGCAATGTGAATGAGCATATGGAATTACAGAAAAAAATTCTGAAGGTAAAAACTTTTAAGGTGCATAAAAGTCCAAAGCAATAATTTTTCGTGCAATGTGAATTTCAGGGGTGCATCTTCGATAATCGGTGTTGCCCGCCACCGGATAGGTGAATGAATAAAAGGCTTACCAGAAAGCCTGTGACCGCCCTTATTCAGGGGGGTCAAAACAGGCTTAGTAGATATGGGGGGACCACCACACGGATACTCCGTTTGATAGATGGATCAATGGGCCAGGACTCCTTGCCAGGTAATTCTCCAGCCGACAACCACTGTGGATACTCTCCCGACTCCTGTCCTCTCCTAGGGCAGACTTGAAGCTTCCACAGATTCAGTACAGGAAGATGTAATATGTAGTGCCAAAAAGAGACAAAGAAAAAAAAGCTCCGCTGGTGCAGATAACTTTGGGTTTCTTTTATTGGCAAATTGCGGTATCAGGCATTAAAAAGCAAAGAAAACGAACAGAGTAAAAAAACGACACTACCGCCGTTTGTTTAAAAATCGCGCATGCGCGGTGCGTGCAATGTTGTGACCCACAACATTGCACGCACCGCGCATGCGCGATTTTTAAACAAACGGCGGTAGTGTCGTTTTTTTACTCTGTTCGTTTTCTTTGCTTTTTAATGCCTGATACCGCAATTTGCCAATAAAAGAAACCCAAAGTTATCTGCACCAGCGGAGCTTTTTTTTCTTTGTCTCTTTTTGGCACTACATATTACATCTTCCTGTACTGAATCTGTGGAAGCTTCAAGTCTGCCCTAGGAGAGGACAGGAGTCGGAAGAGTATCCACAGTGGTTGTCGGCTGGAGAATTACCTGGCAAGGAGTCCTGGCCCATTGATCCATCTATCAAACGGAGTATCCGTGTGGTGGTCCTCCCATATCTACTAAGCCTGTTTTGACCCCCCTGAATAAGGGCGGTCACAGGCTTTCTGGTAAGCCTTTTATTCATTCACCTATCCGGTGGTGGGCAACACCGATTATCGAAGATGCACCCCTGAAATTCACATTGCACGAAAAATTATTGCTTTGGACTTTTATGCACCTTAAAAGTTTTTACCTTCAGGATTTTTTTCTGTAATTCCATATGCTCATTCACATTGCACGAAAAATTATTGCTTTGGACTTTTATGCACCTTTAAAAGTTTTATCTTCAGGAATTTTTTCTGTAATTCCATATGCTTACGGTCATAAGTAATTCACTACTTTTATTTATATGTTCACGGTCATAAGTAATTCACTACCTATATTTATAGGTCATTATTTGTATACACTGTTGTTGATCAAATTTTATTACATGGTTTAGTAATATTTCACTATTCACTTCATATGTCCAGCGCTGCACTCTCTACATTATATCTAAAAGGCATTGCGTATTGCAGGTGGTGTACCTGTGAATGAAAAGTCAAATTTTTTTTTTCTGCTATGAACTGTGTTTGTGTGCATGAGACAGCACAATCTGTGTGTGCACTGTGCAGGTGAGGAAAGCTTGCATGAAGTGAAAAGCAACTTGCTCTAAAGTGACAGTGCTTCATTTTTTGCTGGAGGCCGCAAAAGTGCAGTGGAGTGACTGCGAATATGGAAAGTCCACCAGTGTTTGAATCGGCTGTGGACTGGTGCAAGCGGCACCTGGCAGCGCTGGACCAAGCTACAGAGGAGAGAAAGCCAACCCTCAGTGTAAGGGGAGAGTGGCTGGATGTCCATAACTGGAAGAGGGGTGTTGTTGCCCCTGGTAACGCTGCTGCAGTTAAAACAGTAGCTATTGTGAAAAATGTCAATGTGTCAGGATCCAGCAGAGAGAAGCCCATGCTATTTACAAAGAGAAAGGCTGATCAAAGGCTGAGACCAAGAGTGGTTGCCCATAGCAACACAGAGGGAGCCAGTCAGGCTGTCTGTGTACCATGGGGTATGTCTAAACAGGATCGTGGCAAGTGGCTTCAGGAGAAGCCGATACATCATGTTGGAGAGAGCCAGCAAAGTTCTGCTGGGAGAGTGCGATCTCCCATGGCGACGAGAGTGAAAGTGGTGCCGGACAGGAGGAGCTGCAGAGGAGATTTGGCTCAGCGTCCCCGCAAAGAGGCCTGTGCGTTCCAGCCAGCCTGGAATCACCAGGAGAGAAGCGCTCTGGGAAAAAGTCGTCCAGTACCATGCCTGGAATGTGGCCAGCTGGGGCGTGGCATGTTTTCTTGTCCTAGGTTCTGGAATTCAGCTGGAGATAATATTGCTGAGAAAAAGTCTTTATCTGCGGACCCAGATTCCTGTGAAAATATGTTTGCAGTCACCCCTAGCAACAAGAAGGAGTTTCCTGTTGTGTCGGCAGGTGGTGCTAAACAGTGGGAGATGCCTGCTGTAGTTTCATCCTGTGGCCACCAGGGGGAGTTGGCCAGGAAAAGTGCAGCAGAGGATTGGTTCATAAGACAACGTACTCAAATGAAGATGGTGACCCCAACTACTGCGGTGGGTAAGACTGACTTTAATGAAGTGATGGCTGGAACTGCTGATTTCATGTATAAAAGGACTGGTTACGAGACTTTCCCTGATGATGTGAGAGTGACCCCAGTCAGTGTGGCCACTGAATGTGTTCTTGAGGGTGACTTGTCCCTGTGCAGTACCCTGTGCAGTGGGGAGGCAAGGGTTAAAGTCAAACCTGCACCTGTGTGTGCATCTCAAGAGGAAAATAGTGATGTGTCTAATGTCTGCCAGTCTCAAGTTGGCGGTGGGCTAGGACAGCCTGCAAGAGGTACAAATGCTGTCAATGTTGATGATTATGGAAAATGTATTGCTGTTGGGAAACCCCCAGGTTCTTGCAGAGCAAAAGCTGTAGTCAAAAATGGGCCATTGCCCATAGCAACGGGTGGTAAGATAGCACAGTTGTCCCCAGAAATCTCCAGGGAACTTCATGTATTGGAGTCGGAGGTTGCCCTGGACAACTGCGATGTCACTCTGGTGGGAAGGAGTGGAACTGTACCGTGTAATGGTAATGTGTTAGTACAAGCTGTTAGTACTAAAAATGTGCAGGTAAATGGTGGGTTAACACAACCTGTGAAAAATGCAAAGGTGTGTGAGGTTTATGAAGCACCAGCCGAGCAAGGTGGTGAATATGGTGTATTGCAACCTACTATGCTAAAACACATATTGCCACAATCTGACATGATTTACAATGACTTGTGTAATGAGTCTGCAACTAAGCCAGTCTGTTCTTATGTGTCTCCTTGGGCGGATGGATCAGTGCTGAGGAGTACCGCTGCAGGGAGCATGCATACAACTGCTTGGGATAGTTGGGGTAAAAATCTAATCTCCCTGATAGATAAGGTTTTTAAGCACAAAAATAAGGTGGACACGGTTTTTGCTGTGCCAGCAGGAGGGACTGCAGAACAGCTTGTACCTGAGGGCGCAGTGGCTGCTGCAGGGGTTAACCCTCATGAGCAGGATGAACCAAATAAGGGTGAGCACACAGCAGAGACATTATCCATGACCCACAAAACTGAGGTTGACATGGAGTGTCAAAGTGATGTTGTCACTGGTAATTAGGGATGAGCCGAACACCCCCCGGTTCGGTTCGCACCAGAACCCGCGAACGGACCGAAAGTTCGCACGAACGTTAGAACCCCATTGACGTCTATGGGACTCGAACGTTCGAAATCAAAAGTGCTCATTTTAAAGGCTAATTTGCATGGTATTGTCCTAAAAAGGGTTTGGGGACCCGGGTCCTACCCCAGGGGACATGTATCAATGCAAAAAAAAACTTTTAAAAACGGACGTTTTTTCGGGAGCAGTGATTTTAATGATGCTTAAAGTAAAAAAAAAAAAAGTGAAATATTCCTTTAAATATCGTACCTGGGGGGTGTCTATAGTATGCCTGTAAAGTGACGCGTGTTTCCCATGTTTAGAACAGTCCCTGCACCAAATGTCATTTTTAAAGGAAAAAATCTCATTTAAAACTGCTTGCGGGTTTAATGTCATGTCGGGTCATGGCAATATGGATGAAAATCAGTGAGACAAACAGCATGGGTACCCCCCAGTCCATTACCAGGCCCTTTGGGTCTTGTATGGATATTAAGGGGAACCCCGCACCCAAATTAAAATAAGGAAAGGTGTGGGGCCACCAGGCCCTATATACTCTGAACAGCAGTATACAGGCGGTGCAAACAAGACAGGGACTGTAGGTTTGTTGTTAAGTAGAATCTGTTTGTAATTTTGAACGGGTACATTTTTAACGTGTTTAGCTCCAGCCAAAAAATCTTTTTTAAGCTTTTTGGAAAACATAGGGAAGGGTTATCACCCCTGTGACATTTGTTTTGCTGTCTTTCCTCCTCTTCAGAAGATTTCACCTCACTTTTTTGTCCCAATGAAAAATGTTTTTTGAAAATTTGGGTTTTTTTGTGGAACAAGGATTGGAAAGCATCAGTGGAAAGGAGAAATTGTTTTCCCATATTAACTCTTACAGGAGAGAATTTCCCTTCCTAGGGGTAGATTTCATCTCACTTCCTGTTGTCTCCTTCCGTTTGCAAGTAGGAGTCGTTTGTAAGTTAGATGTTTGAAAGTAGGGTCCTGCCCTATATACTCAGCAGAAATTTGGGCCTTAGGTGTTGCTGTGGCCACAACACTGTAAGCCCTCACAGGGCCCTGCTGTGAAATATTAGATCAAGAATTGTAATTACATGCCCCTGTTGAACAGGAGCTGAAAAATTAGGCCTTAGGCACTGGTGCTGGTGCCACAACACTGCAACCCCTCACAGACACTCTAGTTGGAACGCAGGAACGAGCCCTGCTGCAAAGTATTACATCAAAAATTGTAATTACACGCCCCTGTTAGACAGGGGCAGAAAAATTGAGCCTTAGGCACTGGTGCTGGTGCCACAACACTGCAACCCCTCACAGACACTCTAGTTGGAATGCAGGAACGAGCCCTGCTGCAAAGTATTACATCAAAAATTGTAATTACACGCCCCTGTTAAACAGGGGCTGAAAAATTGTGCCTTAGGCACTGGTGGTGGCTCCCAGAACCAAAAATGTTCTTACAAGCTATCAGCGTGATGATTGAGGAGGAAGAGGATAATTACTCAGGGATAGTCACTCAGCATCAGCATAGGCAGTCTTTGAAGGGATCTGAGATTTCAAAAAAAATTATTCGGTTACATCAGCATCAGGTGCTTGGTAGCTGGTGGTGATCCAAGACTGATTCATTTTTATGAAGGTCAGCCGATTGACCGAGTCGGTGGACAGACGCACCCTGTGATCGGTTACCACGCCTCCAGCAGCACTGAATGTGCGTTCCGAAAGAACGCTGGATGCAGGACAGGCCAGTAGCTCAATTGCATACTGTGCAAGCTCTGGCCAGTGATCCATCCTCAAGACCCAGTAACCCAGAGGATTTTCAGTGGGAAAGGTGTCCAAGTCTGATCTTGCCCCTAGGTATTCCTGCACCATGTAAAACAGACGCTGGCGATGGTTGCTGGAACCGATCATACCTTGGGGCTGCGGACCAAAAAATTGTCTGAACGCATCGGTCAGACGGCCACCTTCTCCACCGCTCCTTCTTTGACTGACCGAAGCCTCAGAAACACGTTGTCCAGAAACAGGAGTTTGTAACCTCCAGGCTCTGGGAACGCGTTGCACAGACCTTTCTGCAAGGCCTCCCGAAGATGTTTCATCCTCTGCTCCCTCTGCGATGGCAAGATAAGGTCCGCAACCTTACCCTTGTAACGTGGATCAAGGAGGGTTGCCAGCCAGTATTGGTCCTTCTCCTTGATACCACGAATACGAGGATCCTTACGCAGGCTTTGCAGGATCAGGGAGGCCATGCAGCGTAGGTTTGCTGAGGCATTCGGTCCGGAGTCCTCTGGGTCACTAAGGACAACAACGTCCGCAGCCACCTCCTCCCAGCCACGTACAAGTCCATGTGTTCCTTGGGACTGATCCCTTAAAGACTGCTGCTGATGCTGAGTGCCAGGCTCCACCTCCATACTGACACAATCTTCCTCCTCCTCCTCCTCCTCCTCCTCCTCCTCGTCCTCTTCCTGTGTGATCGGCGGGCACGCAGGAACACTGTCTGGATAAAGGGGGCCTTGAGAGCTAAGGAATTCCTCCTCTTCCTGCCTCTGTTTTGCCTCAAGTGCCCTGTCCATTATTCCAAGCAGCGTGTGCTCCAACAGGTGGACAAGGGGGACAGTGTCACTGATGCATGCACTGTCAGTGCTCACCATCCTCGTGGCCTCCTCGAATGGTGACAGGACAGTGCATGCATCCCTGATCATGGCCCACTGGCGTGGGGAAATAAAACCAAGCTCCCCTGACCCTGTCCTGGTGCCATAGTCGCACAGGTACTCATTGATGGCCCTCTGCTGCGTGTGCAGCCGCTGCAGCATGGCCAACGTTGAGTTCCACCTGGTGGGCATGTCACAGATTAGGCGGTTCTTGGGCAGGTTAAACTCCTTTTGGAGGTCCGTCAGCCGAGCACTGGCATTATATGACCGGCGGAAATGCACACAGACTTTCCTGGCCTGCCTCAGGACATCCTGTAAGCCCGGGTACCTGCCCAAGAACCGCTGCACCACCAAGTTAAGGACGTGAGCCAAACAGGGCACATGGGTCATTTGTCCCTGTCGGAGGGCAGAGAGGAGGTTGGTGCCATTGTCGCAAACCACCATTCCTGCCTTAAGTTGGCGTGGCGTCAACCACCTCTGAACCTGCCCCTGCAGAGCTGACAGAACCTCTGCCCCAGTGTGGCTCCTGTCCCCCAAGCACACCAGCTCAAGCACCGCATGGCATCTTTTGGCCTGCGTACTTGCGTAGCCCCTTGAACGCCTACGGAGGACCGCTGGTTCCGAGGAAGAGGCCATGGAGGAAGAAGAAGAAGAGGAGGGGGTGGAGGAGAGAGGTGTGTCACAATCAGCATTTTGGAGGCGTGGTGGCGGAACAACCTCCAACACTACTGCACCTTGTCCTGCATCCTTCCCAGCTGCCAGCAGAGTCACCCAATGCGCCGTGAAACTTAGGTAACGTCCCTGTCCATGCCTGCTGGACCATGAGTCAGCGGTAATATGCACCTTACCGCTGACCGCCCTGTCCAGCGAGGCATGGACATTGCCTTCCACATGCCGGTAGAGAGCCGGAATCGCCTTCCGTGAGAAAAAGTGGCGTTTGGGTACCTGCCACTGAGGAACCGCACATTCCACAAACTCACGGAAGGGGGCAGAGTCTACCAACTGAAAAGGCAGCAGTTGAAGTGCTAGCAATTTTGCCAAGCTAGCATTCAACCGCTGGGCATGTGGATGGTTGGGAGCAAACTTCTTTCGGTGGTGCAGCAGCTGGGGCAGGAAAATTTGCCTGGTACAATCTGACGTCGGTGTACCAAAAGCAGATTGCCCACAAGTACTTGGCTGTGACACACCTAATTCTACACCTTCATTCCTCTCACTGCAGGTCTCAGAGAGGACTGAAGGTCTAGTGGGGTTGGAAATCTCAGCTGATGAGGAGCAAGGAGAGATCCTCTTTGTTCTTTGGTGTGGGTCTTTTAGATATGCTTGCCAACGAACTGCATGGCAGGTCAACATATGTCTGGTCAAGCATGTGGTACCCAAGCGGAGAGATGTTTTGGCCACGCGAGATACGCTTGAGACATATGTTGCAAATAGCAGCGGTGCGATCTGATGCACTTGTCTCAAAAAAGGCCCACACCAAAGAACTTTTTGAATAACGCGCAGAGACTGCAGCGCCCTGCACATGTGGAGCTTTGGGGTGTGATGCAGTCAATGTGCTGCCCTTAGGCTGGCCCCTGGAGGGCATCCTGCCTCGCTGGTGATGTGCCGCCTCCTCCTCCTCCTCCTCCTCTCTCCTATCAGGCACCACGTTGAGTCAGTGACCTCATCATCCCCTCCCTCCTCATCACTGGAGCAAACCTGGCAGTATGCTGCAGCAGGGGGAGCATGACTGCCAGATTGCTGTCCTTCTTGGGCACCCCCTCTGTCCGTGCTCATGTTACTGCCTTCATTGAGCTCAGTATCATCATCAGAGCCTTCCAAACGCTGGGCATCCTCCTGGAGCATGTACCCAACACTGTGGTCAAACAGTTCGAGGGAATCCTCATGAGGACATGGTGGAGCTAGGGAAGGAGTCACTGATGACATTGAGCTGAGGGAAGAGGCCGCTGCTTTGCCAGACAAAGCACCCTGGGCATGGGTGAGAGAGGATGAGGAGGATGAGGACGGCTTGGTCATCCACTCGACCAAGTCTTCCACATGTTGCGGCTCAACACGGCCAGCTGCCGAAAAAAAGGCCAAGCGTGTCCCATGGCCACGTGCTGATGAGGATGCACCGTCTCCACGACCAGCACTAGACACAGAGCCTGCTTGCCCTCTCTTATTGGCTTGTGACTGTCTGCCTCTCCTTCTTGGCCTTCCAGACATACTAATGGCCTGTAGCTGCACTAAGCTGGGATAGAACACCTGTAATTTTCTTCAGGTAGCTTTATATACTGTAACCAGACAAGCCTGCCTGTCAGTAGGAAGATAACAGGAACGGATCTAGCTGAACACTGTGAGCAGGACGCACTGTACTAAATGTAAATAGTCTAGCTGCCTGACCGTGGTACTAATAGGATCAAATAGAACACCTGTAATTTTCTTCAGGTAGCTTTATATACTGTAACCAGACAAGCCTGCCTGTCAGTAGGAAGATAACAGGAACGGATCTAGCTGAACACTGTGAGCAGGACGCACTGCACTAAATGTAAATAGCAGGAACGGATCTAGCTGAACACTGTGAGCAGGACGCACTGCACTAAATGTAAATGGCAGGAACGGATCTAGCTGAACACTGTGAGCAGGACGCACTGCACTAAATGTAAATAGCAGGAACGGATCTAGCTGAACACTGTGAGCAGGACGCACTGCACTAAATGTAAATAGTCTAGAAGATAACAGGAACGGATCTAGCTGAACACTGTGAGCAGGACGCACTGCACTAAATGTAAATAGCAGGAACGGATCTAGCTGAACACTGTGAGCAGGACGCACTGCACTAAATGTAAATAGCAGGAACGGATCTAGCTGAACACTGTGAGCAGGACGCACTGCACTAAATGTAAATAGTCTAGAAGATAACAGGAACGGATCTAGCTGAACACTGTGAGCAGGACGCACTGCACTAAATGTAAATAGCAGGACGCACTGCACTAAATGTAAATAGCAGGAACGGATCTAGCTGAACACTGTGAGCAGGACGCACTGCACTAAATGTAAATAGCAGGAACGGATCTAGCTGAACACTGTGAGCAGGACGCACTGCACTAAATGTAAATAACAGGAACGGATCTAGCTGAACACTGTGAGCAGGACGCACTGCACTAAATGTAAATAGCAGGAACGGATCTAGCTGAACACTGTGAGCAGGACGCACTGCACTAAATGTAAATGGCAGGAACGGATCTAGCTGAACACTGTGAGCAGGACGCACTGCACTAAATGTAAATAGCAGGAACGGATCTAGCTGAACACTGTGAGCAGGACGCACTGCACTAAATGTAAATAGCAGGAACGGATCTAGCTGAACACTGTGAGCAGGACGCACTGCACTAAATGTAAATAGCAGGAATGGATCTAGCTGAACACTGTGAGCAGGACGCACTGCACTAAATGTAAATAACAGGAACGGATCTAGCTGAACACTGTGAGCAGGACGCACTGCACTAAATGTAAATAGTCTAGATAGAAGATAACAGGAACGGATCTAGCTAAACTGAATACAGTGTATATATATATATGCAACACCTGGGATGCATATATATACACAATACACTGTAAGTGCAGCTAACTGACTGACTGTTCTGCCTAATCTATCTAACTCAAATCAAATGACACTGTCTCTCTCTCTCTCTCTCTATCTCTTAGCACACCGGAACACACACTACACAGGGCCGCCGTGCAGGCGGCCTTATATAGTGTGGGGCGTGTACTAAATCCCCTGAGCCATAATTGGCCAAAGCCACCCTGGCTTTGGCCAATTACAGCTCTCTCTACTGACGGCGCTGTGATTGGCCAAGCATGCGGGTCATAGTGCATGCTTGGCCAATCATCAGCCAGCAATGCACTGCGATGCCGCAGTGAATTATGGGCCGTGACGCGCCACACGAATTTGGCGCGAACGGCCCATATCGTTCGCAATTCGGCGAACAGCCGATGTTCGAGTCGAACATGGGTTCGACTCGAACACGAAGCTCATCCCTACTGGTAATGTTCTGGAGCAGTTCACTGATCCTGAGCCTGAGAAGTTGGGTATGAGTCCAGCACCTGGCAGCGCTCTGGGTGAGCACCAGGCTGTGGTTACCTCCAGCTGGGAGGATGTTTGTTTGACAATTGCAACTTCTCAAGTCTCAGCAAATGAGTCTGTCAGCATTCCCAATGTAATGAAAGTCCCCAGAAAGGATTAGGGTCTGGGATTAAGGGTCTGGTCTGTAACCAAAGCATTAAAGGAGATGCTTAAACTTTGGGATGTACAGCCAATCTATATTGGGGGTGTCTCCTCCACAGTCAGATGGCCTGGTACTGTGGAGTACCACTAGGTGGAGCACTAAATGGCAGGCTGTACAGAACAAAGGAGAACATGACAGGAATGGTTTATTCTTGAATGTATTACTCTTGTTAAAAGTTGCTTCTGGGTATGCTGCTGGGTTAATTCCTGAAAAAATGGTAAATGGGAGATGCTTTCGAGAAATTAAAAATGAGTCCAAAATGTCTGAGGTTTCACCTTCTAACAGCCCGATGGGAAGCATTTCTGCGGCTATGATCCAGGGTGGTGCTGGTCAGTTGTCGGTGAAGGGCACGTATACTGCACCGGTGGACAAACCACGTGAGATGGAAGGGCCGAGCATGGACCAGAAAACAGCAGAAATCTTGACCGGGGCTCAGACAGAGGTAGTTAAAGAGACTGGGGTCACCAGTCCAATAATAGGTTTATGTGACAAACCTGATATGGTCCCTGAGACAGGGAAATGGGTAAAAAGTGCAATAAGGTTGGTACGCGGATCAGACGAGAGCTCGCCTGTTTCGGTTTTGGATAGAAATCCAGGTGGTATTAAAGGTCAAGTGGTAGGACAGCTGTCTGCAGAGTGGGTGAACCCAGGGGAGGTGACATCCTGTGAGGTTCCCCTGGGTGATGGCGGCCCTCCGGTATGTGTGCCCTCTGCAGACTCTGCCCTAGCAAATTCTGAAAAAAAAGGCATTGGTGACAAGTGCAACATTGAGAGGTGTAATGTTGGTTTGAAAATGTCTGTCAATGATGAACCAAGTAATGTGTTAATGGTACATTATAATGTGGTGTCCACAGGTACAGGTAAACCTGGTAAACAATTAGTGACTGCTGAGTCAGGTACCAGAAATAAGAGGAGGGGTCCCGTTATAAACACCATAGAAATAGGCCCTCTACAGTCTCAGAACAGTAATGCTGAGAGAGGTTTTGGGAAACCAAGAAACTTGAAGCGTGGAGGCAAAAGAGTTGGTAAACCCAAGAGACCTATTGTGATGGGGAAAACGGGTACCAGTGAGGGAAAAGGTGGTTACTCATCAGGCGTAGTGTCTGGAGCAGGTTCTCTACAGAATCAGGAAACTGAGTTGGAAGGAAGTAGCAGGAAAGGCAGGGGGCCAACAGAAAAGAAATGTGAGCTCAGGAACCCCAAGGACAGAGGGAGTAGGCTGAGTATAGGGAAATGTAGGACCCTGTTAAGATCTAGGGTGGGACGTACCTGGAAGCGCACCCGAAAAAAAGGTTGGGCCTACGTGGCTGACAGCCAGCACAGAGGTGTCCCAACCATGACGGGTGCTGGTGTTCCTCCCTCCGGATCGAAACAAAGGGGGGGGGAATATGTGACAGTAGGAGATGCTGTCAAGGTAAAATTGATAGTTTGGGGGACACAGGGTATGCACATTTGCTTGGGGCAAGGCTTCAGAGCATAAATGTGGACTGGAGAAAACTGCTTTTGCAGCTTTCTCCAGATTTTGAGATCCACCAGCATATTGACTGGTCAGGGGTGTGTGTTGGGCTATTTGTAGACACCTGACCATAGTTCTGGGCTCCACCCTCCCGAGGAGTCCAGGCAAGCAAGGGAGAAGTGTGCATGTCTGCACAGGTCTGTCAGAGTAGACAGAGGGTCCAAGCCTGTGGGCTGGAAAAGAGTGCTGAGGTACTGGGTGTACAGGAACTCTGTTATAGAGCCGAGAGGGCTGAAGCATAAGGTTGAGCAGCAGTGCTGCTAAAGAGAGCCAGGTGGCTTGGTATTTCTGATTGAACTTACATTGTTGCTGTGGAAAGCTGAAACCCCTGTGTGGGCAACACTTCTGTTATCGAACATTATGTACACAATGGAGGTCCTTTTCGTTTAGCTGACGTTCCTCCTTCTCCTCTCTTCTATCAGGCACCCACGTAGAGTCAGTGACCTCATTATCCCCTCTCTTCTCGTCACTGGAGCAAACCTGGCAGTATGCTGCAGCTGGGGGAACATGACTGCCAGTTTCTTGTCCTTCTTGGGCACCTCTTCTCTCCGGGCTCACACTACTGCCTTCCTCAACTTTGGTACCATCATCGGAGCCTTCAAAATGCTGCGCATCCTCCTGCAGTATGTACCCCACACTGTGGTCGAACAGTTCGGGGGACTCCTCCGTGCGTGATAGTGGGGCTAGGGAAGGAGTGACTGATGACATTGAGCCGATGGAATAGGCCACTTTGGTGGCTGCATTGGCAGGCAAACTACTCTGAGCCTAGGTGACAGAGGATGAGGAAGATGAGGAGGGCTTAGTTATCCACTCTACCAACTCTTCTGCATGTTGTGGATCAACACGGCCAGCTGCCGAAAAAAAGGACAAGCGTTTCCTCATGGCCACGTGCTGAGGATGCACCGTGTCCATGACCAGCACTGTTGGTTGTAGACACAGAGCCTGCTTGCCCTCTTTTAGTGGCCTGTGAGCATCCTCCTCTCCTTGGTGGCCTTCCAGACATGCTGTAAAATTTTATTAGCAAAACACCGCCTATATATATTTAATGCATTGCAGATCACTGAATCATCTGCCTGCCTGCCTGATAGTGTATTTGAAAACATACACCAGAAATGGCCTGCAGTCAGATATAGGCTTGGCTAGACTAGAATGCAGTGGATATATATGTAGGAGACTGTATGAATATTTAATGCACTGCAGATCACTGAATCACCTGTTGGCCTGCCTGCCTGCCTGAAAGTGTATTTGAAAAGGTACACCAGGAATGGCCTGCAGTCAGATGTAGGCTTGGCTAGACTAGAATGCAGTGGATATATATGTAGGAGACTGTATATATATTTTATGCACTGCAACTCACTGAATCGCCTGCCTGAAAGTATATTTGAAAATGTACACCAGGAATGGCCTGCAGTCAGATATAGGCCTGGCTAGACTAGAATGCGGTGGATATATATATATGTAGGAGACTGTATATATATATTTTATGCGCTGCAGCTCACTGAATCACCTGCCTGCCTGAAGTATATTAGAAACTGTACACCAGGAATGGACTGCAGTCAGATCTACCTAAATAGATCTGACTGCAGACTGTTCCAGGTGTACTGTTCCTAATATACTATAGGCAGGCAGGTGATTCAGTTAGCTGCAGTGTATTTAATATGTATATGCAGTCAGTCTCGTTAATATATATATCCACTGTATAAAGTTTAGCCAGATCTGACTGCAGTCCATTCCTGGTGTACTGTTTGCCTGAATACTCAATCCAAATGAAATGACACTCTCTCTCGGTTAACGCCAGCAACACATTACACAAGGCTGACAAGTAGGCGGCCTTATATAGTGTGGGGCATGGACTTAACCCCCTGAGCCATAATTGGCCAAATGCACCCTGCCTTTGGCCAAGATACCCCAAGCATTGCTACCCCCTATACACCCCAGATCCCCCCTCAGCATTGTTTTCCCCCATACACTCTTGATATCCCCAGCACCATTATTCCATCTATGTAGTACCCCCTTTTCCAGTAGAGATACAGTGCATGTGAACTTTTGGCTATATGCTCACCTCCAGTACTGGACTCACCTATACCAATCAAGCAGGCAGAAGGAGGGGTGGAGGAGGGAGCATCCCTCTGGGCATTCCAAGCCCTTTGGTGCAAACAGTGCAGGACAGCTGGGCTCACCATGACACCATCCACAATGCTACTTCCGCAGGTGAGCTCTCAGTGCTGCCGACTCAGCAGCTCCCACTCCAGCTCCTAACCCGCAGCCTTCAAGTCCTGAGCATTCAAGCTGCATTGGGCGGGGTCAGAGCATCACTGTCACTTCGGCCCTGCCCCTCCCTACGGGGTGTGAAATAATAGGTATCTTTCTACACAGCATGGTGCACCACTGCCAGTCTGCCTCCCCTGTGTATACATCACTCTCAGTGCCATCATGGGACACTCAATTTTTTGGCCAGTGCCCAAGTGTGCCCACTCATTAAGACGGCCCTGGGGAGGAGCAGAGAGGATGATTTGGGCAATATCTGCAGACAAGTTGGTGATGTACCTGAGGGCTGTTTTGGGGATGGCTTTGACTGAATGTAAAGGAAGTAGCTAGGGAGTGCCACAGCTATGTGGAAATGGTTACATTTTATATAAAAAAAAAAAAAAGGCCAGCAGCATAGGTTGAAAGGAGGAGCTCCATAACAACGAGGGAAGATCTGTGTCAAACGGCTCCATAACACCAAAGAAGGTCTGTGCCTGAAGGAGTATCACCTGGAGATGATACTAGCACATGATTTCCTGCAATCACTTGTAGAGCAAAGCCTGCAGCCTTAGTTGGAGATCATAAAGCCACTATAGCTAAGAGACTTTGAAAGTATTCCTATTGTACACAAACCCTTGTTCATTCTCATTGGCTAGAAAGGTTAGGTAGCATGTGCATATGTTGTATGTACAGTATCTCAGAAAAGTTAGTACACCCCTCACATTTTTGTAAATATTTTATTATATCTTTTCATGTGACACTTAAGAAATGTGACACTTCATGTAACACTGAAGAAATGACACTTTGCTACAATGTAAAGTAGTCAGTGTACAACTTGTATAACAGTTTAAATGTGCTGTCCCCTCAAAATAACCTAAAAAACACAGAGATTAATGTCTAAACTGCTGGCAACAAAAGTGAGTACACCCCTAAGTGAAAATGTCCAAATTGGGCCCAAAGTGTCAATATTTTGTGTGACCACCATTATTTTCCAGCACTGCCTTAACCCTTTTGGGCATGGAGTTCACCAGGGCTCACAGGTTGCCACTGGAGTCCTCTTTCACTCCTCCATAATGACATCACAGAGCTGGTGGATGTTAGAGACCTTGCGCTCCTGCACCTTCCACTTGAGGATGCCCACAGATGCTCAATAGGGTTTAAGTCTGGAGACATGCTTGGCCAGTCCATCACCTTTACCCTCAGCTTCTTTAGCAAGGCAGTGGTCATCTTGGAGGTGTGTTTGGGGTCCTTATCATGTTGGAATACTATCCTGCGGCCCAGTCTCTGAAGGGAGGGGATCATGCTCTGCTTCAGTATGTCACAGCACATGTTGGCATTTATGGTTTTCTCAATGAACTGTAGCTCCCCAGTGCCGGCAGCACTCATGCAGCCCCAGACCATGACACTCCCATCACCATGCTTGACTGTAGCAAGGCACACTTATCTTTGTACTCTTCACCTGGTTGCCACCACACATGCTTGACACCATCTGAACCAAATAAGTTTATCTTGGTCTTGGTCCAGTAATCCATGTCCTTAACCTACTTGTCTTCAGCAAACTGTGGGCTTTCTTGTGCATCATCTTTAGAAAAAGCTTCCTTCTGGGATAACAGCCATGCACACCAATTTGATGCAGTGTGTGGCGTTTGGTCTGAGCACTAACAGGCTGACCCCCCACCTCTTCAATTTCTGCAGCGATGCTGGTAGCACTCATGCGTCTATTTCGCGAAGACAACCTCTGGATATGATGCTGCGCATGTGCACTCAACTTCTTTGGTCGACCATGGTGAGGCCTGTTCTGAGTGAAACCTGTCCTGTTAAACCACTGTATGGTCTTGGCCACCATGCTTCAGCTCAGTTTCAGGGTCTTGGCAATCTTCTTATAGCCTAGGCCATCTTTATGTAGAGCAAAAATTCTTTTTTTTCAGATTCTCAGAGAGTTCCTTGCCATGAGGTGCCATGTTAAACTTCCAGTGACCAGTATCAGAGAGTGAGAGCGATAACATCAAATTTAACACACCTGCTCCCCATTCACACCTGAGACCTTGTAACACTAACGAGTCACATGACACCGGGAGGGAAAATGGCTAATTGGGCCCAATTTGGACAGTTTCACTTAGGGATGTACTCATTTTGTTGCCAGTGGCTCTAGACATTAATGGCTTTGTGTTGAGTTATTTTGAGGGGACAGCAAATTTATACTGTTATGCAAGCTATACACTCTCTACTTTACATTGTAGCAAAGTGTCATTTCTTCATTGTTGTCACATGAAAAGATATAATAAAATATTTACAAAAATGTGAGGGGTGTACTCACTTTTGTGAGATACTGTGTGTGTGTATGTATGTATATATATATATATATATATATATATATTATACCAACCAGTAAATAAACAGTAAATTTGCACATACTGTATAAAGATTAGTTTTCAGAATGGCGGGCATACAAAAAAGTATACACTATATATGTGAGTACTCACAAATCACATGTTCCTCTACAAAGAGATGGTGCACAGCAATAATGCAGGTAGATGGATTCCCACGTCCGGAGGTCCACTAGATTAGATTACAACCATAAGGTGACCCCAATCAAATGGGTCTCATTGCCCTCTTCAGTATGTAAGAAATCAGATGTGAAACAGATCTTTATTTGAGGCTAAGAATGGATTCTGCCTCTAAAGTGGATCAGCAAGTCAGGGCTCACAGGAACCGCCAGAAAGACATAGAGGGTGCAAATCTAACAGGCAAAAAAAGGCAAAACAAATATACATATATACAGTAAGTATGTACAGTATGTATGCAAAAAAATGGGATATGAGCAAAGGATCATCTACCAGTTTTAAATCAAAAAGTCAAACGAAAAAACACAGAGACAAAACTCGAATATCAGTAAAAATCCCTTGAGGGCAATCAGAAAAATACAACCATATAGCAAGAAGTGGAGGATAAATCAAAAAATGAGTAAGCGGTGTATATAGAAGAAAAGGGGACAAAATGTTTGTTTCTGACCTTTTTCCAAGATATTCCTCTCATATCCATGTAATGGTAGTGACCACCTCGGCTGTGCAGCAATGATATGCTGCACAAAAGATTGGAAGTTCCCCATGGGGTTTTTTAGCAGCAAATATAAATCAAAAAAATAGTTTTGTATAAAAAATAGATTTTATTAACAGAATACTCTGGACATAGATTAAACGATATAAAGGTTTAAAACATGAGCTCCGGTTAACATAATTTGAGACACGATGGATTGGACAACAAATCAGACAATTAGTGATGTATGAAAACAACTATTATAGGGGGTATGCATCCAACGATGCTACCTGCAATATTAAACATGGTTATACTATCCAATGTGGGAAAAAACCCCAATGCATTTCAACCTTATTGGGTCATGGTCTTCCTCAGGGGATCCTTAAATTTCTACAAGTACATCAGAAAAAACAACATTTTAATATTATTTATTATATCCTATACATATGTTCGTCCTACGTAGTCACTTTATATTTACCCTCTATATCATGTGGACTCGTTTATCCGGAGACTTCATTTAAAAGAACATAAAATAGAACAGAAGATGCCCCCACTTACGATCCTGGATTCTGCTGGAAAGTCGTCCCTGCTTGCACCCTCAATGGGGAGGCAAAATCGACCCGTGAGGCTTGCAAGTGGTCACAGATAAAGAGTGCTCCGGCCGGAGGAGGGAAAAGGAGAAACGGGGCACCTGAAAGTTACCATAAGGATAAAAATTTGTATATTATATATATGTTGAAGTGTGTTGGATTATATCAATACTCTAACCTGAATGCTGGTAATGTTTATATGTAGTGTAAGGAACAAAGAGCAATTTATACAAGAAGAAAAAGAAAAAAGAAATTTCCTAACTTTTTTAAGTTTTTTTTTTTTTTTTTTTTTTATATAATTTTTTATAATAAAGGTTATTACACAAGTGTATATATTAGTGTATTTCATACAGATTACCAATAAGTATATATATCTAGATTTTGGTTAAAAAAATAAAAAATAAATAATAATAAATATCGTCAAAATATAATTTTATCTGGGCTGTAATCAAAGTGTCTATGCCCAGAAAGAGTGAGGAAAGTGATAAAATATGATGGGTGCAGATTAGCAAAATGGTGAAAAAGGGGGAGTCATGCAATATGCATGCACCTTCATCCCCTAAGAATTTACCAAAATACAGTAGTGCGTAGAAAGTGAATGTGCCAAAGTCGCATGCAAATAGAGTGAAAAATACTATTATCAAGAAAATATGCCAAAACATAAATGCCAAAAAAGTGCATTAAACTTGATAGATAAAATCAAATATTTGTAAAAAGAAGTGAATATGCAAGTGAGCAGAAAGTGCCACTGAATGAAAGTGCTGGTGCTGAATTATGGTGCCTCAGCAGATATAAACAAAGCTGCCAAGGATGCTAAGTGCTTAGAAAAGTGAATAAAATAAACACCAAGTGAAGTGAAGTGTCACTGTGGGTTAAAGTTCTGAAGTGCTGGAATGTAATCCCTCAGCAGATATGAGAAAAGCTGCTAGGGATACTAGATACTGGAAAAATGAAAAAAAAAAACACAAAAGTTAATACCTGAATTCTATATGAGAATTGTTGGACCACTGTAGCATTCGAATTTAAACAGAGATAATTCCCCTAGTGGACTTTAAGGGCACATATGAAAAAATGTGTAGGAGAGTATGTTAAGTAGACAAAAATGTATTAATTACAAAAAGATCTCATAAAGATCTTTTTGTAATTTAATACATTTTTGTCTACTTAACATACTCTCCTACACATTTTTTCATATGTGCCCTTAAAGTCCACTAGGGGAATTATCTCTGTTTAAATTCTTAATCCTGGATGTGGCACAATTTGCAGATAATTAGCCGACCAAACCCCTGTTCTACTGTAGCATTCGAGAGAAAATGCACAGTGTCTAATTATCAGAATCAAGGGACATATGCATGAAAGCCCTAAATAGGAAAGAAAATGAATAGATCATGTTAGTGACAGAGGCTTTGTAAATGAGTTTGCAATGATACAGCCTTGCCCCCTTTTTGATATGTGTCCTTACCCAGTAGCATTGTGTGTTGCCATGCTTGTGTCAGGGATCAGCTGAGCAATCCCGACATAGAGCATCTCTTAATATAATCCCTGAATAAGTGAGTAATTACTGACAGGTGCTCAAAATATCGCCTCAGTCCATCCCCCCCGGGGGAGAGGCCATCGGGAAGCAGAGTGCGTCCCTACCATGGCCACCTCGGCGTTCCGGTAAACTAAATGCTCCGGACACCTCCGTCACCTCCGACATAATCTACATGACTGGAGACGAGCAGCGTGCATGTGCGGCGCAGGGCCCAGGAGGCAGCGTGCATGTGCCCCTTCAAGGCCCAGGAGGCCGCTCCGCGCATGCGGGCGAAATCAGCTCCTCGTCCGAAGGTGGACACGGAACGCCGCCGGCAGGGTTAGAGCTCCACCCAGTGGTAGTTAACCACGGGTGTTGCTGAGAAGGGGAGATGCCTAAAACTGCATCCCCCCACCCTGCCGGGAAGCCACCAGATCAAGTATTGACATCCTAAGGTTCAGGGGGAGGACAAAACCAGCAGTCCAGTATCTGGAGGAAAAAGAAGAAAAAACTATAAGTATACTTAAACTATTTCAACTTTACATCAATTCATATATTACAATGTCCAAAATCAAACATGCTGATCTGATACAATATAAATACATTATTTTGTTTTTGTTATATAATGAGCAAGGAAAGAAAGAAAAGAATGGAAAGGTACCCTGTGAAAGCTATGACCTACAAGAGCATCAATCAAAAGGGATGCATAGAAATTCCCCAAAGACTGTTTCCAGGAGAATAATTACCAGAGAGGATGGATGGATGGGTGTTCATGCTGCACATATCGGTGTTAAATAGCCCAGAAGTGGGAGTGGTAAGAAAGAACAACCAACCCCAACAGTTTAAATGTTTAAAATGTTAACTTTATATCTGTAATACTGTATATCTGTAATAATTTGTGTCTTGTATTGTTTCACTACAGTTTCCTTAAAGCGGAATTCCACCCAAAAGTGGAACTTTTGCTCATTTGTCTCCTCTGCTCCTCTGCTCTGCACAATTGGCACCTTTCGGGGGGGGGGGGGGGGCAGGATACCTGTCTTTGACATGTATCCTGTTCCCACTTCCAGGAATCTAAGCCGCGGCCCGTGACATCTCTGTGGGGATCCCTCCTCCTCCCTCCTCCTCTCCCTGTCGCTGGGCCAGTAGGAGAGAGGAGCAGGGCCTTGCGCATGTGCAGTAGAGTTCCCAGTGTGAAGCCGTAAGGCTACACTGCTGGGTACCCTTACCCGCAATGGTGGTGGCAGCACCCAACAGCTGATGGAAACATCAGCTATGGTGCCGTCATTGCGGGACTCCAGGACAGGTGAGTGTCCTATTGTTAAAAGTCAGCAGCTACAGTATGTGTAGCTGCTGGCTTTTAATTTTTTTTGGGGGCGGAACACTGCTTTAACCACTTCATCCCCGGAAGGTTTTACCACCTTACAGACCAGGCCATTTTTTGTGATATGGCACTGCGTTATTTTAGCTGACAATTGTGTACCCAAATAAAATTGATGTCCTTTTTTTCTCACAAATAGAGCTTTCTTTTGGTGGTATTTGATTACTTCTGTGGTTTTTATTTTTTGCGCTATAAACAGAAAAAGCTCATCAATTTTGAAAAAAAAATATGTATTTTTTATTTTCTGCTATAAACATACCCAATAAAAAAATTGTAAAAATCTAATTCTAAATCTTCATCAATTTAGGGCCAATATGGTTGGTTTGCGCAAAAGTTATAGCATCTACAAAATAGGGGATGGATTTATGGCATTTTATTATTATTTTTTTTTATTAGTAATGGCAGCAATCATTTTTTTTTTTTTTTTTACTAGTAATGGCGGTGATCAGTCATTTTTAGTGGGACTGCGACATTAGGCGGACAGATCAGACACCCCCCTGACATTTTTTACACCTTTTTGGGAACCAGTGATGTTACAAGGATCAGTGCTAAAAATATGCACTGACATTGTACTAATGACACTGGCAGGCTTGACGCATAGAGCGGTGAGACATGCCTTCACACATCTCCCGGATCCCTCGGCTCCACAGACCTCATTACAGCCAGAAACTCGGCTAAAAAAAACACTCATGGGGAAAGGTAAGCCCAAGGCACCGAAGGGCACCAGCGGGAACCCTCAAGGGGGCGATTTGGATCCAGCGCTGTCTGGAATCCAAGATGGAACCGGCCCTGCCGCCCCCAGCATGCTCTGACTCAGCCTTGCACACACAGGTGAGCTCACATAGCCAGCTCTCACTCCCTGTGGACACTGACTTCCCATCCAGGCTTACCAGAAGCCACTCTAATGTCTCCCTGGGCTCAGGTGAAGGTTGGGATATGGAGGCACAGATAAGATCCTTTCACAGTTATATCATATCCCTGCAGACTTTGAGCACTGTGTGCACAGGATTGAAAAAGCATACAAAAAAGAGATCTCTGACCTTAAAAAGGACATAGGGGTATGCTTTGAGGACATAGAAAGCAATGCAGACAGCCTTAGCAACTCTGTGCAGACTCATGACAGAATCCTCAACACTCACACGGTCATGCTGCAGCAGCTTTCCTACCAACAAGACGACATTGAAAATCGCAATCCACATACGGGGGATCCCCGAATCTGTAGACCCCAAAATCTACCTGCGGCCGTGACTGCCATCTTTAATCAATTACTACAACACCCCAAAGATGACCCCATCAAATTGGATCCTGTACACCGAACCTCAGGTCCCCGATCCTCTGACCCCTCCTTCGTACGTGATACCCCGTGCTGGGTCCACTTTTCCAAGATTAAGAAGAACATAATGAGGGCTGCCAGCTCACAACACACAATCCTCTTCAACGACACCCCTGTGATGTTTCTCACTGATCCACCTCCGAGTACACCACGAGGGTAAAACCACCATTTTTTACACCATGGGAGACTTGCCTTCATTCCTTAGCACACTGGAACTACCGCAGGTCTCCCTGACTGGCCATTCACTTCAACTACTCCTGGATTACCCTTTATCCCACAATGGCAGAAACAGGTCCGCAAACGCAACCCCAGATCTATGCTACAACAGGATCCCAATGATTGAACCCTCCCTGGATTACCTTCCTGTTTTTTTTTTTCTCCAGGGACCATCCCCGTAACATTCCAAGGCCTACGGAAGCTCAATTCGCTGACATTTACCCTGTTCACAAGTTATTACATTGCTTTTTGATGATTTTTTTTTACTTCATATATTCCTCTCCCTAAAGTACATTCGTCCAGTGATCTGGATTGATACCTATGTTCTCTACATGTCTTCCCCATTTATTGACTCCCCCCTCACTGTTCCTTTCCAGGTTGCCTTAGTTAATCCATCCATATGTGTCTCTTTATATTATATGTTATGTACATCGCCTCTTTAAAAGCCTAAAGTGCATATGTTTTTTATGCTGACACCCTTCACCAAAGACTACCACATTATACTAACCCCTAGGTCAACCACATACTACCCAAAATTCAGAGTTTCCTTTACCCTGTTCATAACCCTAACTATACATTAATGTTTTACTGTTATGCTGTTTAATTGTTGGTTGTGATTGACTTTCTCTGCCCTGTGATCTTGCCCTGTACAACGGCTGTGTACCTTTGTACCTTGATCTTGTACCTGTGATCTTGCCCTGTATGACGGCTGTGTACCTTTTGTACCTTGATAGAAGGTTTTTTTTTTTATTCCTTACTATTAGTCTTTTGAAGCCACCTGGTGCCCTTTTTTGTTATAGTTCATTTTTTTCTAAACTTGACCTGTTGGTTCCATTCCCCATTAATACTAAATGCATTTACTCAACTGTCTCCACTAACAATCTCTAGATTGGGGAAATGTGACTGTGACTGTGATGATTGTTTTTGTATGTGTAAGTTTACCCTCACCTCCCCCTTGTCTTTCCTTTTTCCCTCCTTTTCTCTCTTTTTCTCCTTTCCCTTTTGTCTCTTCTTCCACTGTGCCTCTCTTGGCCCTATTTCTTCTGCCAAGAGCTGTTGATCCGTGAGACACCTTACATGCCTATCCCATCCCCCGCCCATGTGGACCCCTTATGGCGACTGATGGACCGATTACGCCAGCATCTTTTAACTGCAGGGGGTTTAACACACCGAAGCTGAGCCAGATACTTTATCACTTTCATAAAATGCGCTCTAAAATTTTGCTATTGCAGGAAACACATTTTCGCAAGGGATCTATACCTGCCCTGCGCAACAGATAATACCCACAATGGTACCATAGTACTAACCCCCACGCCAAATCAAAAAGGGGTCTTCTGTCGCATTCCATAAATCCTTCAATCCGAGGTCCTAGACTCTCTTATTGATAGGGCAGGTCGTTTTATCCTTCTAAAACTGAAACTAAACAATTTTCTTTTCACAGTGGCTAACATATACGTTCCCAATTTGGATCAGGCTTGGTTCCTCCCATCTGTTCTCACCAGACTATACTCCTTTTAGGGGGTCCTACTTCATCATTGGTAGATATCTTAACATCGTCTTGTCCCCGTCCGCAGACACATCCTCGGGTATGTCCTCTGTTCCCTTCTCTACCCTGACATGCATCAAATCTCTACTACACTCCTCCCATCTGGTGGATGTTTGGCGTGTCCAGCATCCCACAGAGAGGGATTACAGCCATTATTCCGCAGCACACAACTCCTATAGCAGACTCAATCACTTTTTTTATTTCACAAACTCTGCTAGATACCCCCCTCCAAGCATCCATAGGCCACCTACTCTGGTCTGACCATGCCCTCCATCTAATTGACTCTAGCACGACCCCTGACAACACCAGAGGCACACACTGTAGGCTCAATGACAACTTACTACGAGACTCTGTATGCGTAGCCGATGTTTCTAAAACCATTAAGAACTTTATGTCCGACCACTCCTCCAACAACACCTCCCCCCTTAATCAATGGGAGACATTAAAATTTGTGGTACGGGGAGTACTTATACAGCATAGCTCTTGACTCAAAAAAAATAAGAGCCGACGACATACACCGCCTCCTTTCCACTATTGCAGAACTTGAACCCCTCCACAAACAAGACCTGGACCCCACCATTTTCGTACAATTATCCAATGCCCATTGAGACCTACTCCAACTCTTAGATTCGCACTCCCTGATTGCTAGACACAGAACACGCAACCATTGCTACTACCTAGCCAACAAATGCAGTAAACACCTGGCGCAGACCCTCCACCCTAGACTTCCCCATCATTCCATCCCCTTTATTACCCAAACCAACCAAGACAAGAAGTTTAATAGCTATAAGTAAAGATGTTTTCTATAAAATATGGCAGCCTAATAAAACACCGCTCTGCGCCTTGGGCTAAAAGATTGCTGTGATAATCTAATAATGTGAACAATAAATTACTTGTAAAAAACTAATATATATATATATATATATATATATATATATATATATATATATATATATATATATATATATATATATATATATATATTTTTTTTTTTTTGTATAAACTGTAAAATTACTTAAAGCAGCTACTTAAAAATCACATAATAAATCAAAGGCAATATAAAACCCAAAGTCTCTTTCAATATTACAGCAGCGCTCTAACAGCAGGATTAATATATACAGTCTATGCATGGGATGATATAGGCCTCAAACGTCAGCTAAACGAAAAGGACCTCCATTGTGTACATACACCGCTGCTGTACACAGCGGAGGTCCTTTTCGTTTAGCTGACGTTTGGAGCTTCATACAGGCACAGTGCTTTTTGCTTTATGATCATTATATTATGGTACGCATATATTGTTAAGGGGGGAATTTTATGGAATAAAGTTTTAAAGTTTTAAACAATATTACACTATGTGGACATTCCATTCCTCCCTTATTGCTCATGCTGAGCGCCAGATAGCGTGATTGACACCTGGGGGACGTTTGCGTTGGAGCGGTGGAGAAGCTTTCTATGAACCAGGGCTTATTATGGCTGTATTTCTGGTGAGTGCATCCCCATAGAGGAAGTTGTCCCTCACGCGGTGTTATTATATGGTGGAAGTCCCCCACACATAACACAGTGAATAGACTGTAAATATTAATCCTGCTGTTTTGGAACAGTTAAAGCGCTGCTGCAATATTGAAAGAGACTTTGGGTTTTATATTGCCTTTGATTTAAGAAGTTTAATACATCAGGCATTTCTGCTTCCTTTAGACAATACTATCCCCAGCTTTACAACCTATTACCCAAAGTCCCAAACACCCAGAACATCTCCTCTAGTGACGACATGCGAGACTACATCATGGAGACGGCATTACCCACCATTGAAACATCAGACTCCCTAAAGCTCCAAAAACCTTTAGCCACATCCGAATTTTTACAAGCCATCAAGGACCTGAAAACAGGCAAATGTCCTGGTCCAGACGGATACACCCCTCGTTTCTACAAAACGTTTGCCCCTCAAATAGCACTACTCCTAACTAAAGCTTTCAATTCTATTGACAATTCCAATTTACCCTTCAAAGGGTTATTGTCTGCCAACATCTCCATAATACCAAAACCAGGCAAAGATCCTTCCCAATGTAGTAGCTATTGACCAATATCTTTGCTCAACATATGCCTTAAATTGTTCGCAAAGGTATTGGCCACCCGCTTATCCCCCCTCCTCCCGGGAGTGATAGATAATGACAAGGTGGGGTTTGTTCTCGGCCGAGAGGCAAGGGACAATACCACTAAAACGACCCATCTCATATCTTTTATACAGTGCAAAGACTTGAAAGCCTGCCTCTTATCTTTCAACATCGAGAAGGTGTTTGATAGGGTTAATTGGAGATTCTTGCAACTCTCACTTGAACAACTAGGCTTAGGAACAACCTTTATCACCAAAGTGATGTCCTTGTACTACCAGCTCTCTGCCTCAGTACTAGTAAATGGCAATGCATCAGAACCATTTGACATCTCGAATGGTACACGGCAGGGCTGCCCCTCTCCCCCCTTTTGTTTGTGATCATTATAGAACACCTAGCCTGTGCCATACCTCAGAATGCCTCCATCCATGGGATCCAAACACCCTCCTCCCACCACAAGCTATCCCTATATGCTGATGATGTCTTAGTCTATATCAGAGGCGTAACTAGAACCATGAAGGGCCCCCTGACCTCTGGTCCCGGGGCCCTTTCTAATGATTCTGGTGTCCTTTTTCTCCCATCGCAGGGCCCTTGATTATGGTCCTGCAGCAGGACCCCTTTCTGGCGTCTTTTACACATTTGAACCAATTGGACCACCCATTGTTTTGTATGGGAAGGCGGATGTAAACAGACGTGTCCATTTACACCTGCCTGCATCCGCTCCAATGAAAACAGACTAGCGGATTGGATGACAGTCAGACCGGTCCATAGAGAACAGCAGTCTGTGTCTGTGTCCACTCTGCACAAGTGGAGCAGACATGGACCTGTCATCCGCCTGCTTGGTGGGGATCAGCGAAAAGATCCCGCACTGAGCAGGTGGATTTGCTTGGCAGAGTCTGCCCATGTGAATGGGCCCTAAGGGGGAGCTCTGTGGACTGTAATGTAAAGGAAAACTGATGTAAGGGGGACTCTGCTCACCAAATCCCCCCATGTACATCAGAGTCCCCCTTTACATTACAGTCCACAGAGCTCTCCCTTACATAAGTGTGCTCAGAGGCTGGTGAGATAAGAGAGGAAGGGTGAGGGACACTTCCCTTACCATAGATGGAGGCTTGGGCCCTGGATTGGTCAGCAAACAAGATTTTCTAGCCTGTGCTATACATACACTAAGGCTACTTTCACACTGAGGCGCTTTACAGGCGCTACAGCGCTATAAATAGCGTCTGCATAGCGCCTGTAAAGAGCCTCTCCTGTCTCTCCAGTGTGAAAGCCCGAGTGCTTTCACACTGGAGCGGTGCGCTTGCAGGACGCTAAAAAAAGTCCTGCATCTTTGCAGCGATGTATACACCGCTCCTAAATCGCCCCTGCCCATTGAAAACAATGGGGCAGTGCTGCCAAACCGACAGCAAAGCGCCGCTGCAGTGGCACTTTGTGGGCGAGTTTAACCCTTTTTTGCCCGCAAGCGGGGGTTAAAACCTCCCCGCTAGCAGCCGAATAATGTCGCTAAGACGACAGTAAAGCGGCACTAAAAATAGTGCCGCTTTACAACCAATGCCCGCCCCAGTCTGAAAGTAGCCATAGGCTGGCAGAGCATGCTGGGGCTTGTAGTGCACCACACTAGGGAAACCCCAGTGGGCTGCTGTGTTGGTTGAGAGGCTCTGGAGGGGACAACACAATCAGTCCCATCAATGACTGACCCACCTGTGTGCTGCTTTCTTTTCAGTCACTGAGAAGTTTCATTAGGAAGCAAGGTGACTGGCTGACCTGGAGAGCTGTGGATCCTCTGTGGAGGGTTGCAGCATCCAGAGTACAGGCTGGCCTTTCATCCACTATCTACCTGCAGGCTGCTGGAGTTTCTCTTTGCTAAGTATGGGGCTGCCGAGGATTGGAATGTGGGCGGGGCCACGGGGAGACACACGACGGGGGTGGGAGGAGAAGATCCTGCTCTCTGTATCTTTTTCCTCTCCCCTCCTCTCCTCTCCTGTCCAATGTCCGTGCACGGAGGGGAGGAGGGGAGGCTGTCAGTGCGGTGTCCGAGCAGTTTGATAGAGAGTGTAATAGACACTCTCTGTTTATAACTGCAGCCAGCAACCCCGGAGCCACAATCCCGGGCTTTAGGGCCCCCCCACATGGGCAGAACTCCAGGGCCCAGTCGCAAGTGCGACTGGTGCGACCCTGAAAATTCCACCACTGGTCTATATACAAAATCCACATATCTCAGTACCATCTTCCTTTCTGGAATTCTGCCGGTTCAGCTCCCTCAGCAACTTTAAACTTAACATAGCCAAAATGGAAGCTCTCAACATATCCCTCCCTGCCTCTACACTGTTCTTACTAAAATTGAACTTCTCTTTCCAATGGCAAACAAAGGGGGTATCATATCTAGGGGTTACTATCGCCTCTAATCTCTCCAACCTATTTTCTCTGAACTACATCCCCCTACTCTCACGCATAAAGAAGGATCTGGAAGAATGGGGAGGATCTCCCTTACCATGTTTCGGGCGGATAAATACTCTCAAAATGGACACCCTGCCCAAACTTCAATACCTCTTTCAAACGATCCCTATCATAGTCCCCAAATCTTTCTTCACCTCCTTACACTCCCTAACTATCAGATTCATGTGGAACCGTGGGCTCCCCAGGGTTAAATACAAACTGCTTACTCTTCTGAAGTTACAGGGTGGGGTGGGTCTCCCAAAATTTTAGCTCTATTACAAAACCACCTATATGGCATGCATTCTAGAATGGTTTCCTCGTCCCTTCCAGAAGGCGTCAGTCTCAATAGAGCAAGCCTTGACCCCTGTGGACCTACATGCTCTCCTATGGGGATATAGACACAACTATGCCCATTTACCCGCTCCTTCACCACTAATGCTTGCCTCTCTTAAACTTTGGTACTACAGGGGTTTGTGCGCCATTTTATCTTCTGACCCGTCCCTGTTGACCTCTCTGTTTGATAACCCAATGTTTCCTCAGGACATGGGAGCGACGACCTTGGGGTCTCTCAAACGTCCTGATTGGCCTTAAGCGCACTCTTTTGTACATCCTCTCCAAGGGACACCAGTTATACCGGCAGGATCTTGTGACTGGCTCACTGACCTGCACATATCTACATTCACCAAACACTTACGTGCTTCCTCTCAAATACACCATCCCCACTCTAAATTTGAGGACCTATGTTCCCTCTCTGAAACACCCAGACATCTCCTCTCATCCCTCCATGGTCTACTACAGGCCCTAACACACGTTCATTTGCCACCTTACACCAGGCTGTGGTCTGCGGACTTGGATGAGGACATTTCCAGACCGGACTGGCAGACCTCGTTCCACTTAAATCAATAATATCTTGCTACTCTCAGGAAAAGAACCACAAGTTTCTATCCAGGTGGTACACGGACTCCTCCACTTTGCACAAAATGTTCCCATCTACTCCAGCCTCCTGTTGGTGATGTAACTCCTCTACTGGGACTTATCTACACGTCTGGTGGGAATGTAAGAGGATCCATCCCTTCTGGACTCAGGTATTTAAATGCAACAATAAAGTTTATGATGAACCACTACCGACCTCCCCAAAGATTGCTCTCCTCTCCATACTTCCTGGGTCTATAACAGCACAGAAACGGAGCCTCCTACTTTTTTATGTCCTCAGTGAGACAGCTCATTCCATCATATTGGAAGACAACCACCACATCTTACTTGTCACATTGGGTCTCGATCATGAATGATACCATGAGAATGGAGGAGATGTTGGCCCTTGATAATGACACATATGACAAGTACAAGATACTGTGGTCTATCTGGCTCTTCTTCTCCACCCCAGACACCCTCATGAACATGCTATTGAACCCGTTGGGAATATCCTAACGAGAATCATACCCCTGAGGTGCACTGGCTCACAAGTCCACTAACCTGCCACCCTCTACTCTAACATCTACTTCTCCAGGAGAATGTCTCCTCAGCAGCTCTTCCTCTCTTCCCTGACTTTTCCCCTTTCCCCCTCTCTCTACCTCTCCCTTTCACTCCCGTACCTCCCGTTCCTCTCTGATTCACCTCTCCCCTCTCCCTTTTCCTCTTCCTCCCTTCTTTCTTTTCCTTCTCCGATCTGGTTTTCTTATTTACTCCCCAAAATCTACATATGTTAATTTTTATTATGAACATCAAGGCTTATTAGCTAGAATCGCTCCTGGTACCAGAGGATGGTCTTTCACACTAGCTCAACACTACTAGAGAACAGGGGTCAAGCTGTGGGCAATAGCCATTGGGCTGACTCCCTACACATGTTTATTTGTGACTGTACCTGGATTGTGAGTTCTCATGTTGTTCACTGTGTTTTTTGTGAAATTGTCAATAAATATATTTTCAACACTAATGACGCTGGCAGAGAAGGGGGTTAACATCAGAGGTGATCAAGGGGTTAACTGTATCCCCTGAGTCTGTTTGCTAACTGTATGGGCTGTCTAGGACAACACAGAGATCTGTCTTCCTGCATAGCAGAAAGTCAAGATCTCAGTGTAATCCCCTATCAGAATGGAGATCTGTCTTGTTTACTTTGGCAGATCCCGTTCTGTCTCTGTGGCGATTGCTCGCACGCAGCCCGCGGACATCGAGTCTGCCGGACCCACTGATTTGCTCCCCCACTGGCCAATTGGCGTGCATGTGCCCACAGAAGCTAGTGCACGAATCGTTGTACCGGTATGCCGATTCACGTAGCCGAGCCACCTTGCCGCAGTATAACTGCAGTGGGTGGCCAGCAAGTGGCTAAAAGATACATAGCAAAACAATAACATAACTATATTTAGTATCAATGTTTAAAGAGGTGCTGGGGAAAAAAAATAAAAGTCAGCAGCTACAAATACTGTAGCTGCTGACTTTTAATATATGGACACTCACCTGTCCAGGGAGCCCGCGATGTCAGCACCCCAGCCGATTTTCGTAGCGGCTGTCGGGTGCTGCCGCTGCCATCTCCACTAAGGGGAACTAGCAATGAAGCCTTTTGGCTTCACAGCCATTCCCTATTGCGCATGCACTCTGCGCTCTGCGCTTTCTAACTGGTCTGGTGGTGGAGGAAGGAGGAGGAGGACTGAACTTCCAAGGGACGGTGCCGTCAAAAACAAGTACCTGTTCCCCCCTCCCCACTGAAAGGTGACAAATGTGGCACCAGAGGGGGGAGGAGGCAGATAAGCGGGCGGAAGATCCACTTTTGGGTGGAACTCTGCTTTAGGTGTAATTTTATCTATTATAAATATTAAATCCTCTTGTCTTTGTGGTGCCTGCAAGGCCCAATGTAAGATTCAACCCCCATAAAGTTTGTGGTCATCCAAAGCCATGATTAATGCATGCCCCTTCCTGAATATAAGACCCGCTCTTTGTCATGGATTTGTTGTATGCGCGAATATTTACAAGCATTGAAGCAGATATTTAACAGTTATATAACGGGATGGGGCTTAGTAAACGTGACTATTTTACCAGCTTGTACATATTGTTGCTAAATATGTCTGTACCCTCCAATCTCCTCTGTTTGTTTGTTTGTTTTTTTGCATGTATGTATGTACATAAGCAAGTATTTTTGTATATATTTACTTAGAGCTTCCATGTAGAGGAAAGTGCATGCAGTTGGAATCCCTGTAGAATAGGCAATTACTGGTTTATTTTTTCGAAATATATTCATACAGCTCTTTTTGCAAGCAAAACATCCTTTGGGAGTCAGAATAGTTAGGCTGCCCTTTGTGAACTCACAATTATGTGGATGTGACTCAAACAGAAATTAATAAAAATACATTTACAGCAGCCATTTTTTCCAGAAATAGCTGTCATGCTGGTCTGAATATTTTTCACTAGTTGCTAAAACACTGCATTATTGTTTGAATATGAAAGTTAGTACACTATATCCTAAAATGTCATAAGGTTGTTTATCAGTAACTTATAATAAAACTGTTATATATTTATACTAAAAATAGACCTCTATCTGCACATATCAGTACTCTTCTTGTTAAAGAGTCTTCTGTATTTAGTTTGCTAAAGCTGTAGCCTTGGCTGGTAGCCCCTTTAAGGTGTGGGAGCTGCACAGCATGAACATTCCCACAACTGCATTGCATCTTGTGTCTCTGATCCCTGAGCCATTTGATTGACAGGCCTGCAGGAGAGAGCAATTGAAAGGATGATACTAATTGGCTGCATGGACAGCCTGGACTTTAACCTCACCCAACAGAAGCCTTGAGGAGACCCACCAAAGGCATTATTATCTATATACAAAGAAAAAGAGAGCAAAGGGCGGGACTTTAAATGAGGCACACGGGGGCAAATACAAAAATCAGGTAAAAAGCAGGTTTTATTGTGATCAAAATGGTCATATATTCACATAGTTTCAATTGTACACAGCTACTATTATTACTCTATGTTTCATCAAAGTATACATTCCAACAAGGACTTATATTTACATTGCATGAACAGTTAAATAGCTGAAATCACAAGTAAAAGATATATGACACATTAAAGTGTCAAATAAAACAGGTTACAAAAAGGGAACAATGAATGGAAATGGAACACTCATACATGGTGCACCTATGGGTAGATGTAAGCTCTACGCGTTTCGGGACCTTATAGCCACTCTTCAGGAGCAAAACCAAGGGTAACCTAGGGATATGGAAAACAGTCATATTTAAGAAGGAAAAAACTTTGGAAAAAAATGGTGGGTAAATGTAGAGTATGTCCCAGACATAGTACACTCAACCCATCAAACTTACACACATATACTTGCGCGCAGGCAGCGGGGCCCCGCAAGTCAGGCCAAGCCAGTGATTCCATGTCCCGAAGCTGAGGGGGCCCTGCCGGGCGGCAAAACGCCCACCCAGGCACCACCCCAGATGGGTCACAGAGGGAAAAGACGATGGAGAGTGATGAGATAAAAACCAAGGGTGAGTGGGACAGTGATCCCCAGAGAGAATGGGAAGCCTGTGAAAAATAGGTGACATGTATATTAAACTGATAACAAAAGTGTGAGGCAAGTGAGAATGAAGTGAAAGGAAGGGGAAGAGCGGAAACAAAGGAAAAAGTGAGAAACGAACAGAGAAGGGAGAGATTGAGGGAAAAATGGAGGAGAAAGAGGGAGGAAGGCTTGGCCTGTCTTGCCGGGCCCCGCTGCCTGCGCGCAAGTATATGTGTGTAAGTTTGATGGGTTGAGTGTACTATGTGGGGGACATACTCTACATTTACCCACCATTTTTTCCCAAATTTTTTTTCCCTCTTAAATACGACTGTTTTCCATATCCCTAGGTTACCCTTGGTTTTGCTCCTGAAGAGTGGCTATAAGGTCCCGAAACGCGTAGAGCTTACATCTACCCATAGGCGCACCTCACGAGTGTTCCATTTCCATTCATTGTTCCCTTTTTGTAACCTGTTTTATTTGACACTTTAATGTGTCATATATCTTTTACTTGTGATTTCAGCTATTTAACTGTTCATGCAATGTAAATATAAGTCCTTGTTGGAATGTATACTTTGATGAAATATAGAGTAATAATAGTAGCTGTGTTCAATTGAAACTATGTGAATATATGACCATTTTGATCACAATAAAACCTGCTTTTTACCTGATTTTTGTATTTGCCCCCGTGTGCCTCATTTAAAGTCCTGCCCTTTGCTCTCTTTTTCTTTGTATATATTGAACCGGGATGGAGGAGGGGATTTGAACGCCCCCCACTAAACCTCATTTAAAGTCCCAAAATTTCTGTTCTGCTTTTAAATTAATGCATTATTATCTACCTTTTACCCAGTATCATCCAGCCAGGACAATGTCCTAGTCTTTATCTGCCTTCACCCAGCCTGCAGGAGCTTCCATCATAAGACAGACCAAAATAGACTTAGACACTACTACCTAATGGTGTGAGCGCCAGCATGCCAAGCCAGAACTTTACCTCATATGTAGCCTCCCTGGGAAAGTTTAGAACTAACCTAAAATCTATAGGTCCCATCATTGTCTACTAAGTCTATATCTTCAACCATACAGAGGACCCCTCAGAGCCTTGCACCTTTGCCCGACTTGAATGGCGGAAAACAATTCTTTTCTACTTACAGTTTCAGCAAGTCTCTTCATATGATTGATTAGAAGCAGTCAAAATAACTGCAAAATGCTCATTTACCTACCACTGCTATATACGATAGCCTCCCACTCTGGTTTTAGGGAGTGTTTAGCCTGGCAGTTGTGAGAATGTCAGTGAGTGGATTTCTGTCTGTTTTGACTTTGAACTCTGACCCATACAGGTAATCTTTCAGCTTGTCTACAACCACACAATTCAGAGCCAAGAACTCCAGCTCAGGGGTAGGATAATTCACTGGAGGTGAGATTCCAGCTTACATAGTCAACACGTCTCAGATGTTCATAATGTTCTTGATACAACACTCCACTGAGCCCCTCTCTACTTGCATCAACAATTAGTTGATTGATGGAGCTCACAACTGTACATCATTAGTGCACAGTCCAAAACCACCTCTTGCAACTGAGTGAAATAGTACTGGTCCTTTTCTGACTGAGTTGTGTTCAGCTGATTAACCCCCTTCTAGATTAACCCCCTTCTATGTGAAAGAGTTGCAATCATCCTCTTCAGCAGAAAAGAAAGATAAATGTGACTGAGAGAAAGATCTGAGAACAGAATGGTTGTGGCAGTCTTATTGTTGCCACCTCATTCGTTGTTGAAAGTCCCTCTGAACCACTGAAAGTTGACACATTATAATTTGTGCTACAATCTCAAGTTCAGAAAGGGCAAGTAGAGATACCCTTTCCAACCCAAAGAAGAGATTTTGGCCTATAATCTTGTGAAGACATCTTCTTCACAGCCTCTCAAAGTTACAGTGGAACCTTCTGTTAGAGAACAGTCTTTGTAAGTAACAAAGGATCAAGTACCAGACTTAAGCTCCCATGAGACAAATTTATGACTCTAGAGGAAACATTTCTGATGTAGCCATCATCTGTGTGTGCAGTTTCATGAATGCTCAAGTGCAATAAGCCACCATAACAGTGAGTGACACACTTAACTTATACCCAACACACGGTGGCTGGAAGTTTCTTTGCCCACAACTTATGTTAGAAACCGTTACTTAGTGCTATGTAGACGTTAAGTTAAGTTTAGCTCATTTGTGACTAGAATTTATGCTTCTTTGGGGACAAATGACTTTCAGTGGGGGGAGTGTAGAGTTCTGTCAGGCAATGCTTTTAAACTGCAGGATCAGAAAAGAGAGAGAAAGAGGTTGTTTTTTTTTAATCAAGATTCACAAGACCACCAGGGAAAGAGTAGAGCAAGGGGGGAAGAGAGGTGACCATGAAGACTAAGAAGGACAGAGTGCCCAGCCCCCGCCTTAAAACAGCAGAGATGTGGCCCATGTTGGTTAGCAACACTAGACACCAGAAAGGGATGATCCAGATGTGCACCTCTCACCCACCTTCATCGAGCCAGGACTGTGTGGCCTACCTCTCATCAACCTTAATCAACTTTGCGGGAGATAAAAATTATCTAAGAAGGCATTTGTTGGCTGTTGGAGTTGTGAGCAGCCTTTTGGCTACCCATTGTGAGTTTGACTTTGCTTGCACCTGTTATACATTACCACCTATGGTGAAGCCTTCATAAATATGATCAATTCATAATTTACGCTGCCAGCTGTTTAGCACTTTTCCTTAATATGCCTTTACCCATGTGGATTACTTGAAAGCTGAGCACTCCACTGTTAAAGTTAAAATACTTTGTGATAGCTTTACCCACTTAATAGTGATTAGCTCAGGTCTATTTGAATATATTTGGGACCCAATAATGTCCCAATAGCAGTGTACTTCTTCACTCCCCCATTGTGTTTCGGGCAAAGCCCCTCATAAGTATAACTCAGAACAAACGCCAGACCTCTCTATACATCATTTAATTGTCTAATCATTCTGCTGTCATTGAAAGGTTGCATGTTATCTCTGTTAAATGTGTTTGTGTATCTCTGTTTTAATAAATCTCCAGTATTGATATTGGTGTGTTAGTGTAATGTCAGGTTCAGTTGCAGGGCAGGTCATCACTGGGAAAGCTAGAGGAGCCCATGATTTAGGCTGGGTTCACACCGCAGCACACTCAGGCTCACAGCAGGAGTCTGGTGCGTCTCCATTCACAGTCTCAGGTCAGATTTCAGCCTGAATTTTGGGCTGAATTCAGACCTGAAATGGACCAAAAGAAGCACAGGGCCCCTGTGCAATTCGCACCAGAGCCGCTTCGGGGATGTGTGAACTGGCTCCATAGAGAGCCGGTCACAATATCCTGCTATGTGAATTGGATGCGGGGAAACTCGCATCCAATTTGCATAGGTGTGAACCCAGCCTTAGTAGCAGCTCCTACATAAGGTGTGCTACAAAGTAGAACTATGGTCTCCCATTAGAAAAAAATATGTGCCAAAGCACCTAATAATAAGTGCAACTGCACTTACAGTTTTTCTCTTTAGAGCAGAGTTATTTTCATGTTAGGTTTGCCTGCTTGCACTAAAGTGGGATGATAAGCAAGGGGCATGGCTAACACATGGCTATCAGCTGATTCAAAAGCCTGTAGCTTGTCATTTACCACCTGGTCAAACCTTGTCCTGTCTTCTGCTTTCTATAGCACAACCTCTGTTGCTAAAACTATCCCACTGTAGGCTGTAGTGTGGGGATGTGTGAGACACAAATAACATCAGCTTTGGCTCTGTGAGGGGTCATAAAGGAAATGTTTATTTTTTTTTACTTTATGAGGCTTGTGCATCACATAGTAACTGGATTTGGTACTTGTTTAGAGAGTCACACAGGAACCTTTAGTTGTACAGCCTCAGTAACATATAAAATACCATTTATTGGAGCATGTGCGGAGGCTGCCAAGATGGCCATGACCACCTAGAGCTCCGTGCCGCCCCGGTCTAACATCACCCGCCGTAGCCATCTGAGTGCTCCTGCCTGCTCCACGAGCGACAGCAAGGGAAACACCCCAGGATCACTCTGAAGTCAGCAGGCACTGCCATACAGGACTTATCCCAATCGCTGAACTCTGCATCTGAGACCCACAGCCATTCCAAGATGGCGACTGCGATAACACAAGGCAGAGGGACAGAGGAGGAAGACTCCATCGCTGACCAAGACAACCCAGGAACCGCAGCTCGTATACCACAGGTGGACACAGTGAGTGCAGCCCACAGGATGACACCCTCCTCCGCATCCACTGAATCCCTAATAGGGAAAACACTTGATGGCTTTCTCCTGACTCCAATGTCTGACCCCATGACACCTGTAGAGGCCTGTGAGGGTGCACTACAGGGCCTTCCACCAACACCTACTGACTTTTCTTTTATGATGTCAGCATTCTTCAAAATGCTGTTCAGGGGCCTAGCTCAAAATGCTGCTCAGATAACTTCGGCTGGAAAGACCAAGTCATGAGCAGTCATAAGCACAGTGGATACATTCTTTGCAGCTATGACGCAGCTCTATGAAGATATGATCACCGCTGAAGCCGCTCTGCCTTCTCTACGGCAGGGCCGGTGGCCGGTGGAGGACTATACCATGGACTTCTACCGGGGGTCTGCAGAAACAGGCTGGAATGAGGCTGCTTTAAAATATCAGTTCCTCCTAGGACTTTCTGAACCCTTCAAGGATGAGTTGGCAAGGAGTGGTATCCCTACTACACTTGAGGGTCTCATTCAATTGCTCATCTAGCTGGATTGACGCTTACGGGAGCGACAGGCTGAATAATCACAGACCTCCAGTACATCTACTCTGGGAATTGGCACTATGCCCGTTGGTCTGGTGCGATCGGCACTGACCCCTGAAGAAAAACAAAGTCGGCGCCAAGCCAATCTATGCCTCTATTGTGGAATAAACGGACACTTCCTGTACGATTGGCCTTTAAGGCCCAGCAAGCCACTCAATTACACCCCAGTGTACTTCCAGGTTTCCGGAACTTCTCACCTTATCCTTCCCATCACGTTGCAGTTGGCCGAAGAGGGGGTTCGGCTTCAGGCCATAGTTGATTCTGGGGCATGCAGCTGTTTCCTGGGCTTGAACTTGGCAAGAAAACTTGGTCTACCCCTGCTCCATAAGAAACGTAGATTTGAAGTTCTCTTGGCTGATGGTACCCTGCCTAGTTCTGGTCCCGTTACACACAAGACTGCTCCTCTCTTTGTTACTACTCCTGATGGCCATCAGGAAATCATACGCTTTGACGTCCTGAGTTTGCCTATGTTCCCAATCATCCTGGGTACTCCTTGGCTCCAAGCGCATAATCCCCAGATCAACTGGATCAAGAGAGAATTTTTTTTACCTCTCCCTATTGCCTACAGCACTGCCTTGTTCCTGAATCCAGAGATGCTACCAGTTGCCTGACAGTTCAACCTGTACCTGTCAATAATCAGAGTGTACCACCAGCCTACCAGGAGTTCTTGGATGTCTTTGACAAGAAAAAAGCAGATGTTCTACCACCACATCGGCCATGTGACTGTCCGATTGAATTACTTTCAGGGGCCGAAATTCTGTTTGTACGCATATTTTCTCTCTCTGACATGGAATTAGGAACATTGCGACAATACATTAATGAAAACTTAGAAAAAGGCTTCATCCATGCCTTTTCCTCTCCTGCTGATGCTGGAATCTTTTTTGTTGAGAAGAAAAACAAGACCTTAAGGCCATTTGTGGATTACAGGGAGCTTAATAAAATCACCATAAAGAACCGCTACCCTCTCGCGCTAGTACCTGAACTCTTTCAGAGATTCCGTACTGCTCGGATATTTACCAAGCTACGGGGGGCCTACAATCTTGTTCACATCTGAAAGGGTGACGAATGGAAGACAGTGTTCAGAACGCGCTTCAGACATTTCGAGTATTTAGTAATGCCATTTGGACTGTGTAATGCCACGCTGCAATTTTTTAAATTGTTTAATGCAGCGCACTCTCTTCTTCTTTATAATGCTAGAATAATGAAGTTGTTTTGCTGCTCATTTTCTCACAGTTCTCACAAACTTCTTTCTTTATTATTTTTCGTGATTTCATCAATATAATATTTTTATTTGTCACATCTACTGAAAAAAAAATAGTTTTCGATGTTTTTAGAAAAAACTTTTTTTTTTTTTTTTAAATCCTGTTCTTGTGTTTTTTTGTTGTTTTTTTAACTCCAGAATAATTTTGGGTGTGTTTTGTGTGTCAGGTTACCACAACACCATTATTATCTTGTATTATTTACTCTCAAGGAGGTTGCTTGGTGTTGGTGTCTCTTGTTAATTTCACATTGTATTTTTGAAAAGTACCTGCCTCCTCAAAAACAAACTGTCCTTTTTGAAGGAAAACACACATAGGCGAGTATAATAAAACAAAGCAAAAATTTATTAAGGGGCCCTAACCAAAGAAAGAGGGAGGCAATGCTGGAGAGACAGCAGAAATTGGCGAAGCCTTTTGGCCCCTAGGGCACACATCAACTATTTTACTGCAAAATTGGTGGCCTTAGGAGTCCATATATTAGGGAGTACAATCTGGTCCAGAAGTCCAAGAGATCATAAACAGCTGCAGATGACATGTATGTCCCCAGGCTGTGGTCATACAAGCGTCTGCATCTTTTGTCAGACCAGACTGAACCCAGGTCATCACTCTCTTGTTTTCCTTCCATGTTTCCTTCTACGCTGTGTCTGTGGTGGTGAAGTTGTGGGAGGAGGAGGATGATGCAACTCACACAGGTGGGTATTGGGTGTGATTACGCCCCTCACGCCCTTAGTTGATGTTTCATAAAGGATGTCCTCACACATGAGGCGTTGGCCCTCCTGCATGTCCTGCAGTTTTGTGTCAGCCATACAGGAAAAGGCCTCTTCACAAGTGGGGGTGGCTCTTAGGGATGCAGAAGCCTCCTGAATCAGCCTGAGCGCTGACTCCTCCCTGTTACTCCCCTTCCTGGGTCTTTTCTTTAAAAGGCGGAGGGGAGGGACCTGGGATTCTGTGAGGCTCCTACTGGGCCTGGCCTTCTCCTGGCTGCCACTAACCCCCGCCACCTCCTGGCTGCCACTAACCCCTGCCTCCTCCTGGCTTCCACATTCCACAGCCTCCTCCTGTGTGCCACATTCCACAGCCTCCTCCTGGCTGAGGTCTTCCTGTGTATGAAAAAGGGACATAGTTTTAGTTTTTTCTTCATCAATCACACACAATTTTCATCTCATGACTGTTGCAAATTGAATGTTAACAAATATAAAAGACTATCATTCTGAGCCCAGCATTTTTCATTCTTGTCCCAAATATTTTTGCCCACTACTGTCTATTGATATGTAAAACACTTTATTAAATCAGCAATTAGTGATCAATAATAACATCTAGTAAACATCATTTATTTATTGACCAGAAATCTGTGGAACAATGCTATACCTGGCTCAAGCTGGGCTCCTCCACTTCTTCCTGGCTGGAAGTCCCAGGCTGGACATCAGAAGCCTCAGCTGGGGTGGAAGATAGGGTGGAAGGAAAAGTGGAAGGAAGGGTTGAGAGGGATTCCCTGATTTCAATCTGGTCTGACAGAAATCGCAGTCTCTCATAGTACCACAGCCTGGGGACATAAACGTCATCTGCTGCAGCTCTGAATCTCTGGGAATCCTGGACCTTCTTGCGCTCCCTAAGATAAGTGCTCCTCAGGCCACCAATTTTGGCTTTTAAATAGGGGGTGGTTGCCGTGGGGACCACCGGCTTCACCAACTCCAGCAGTTTCTCCAGCGCTGCCTGCCTCTTTTGTTTACGATTATAATGCGGGTGTTTGACCTGCCACAGACAGGGGAATGTGAAACTCCATTTTGTTTTGGGAGTCACTAAAGACTGCGGTTCTGTGAACAAATGGGCATACTTGGCAATGCCCACAGGGGAATATCCCCTTGGTTCTAGGAAATTGGGACAGCCAAGTAGTGTCCATGCTCCTAATATGTTCTGATTGGATAAGGCTGTCACCTAGATTGCATGCCCACCTTGCCGTCATTTTTGGGGAAGGCCATACTATTTGTGCTAGGCCAGGGGTGTTTGTCAGGATCCCCCAGTGTTTTTGTAGTATAGATCTTACAGTATCCCACTGGGTACCAAACTGTGTAATGATACTTACAGGGCCTGAATCAGTGGTAGGAGGAGGGGAAGTGGGAGAGATCTTGTCAGGTTTTAATAGAAGGGTTGGATCATTCCCGTTCTGCTGCCTTCCGATTCGCCCTGCGGATTTGTTTGTGGGAGTGCCTGGACCCCTTTAAAGGTCTGGAGGAATTTCAGAAACTTAATGACACATTAAAGAAAGAGATTGAGAAAACACAACAGACACTGAAAGCCACGAAACAATCTAAATTTAGATGAGATCTAGGTGACTGGGAAAGAGGGGAAATCTTTTACCTTACACCACGCCGCAGTCGCAGCAGGTCTAGACATAGATCATCCTCGAGGGGTAATGAACCCCACAGTGATACTGATGAGGAAAACATTACTAAGTGTGTCTTTTTTAGAGAAAGAGGGGGCAGTGGGCTAAGACAGGGAGGACATCCAGGATGAGAGGTCGCACACACACAGACAACAGGCCCCCAAGACAAAGAAAGCAAACAGGGAACGGTACCCACACAGAGGGGGGACACGCACCAGAGGCCAACGGAACCAACGGGACTAGTCAGTGATGGAATAGGACATACTGATATGAAAATTATTAATCTTTCCAACTTTAAGCTTGAACAGAGACACATAGACCTCCTACAGCGCGGCATGTCATTTTCGCCCACAAACCACATGGATGAGTTCACCTTGTTTAAGGATATTTCCCTGTTTCTTCGTAAAAGTCTTTTTTCGCTCCCTATACGTAAATAAACCAGTATCAGGTGAAGAAAAAGATTCCCCAAACAGCAAGGACAAGGAGATCCTGGAGATTCTAAATTCCCTCCTAGAAGAGAGTGAGGAGATAGGGGAGGAAGATTCAGGCCCTCATAAGAGACAATCTAATCTCAATATTAGATCTAACAAGATGCCCCCCCTAAGCAAAAACAAATGGCTGACCCTCTTCCTTGACCTTATACAAATTGATCTGGCCAAAGTTAACTGGGAACCTAAGATTATTGCTAACCTTTCCCCTGAGGAACGCAGAGCCATTAGGGAACTCACTGAAGCGCGGAAGCTGATAATAAAAAACAGCGATAAAGGGGGCAATGTGGTCCTTCTTAATGAGAAAGACTATGAGAGGGAAGTGTTCCGCCTCCTAGGAGACATTACACGTACAGAAAATTATCCACAGATCCTTTCCCCAAACGTATCCTCAACCTCAATACTATGCTGCGCCTCGCAGGGGAGGAGGGTCTCTTGAGCAAGCGTGAGTTAGACTGCCTAATAGTGGAGGAATTTAATATACCTATTTTCTACGCCATCCCTAAGGTACATAAGTCCCTAGACAATCCCCCAGGGAGACCCATCGTCTCGGCCATAAAAGGACCCCTAGAGAGAGTTGAGAAGTACCTTGACAACCTCCTCAGACATGGTCACAAACCTCAGGTCATACGTCAAGGATATCAGTAACGTCCTGTGTCATATAGCTGAGATTGATTGTGGGGAACCCCTACTCGTGGGGATCGGCGTGGAGTCACTTTACACCTCGATCCCCCACGAGTGGGGCATCAAGGCTGTGGAGATGTTCCTTGAGAAACATTTCCTGAACTGTGGACCCCAAAACGAGTTCCTGGTGGACCTCCTCACCTTTGCCCTGCACAATAATTACTTTCAATTTCTATCTAACTTTTACCAACAAATCAATGGCACCTCCATGGGTGCACCCTGGGCCCCAGCATATGCTTGTTTGCACCTGGGACTGTGGGAGGAGGACCTGGTCTATACCTCACCAATGTACCTGAGCCATGTGCATACATGGCTCAGGTACATTGATGACGTGTTGGTCATATGGATGGGTGATGAGGAATCACTCAGGGAATTTATTGGGATCCTCAATTGCAACAAACGCAACATTAAATTGACCTTTGTCTGTGATCACAAGAGGATTTCCTTTTTGGACCTATCCATAGGCATTGAGGACCTCTCCTTGGTAACTCATACCTACCGAAAGGAGACCTCAGCCAACACTCCTCTGTGAGCCGATAGCCATCATCCACGATGGTTGAAGGATGGCATCCCGGTGTGCCAATTCCTTCGCATCAAACGGAACTGTACATAGGCAGAGGACTACAGAAGGGAAAGCGATGATTTATACCAACGCTTTCATGAACGTAGGTACTCCCACAAACAGATCCGCAGGGCGAAGCGGAAGGCAGCAGAATGGGAACGATCTGCCCTTCTATTAAAACCTGACAAGATCTCTCCCACTTCCCCTCCTCCTACCACTGATTCAGGCCCTGTAAGAATCATTACACAGTTTGGTACCCAGTGGGACACTGTAAGATCCATACTACAAAAACACTGGGGGATCCTGACAAACACCCCTGGCCTAGCACAAATAGTGGGGCCTTCCCCAAAAATGACAGCAAGGAGGGAACACAATCTAGGTGACAACCTTATCCAATCAGAACATATTAGGAGCATGGACACTACTTGGCTGTCCCAATTTCCTAGAACTAAGGGGATGTTCCCCTGTGGGCATTGCCAAGTATGCCCATTTGTTCACAGAACCGCAGTCTTTAGTGACTCCCAAAACAAAATGGAGTTTCACATAAAGAACTTGGTTAACTGTGCCACCAAGAGGGTGAGAGAAATTGAAGAAAAAAATCTGGATAAACCGGTGGCCAGGCACTTTGCCCAGTTCCACCATTGCAAACTCTCTGGTATGCGAGTTAAGGGTATTTATGTCCTCAACCTCTCCTCAAGAAGAGGAGACTTTGACCAGATACTTCATCAGCAGGAAAAACGGTGGATTTTCCGGTTGGGCTCCCTTGTGCCCATGGACCTCAACACGGAACTAAATCTACAATCTACACCCTTCCTGGTGACTAGGGATGAGCCGAACACCCCCCGGTTCGGTTCGCACCAGAACCTGCGAGCGGACCGAAAATTTGCACGAACGTTAGAACCCCATTGACGTCTATGGGACTTAAATGTTCAAAATCAAAAGTGCTCATTTTAAAGGCTAATTTGCATGGTATTGTCCTAAAAAGGGTTTGGGGACCCGGGTCCTACCCCAGGGGACATGTATCAATGCAAAAAAAACTTTTAAAAATGGCCGTTTTTTTCGGGAGCAGTGATTTTAATGATGCTTAAAGTAAAAAAAAAAAAAAGTGAAATATTCCTTTAAATATCGTACCTGGGGGGTGTCTATAGTATGCCTGTAAAGTGGCGCGTGTTTCCCGTGTTTAGAACAGTCCCTGCACCAAATGTCATTTTTAAAGGAAAAAATCTCATTTAAACCTGCTTGCGGGTTTAATGTAATGTCGGGTCCTGGCAATATGGATCAAAATCAGTGAGACAAACAGCATGGGTACCCCCCAGTCCATTACCAGGCCCTTTGGGTCTTGTATGGATATTAGGGGAACCCCGCACCCAAATTAAAATAAGGAAAGGTGTCGGGCCGCCAGGCCCTATATACTCTGAACAGCAGTATACAGGCGGTGCAAACAAGACAGGGACTGTAAGTTTGTTGTTAAGTAGAATCTGTTTGTAATTTTGAACAGGTACATTTTTAACGTGTTTAGCTCCAGCCAAAAAATCTTTTTTAAGCTTTTTGGAAAACCTAGGGAAGGGTTATCACTCCTGTGACATTTGTTTTGCTGTCTTTCCTCCTCTTCAGAAGATTTCACCTCACTTTTTGTCCCAATGACAAATGTTTTTTGAAAATTTGGGTTTTTTTGTGGAACAAGGATTGGAAAGCATCAGTGGAAAGGAGAAATGTTTTTCCCATATTAACTCTTACAGGAGAGAATTTCCCTTCCTAGGGGTAGATTTCATCTCACTTCCTGTTGTCTCCTTCCGTTTGCAAGTAGGAGTCGTTTGTAAGTTAGATGTTTGAAAGTAGGGGCCTGCCCTATATACTCAGCAAAAAATTTGGGCCTTAGGTGTTGCTGTGGCCACAACACTGTAAGCCCTCACAGGGCCCTGCTGTGAAATATTAGATCAAGATTTGTAATTACATGCCCCTGTTGAACAGGGGCAGAAAAACTGGGCCTTTGGTGGTGGTGGTGCTGGTGCCACAACACTGTAAGTCCTCACTCGATCTTGGTGGGTGCAGAAATGGGCCCTGCTGTGAAATATTAGATCAAGAATTGTAATTACATGCCCCTGTTGAACAGGGGCTGAAAAATTAGGCCTTAGGCACTGGTGCTGGTGCCACAACACTGCAACCCCTCACAGACACTCTAATTGGAACGCAGGAACGAGCACTGCTGCAAAGTATTGCATCAAAAATTGTAATTACACGCCCCTGTTAAACAGGGGCAGAAAAATTGGGCCTTAGGCACTGGTGCTGGTGCCACAACACTGCAACCCCTCACAGATACTCTAGCTGAATGCTGAAATGTGCCCTGCTGTAAAGTATTGCATCAAAAATTGTAATTACACGCCCCTGTTAAACAGGGGCTGAAAAATTGTGCCTTAGGCACTGGTGGTGGCGCCCAGAACCAAAAATGTTCTTACAAGCTATCAGCGTGATCATTGAGGAGGAAGAGGATAATTACTCAGGGATAGTCACTCAGCATCAGCATAGGCAGTCTTTGAAGAGATCTAAGATTTCAAAAAAAAATATTCGGTTACATCAGCATCAGGTGCTTGGTGGTGATCCAAGACTGATTCATTTTTATGAAGGTCAGTCGATCGACCGAGTCGGTGGACAGACGCACCCTGTGATCGGTTACCACGCCTCCAGCAGCACTGAATGTGCGTTCCGAAAGAACGCTGGATGCAGGACAGGCCAGTAGCTCAATTGCATACTGTGCAAGCTCTGGCCAGTGATCCATCCTCAAGACCCAGTAACCCAGAGGATTTTCGGTGGGAAAGGTGTCCAAGTCTGATCTTGCCCCTAGGTATTCCTGCACCATGTAAAACAGACGCTGGCGATGGTTGCTGAAACCGATCATACCTTGGGGCTGCGGACCAAAAAATTGTCTGAACGCATCGGTCAGACGGCCACCTTCTCCACCGCTCCTTCTTTGACTGACCGAAGCCTCAGCAACACGTTGTCCAGAAACAGGAGTTTGTAACCTTCCAGTCTCTGGGAACGCATTGCACAGACCTTTCTGCAAGGCCTCCCGAAGATGTTTCATCCTCTGCTCCCTCTGCAATGGCAAGCTACGGTCCGCAACCTTACCCTTGTAACGTGGATCAAGGAGGGTTGCCAGCCAGTATTCGTCCTTCTCCTTGATACAACGAATACGAGGATCCTTACGCAGGCTTTGCAGGATCAGGGAGGCCATGCAGCATAGGTTTGCTGAGGCATTCGGTCCAGAGTCCTCTGGGTCACTAAGGACGTCATGGTCCGCAGCCACCTCCTCCCAGCCACGTACAAGTCCATGTGTTTCTTGGGACTGATCCCTTAAAGACTGCTGCTGATGCTGAGTGCCAGGCTCCACCTCCATACTGACACAATCTTCCTCCTCCTCCTCCTCCTCGTCCTCTTCCTGTGTGATTGGCGGGCATGCAGGAACACTGTCTGGATAAAGGGGGCCTTGAGCGCTAAGGAAGTCCTCCTCTTCCTGCCTCTGTTCTGCCTCAAGTGCCCTGTCCATTATTCCATGCAGCGTGTGCTCCAACAGGTGGACAAGGGGGACAGTGTCACTGATGCATGCACTGTCACTGCTCACCATCCTCGTGGCCTCCTCAAATGGTGACAGGACAGTGCATGCATCCCTGATCATGGCCCACTGGCGTGGGGAAAAAAAACCAAGCTCCCCTGACCCTGTCCTGGTGCCATAGTCGCACAGGTATGCATTGATGGCCCTCTGCTGCGTGTGCAGCTGCTGCAGCATGGCCAACGTTGAGTTCCACCTGGTGGGCATGTCACAGATTAGGCGGTTCTTGGGCAGGTTAAACTCCTTTTGGTGGTCCGTCAGCCGAGCACTGGCATTATATGACCGGCGGAAATGCACACAGACTTTCCTGGCCTGCCTCAGGACATCCTGTAAGCCCGGGTACCTGCCCAAGAACCGCTGCACCACCAAGTTAAGGACGTGAGCCAAACAGGGCACATGGGTCATTTGTCCCTGTCGGAGGGCAGAGAGGAGGTTGGTGCCATTGTCGCAAACCACCATTCCTGCCTTAAGTTGGCGTGGCGTCAACCACCTCTGAACCTGCCCCTGCAGAGCTGACAGAACCTCTGCCCCAGTGTGGCTCCTGTCCCCCAAGCACACCAGCTCAAGCACCGCATGGCTTCTTTTGGCCTGTGTACTTGCGTAGCCCCTTGAACAGCTACGGAGAACCGCTAGTTCCGAGGACAAAGCACAGGAAGAGGCCATGGAGGAAGAAGAAGAGGAGGGGGTGGAGGAGAGAGGTGTGTCACAATCATTAGCATTTTGGAGGCGTGGTGGCAGAACAACCTCCAACACTACTGCACCTTGTCCTGCATCCTTCCCAGCTGCCAGCAGAGTCACCCAATGCGCCGTGAAACTTAGGTAACGTCCCTGTCCAAGCCTGCTGGACCATGAGTCAGCGGTAATATGCACCTTACCGCTGACCACCCTGTCCAGCGAGGCATGGACATTGCCTTCCACATGCCAGTAGAGAGCCGGAATCGCCTTCCATGAGAAAAAGTGGCGTTTGGGTACCTGCCACTGAGGAACCGCACATTCCACAAACTCACGGAAGGGGGCAGAGTCTACCAACTGAAAAGGCAGCAGTTGAAGTGCTAGCAATTTTGCCAAGCTAACATTCAACCGCTGGGCATGTGGATGGCTGGGAGCAAACTTCTTTCGGCGGTGCAGCAGCTGGGGCAGGAAAATTTGCCTGGTACAATCTGACGTCGGTGTACCAAAAGCAGATTGCCCACAAGTATTTGGCTGTGACACACCTAATTCTACACCTTCATTCCTCTCAGTGCAGGTCTCAGAGAGGACTGAAGGTATAGTGGGGTTGGAAATCTCAGCTGATGAAGAGCAAGGAGAGGTCCTCTTTGTTCTTTGGTGTGGGTCTTTTAGATAGACTTGCCAACGAACTGCATGGCAGGTCAACATATGTTTGGTCAAGCATGTGGTACCCAAGCGGGAGATGTTTTTTTTTTTTTTTTTTCTTTTTTCTTTTTTTTTTTCTTGCCACCTCAGAGAATTCCTAGAGAGACTAATTCAGCTTTCTCGCTCATATATGTCTCTTCTCATCTCTTCATCACTGTGGCGTATAAATTTTATTTTTAATGGAAGGACACAACAGTGGTTTACAAAAAAATAGTTATATAAAACCTACCCTCACCTGATGAGGCTCAACCCCTAGTTCCCCTTCTCTAAAGTTTTATCTTTATTTATAAATCTCACTATTTCAGATATCAAAAAGAGACAAAAGAAGAAAAAAAGACAAGAAACCGTATACATATATATATATAGCCCCCCTCCCTCCCATCTCCCTCCCATCTCCCTCCCCTCTCCCCCCCTAACCCCTGTGCAATGCCTATGTTCTATTTGGTAGGTAGTTAAATCCTGATTTTTTTCTGCATAACTCCATGTTTTTTTAAACTCCTTCCAACATTTCCATTTATCTACTTCTCTCTTTTCCTCTTTATACAAAGAAAACTGTTCCATGGTGTAGGTCTCCTCCACGGCATTTATCCAGTCCCACATCTCCGGACTTTCTTCCCCCCCCCAATTTTTGGGGATTAATCTTTTTGCTGCGTTCAATAAATGTGGGACCAGAGATGCTTTATATTGTTTCACATTCCCTTCTATGCCGTGGAGGAGAACCACCCACGGTTGCAAATAGCAGCGGTGCGATCTGATGCACTCGTCTCAAAAAAGGCCCACACCAAAGAACTTTTTGAATAACGTGCAGAGACTGCAGCGCCCTGAACATGTAGAGCTTTGGGGTGTGATGCAGTCAATGTGTTGCCCTTAGGCTGGCCCCTGGAGGGCATCCTGCCTCGTTGGTGATGTGCCGCCTCCTCCTCCTCCTCCTCCTCCTCCTCTCTCCTATCAGGCACCCACGTTGAGTCAGTGAGGTCATCATCCCCTCCCTCCTCATCACTGGAGCAAACCTGGCAGTATGCTGCAGCAGGGGGAGCATGACTGCCAGATTGCTGTCCTTCTTGGGCACCCCCTCTGTCCGTGCTCATGTTACTGCCTTCATCGAGCTCAGTATCATCATCAGAGCCTTCCAAACGCTGGGCATCCTCCTGGAGCATGTACCCAACACTGTGGTCAAACAGTTCGAGGGAGTCCTCAGGAGGACATGGTGGGGCTAGGGAAGGAGTCACTGATGACATTGAGCCGAGGGAAGAGGCCGCTGCTTTGCCAGACAAAGTACCCTGGGCATGGGTGAGAGAGGATGAGGAGGATGAGGACGGCTTGGTCATCCACTCGACCAAGTCTTCTGCATGTTGCGGCTCAACACGGCCAGCTGCCGAAAAAAAGGCCAAGCGTGTCCCACGGCCACGTGCTGATGAGGATGCACCGTCTCCACGACCAGCACTAGACACAGAGCCTGCTTGCCCTCTTTTATTGGCTTGTGACTGTCTGCCTCTCCTTCTTGGCCTTCCAGACATACTAATCAGAAAAAAAGAGAAGTTCCCCTAGTGGTGGACTTTAAAGGCATGTATATATAAGAATATAGGAGAAGGTATATAATACATAAAAAGGTTATTTATTCATTTCAGAAACATCTTAAAAACATCAACAAATATGATTATAACGAACAATGGAAGGAATGCGATTTATGCAATTATCCATATGTTGAATATTGATACCAATATCTTTGCACCCGACGCGTTTCGGAGATATTAGGCCTCCTTCTTCAGGGGTGGGTGTGAGTTATAGCAAAGGTTTCTAAATTGGAAACAATATGTTTAACAAAGAGATCATGAGTATATGTACATATTAGGCTCTATAGAAAAAGGTACATAACGTATTTTAATTCCATTGCACTCACATTGGTAATATGTAAACTAGCTTCGCATTCCAAACAGAGGTTAAAAACAGAGGCGCTGACACTGCCTGCCCATCCAGCGTGTTTCCCGATTGTGATCGTGATTCCAGACATACTAATGGCCTGTAGCTGCACTAAGCTGGGATATATATATATATATATATATATATATATATATATATATATATATATATGTACTGATACTGCAGTTAGCAAAATCAACTGCCTGCCTGTAGTATGAGAACACCACCAACCTTCTACAGGTAACTTTAGCTGAACACTGTGAGGTGGATGCACCCCACTAACTTGTAGGTTTAGCTGAACACTGTGAGCAGGACGCACCCCACTAACTTGTAGGTTTAGCTGAACACTGTGAGGTGGACGCACCACACTAACTTGTAGGTTTAGCTGAACACTGTGAGCAGGACGCACCCTACTAACTTGTAGGTTTAGCTGAACACTGTGAGCAGGACGCACCCCACTAACTTGTAGGTTTAGCTGAACACTGTGAGCAGGACGCACTGCACTAACTGTAAATAGTCTAGCTACCTGACTGTGGTACTAATAGGATCAAAAGAACACCAGTAATTTTCTTCAGGTAGCTGTAAATACTGTAACAAGACAAGCCTGCCTGTCAGTAAGAAGATAACAGGAATGGATCTAGCTGAACACTGTGAGCAGGACGCACCCCACTGACTTGTAGGTTTAGCTGAACACTGTGAGCAGGACGCACCGCACTAACTTGTAGGTTTAGCTGAACACTGTGAGCAGGACGCACTGCACTAACTGTAAATAGTCTAGCTGCCTGACTGTGGTACTAATAGGATCAAAAGAACACCAGTAATTTTCTTCAGGTAGCTGTAAATACTGTAACAAGACAAGCCTGCCTGTCAGTAAGAAGATAACAGGAACAGATCTAGCTGAACACTGTGAGCAGGACGCACCCCACTAACTTGTAAGTTTAGCTGAACACTGTGAGCAGGACGCACCGCACTAACTTGTAGGTTTAGCTGAACACTGTGAGCAGTACGCACCCCACTAACTTGTAGGTTTAGCTGAACACTGTGAGCAGGACGCACTGCACTAACTGTAAATAGTCTAGCTACCTGACTGTGGTACTAATAGGATCAAAAGAACACCAGTAATTTTCTTCAGGTAGCTGTAAATACTGTAACAAGACAAGCCTGCCTGTCAGTAAGAAGATAACAGGAACGGATCTAGCTGAACACTGTGAGCAGGACGCACCCCACTAACTTGTAGGTTTAGCTGAACACTGTGAGCAGGACGCACCCCACTAACTTGTAGGTTTAGCTGAACACTGTGAGCAGGACGCACTGCACTAACTGTAAATAGTCTAGCTACCTGACTGTGGTACTAATAGGATCAAAAGAACACCAGTAATTTTCTTCAGGTAGCTGTAAATACTGTAACAAGACAAGCCTGCCTGTCAGTAAGAAGATAACAGGAACGGATCTAGCTGAACACTGTGAGCAGAACGCACCCCACTAACTTGTAGGTTTAGCTGAACACTGTGAGCAGGACGCACCGCACTAACTTGTAGGTTTAGCTGAACACTGTGAGCAGGATGTACCCCACTAACTTGTAGGTTTAGCTGAACACTGTGAGCAGGACGCACTGCACCAACTGTAAATAGCTGCCTGACTGTGGTACTAATAGGATCAAAAGAATACCAGTAATTTTCTTCAGGTAGCTGTAAATACTGTAACAAGACAAGCCTGCCTGTCAGTAAGAAGATAACAGGAACAGATCTAGCTGAACACTGTGAGCAGGACGCACCCCACTAACTTGTAGGTTTAGCTGAACACTGTGAGCAGGACGCACCGCACTAACTTTTAGGTTTAGCTGAACACTGTGAGCAGGACGCACCGCACTAACTTGTAGGTTTAGCTGAACACTGTGAGCAGGACGCACCCCACTAACTTGTAGTTTTAGCTGAACACTGTGAGCAGGACGCACTGCACTAACTGTAAATAGTCTAGCTGCCTGACTGTGGTACTAATAGGATCAAAAGAACACCAGTAATTTTCTTCAGGTAGCTGTATATACTGTAACAAGACAAGCCTGCCTGTCAGTAAGAAGATAACAGGAACGGATCTAGCTGAACACTGTGAGCAGGACGCACTGCACTAACTGTAAATAGTCTAGCTGCCTGGCTGTGGTACTAATAGGATCTAAAGAACACCAGCAATTTTCTTCAGGTAGCTGTATATACTGTAACAAGACAAGCCTGCCTGTCAGTAAGAAGATAACAGGAACGGATCTAGCTGAACACTGTGAGCAGGACGCACTGCACTAACTGTAAATAGTCTAGCTGCCTGACTGTGGTACTAATAGGATCAAAAGAACACCAGTAATTTTCTTTAGGTAGCTGTAAATACTGTAACAAGACAAGCCTGCCTGTCAGTAGGAAGATAACAGGAACGGATCTAGCTAAACTGAATACAGTGTGTATATATATATATATATATATATATATATATATATGCAACAAATGGGATGCATATATATACACAATACACTGTAAGTGCAGCTAACTGACTGTTCTGCCTAATCTATCTAACTCAAATCAAATGTCACTGTCTGTCTCTCTCTCTCAATGAACGCCGGAACACACACTACACAAGGCCGCCATGCAGGCGGCCTTATATAGTGTGGGGCGTGTACTAAATCCCCTGAGCCATAATTGGCCAAAGCCTCCTTGGCTTTGGCCAATTACGTCTCTCTGTTCAGATGGCGCTGTGATTGGCTAAGCATGCGGGTCATAGTGCATGCTTGGCCAATCATCAGCCAGCAATGCACTACGATGCCGCAGTGAATTATGGGCCGTGACGCGCCACACGAATTTGGTGCGAATGGCCCATATCGTTCGCAATTCAGCGAACGGGCGAACAGACGATGTTTGAGTCGAACATGGGTTCGACTCGAGCACGAAGCTCATCCCTACTGGTGACTTAGGTCCAGGTGTCCTTTGGACCAACCCCAGGGACTGGGCATAACAGATTGCCTTGTCCCTCCTGGTCCATGCAGCAATTTTTGCTGCTTCTGTATGTGCAGGGGTGGGGAGGTGGGCATCCCGGGTTATACCGGACTGCCCATACACCCATCCCACTGTGGTCTGTCCTGTGTCTGTATAGTGTCACAGTTTTTTTGTTTTCTCCCCCCCCCCTCCCCCCCTTTCCATTACCTTTCCCCCTTCCTGTTCCTCACCCCTATTTCCCCCTCCCCCTCCCCCCTTTTTTGGATTTGAAATTATATAGCCCTCTATGCACAATGGATGACCTCAGTCCACTGATGCTATTCACTGTCTGGCACTTTATTGTCTTTCAACACCATGCCTGGATCTCCAACCATTCCATACCATCGAGGTGTTGGGAATTGAGTAAAACAGAATAAAAGGGATTCAATACACTCTCAGATTAGTAACGCTAAATGGATCACAGTAGTCCGGTCAGCTCACAGCACAGGGATAGCCCCTCCTTTCTGTTACCGACCACCCCAGGTGGGCGTACCCGAGGTAGGAACGTCACTTTAAACGGAGTCCTCGTACACCACCTATCACGTCCAGATGAAGCTACACACCTCCAAATGTGAAACACGTTGACGTCATGTCCGCCCGGATGACACGTTCAGTCGCAATTCCCTATTGGTGATATGGGCTCGCTATCCCATGGGAGGAAGCTGATCACGTGATCGCACGGCACTCACGGAGAACAGAGAAGGGCACAGACGAGGCTGTATACCTGAATGGCTGTTCTACATATGCTTTCTTATAGATGCCAGCCCACTTGTACTCTACATACAGTGCAATGCCTTCTATATAGATACCGCTTAGTGGTGATGTGACTTCATGACAGCAGGACTCTTACACAGGAAGATGCCAGCTCCAGTAGCAAATGACGGCATCCTTCAATGACCTAGGGTGGTAATGTACCATGGCTGTTTACAACTTTTGATATAGTTTCATTTTTTCATACCAGTGGTGTACTCTACTAACAGCTTATTGCTCCCGGCTCTATGAGAACACATATAGTCCAGGACATCCAGGACTACTGGTAATCTCTAACAATTTACTGTATTTGTGATACACTTTCACACAGCCCTGAACTTCGGTAATTTTGCCCCTAGACTGTCTGGATTTGTTGTCCTACGGACACCGGCAAGACACCTCCACCAGCTGGTGCAAATATTGAGCCCCCCAAACACTCTGTGGATATTTCATGACCTTCTCTGCTGTTCCTAGTCCCCCATCACCCTCCCCCAAGCCCTTCCACCTCAGGGATTGATGTCAGCCTTGCAGCCCTACTTAGCAATTGCTGTTCTACTTCCCACGGTGGACAACAAGGCCGACACCAATTCATTGTGCGTCCGGACGCTGTCTATGTTTTATGTCTTTGTTTAATGTTGTTTTGTTCCCCCTGTCTGTGGTCGTGACAGACCAGCCTCTATAGGTGGTTGGCGATACTTTACTAGGTACAGTACTACATTGGGTCACCACCCTTTTACCTGTTACTTGTGTTTATGCCAATAAATTTTCACTTTTGATATATATACCAGGTTTTTGCTCTTCTGTTAGCCCCGCTTTTCTCTATCCCCTCCTGTTTGGGATACTTTCTGCATTGTTTTATTTTGGGGTTGAAGTGCAATTACAGTGACTAGGGATGAGCTTCGCGTTCGAGTCGAACTCATGTTCGACTCGAACATTGGCTGTTCGCAAGTTCGCCGAACAGCGAACAATTTGGGGTGTTCGCGGCAAATTCGAATGCCGCGGAACACCCTTTAAAAGTCTATGGGAGAAATCAAAAGTGCTAATTTTAAAGGCTAATATGCAAGTTATTGTCATAAAAAGTGTTTGGGGACCCAGGTCCCGCCCCAGGGGACATGGATTAATGCAAAAAAAAGTTTTAAAAACGGCCGTTTTTTCAGGAGCAGTGATTTTAATAATGCTTAAAGTCAAACAATAAAAGTGTAATATCCCTTTAAATTTCGTACCTGGGGGGTGTCTATAGTATGCCTATATATATGCCTAAGAAGAGAAGAAGAGAAGAAGATGAAGAGAAGAGCGGGAGCCTCCCTCCATGCCATGGGTGCGGAGCGGCCCGAGGAGAAGAAGATAGAAGACGCCGCGGAGGAGATGCTGGATGAGAACACCGGAGGAAGAACCAGAAGAGCCAGAAGAACCAGAAGAACCAGAAGATGAAGGAAGATAGAAGAAAGAAGAAGTATTTAAATAAAGGAATTGTCAAAAACTGTCTCTTGTCATTTTTAACATTTTTGACAGTTTTTTAGTGAAATGGTAGGGGTACTTTTGTACCCCCTTACCATTTCACACAGGGGGGGGCCGGGATCTGGGGGTCCCCTTGTTAAAGGGGGCTTCCAGATTCCGATAAGCCCCCTGCCTGCAGACCCCCACAACCACCAGCCAGGGTTGTGGGGATGAGGCCCTTGTCCTCGTCAACATGAGGACAAGGTGTTTTGGGGGGCTACCCCAAAGCACCCTCCCAATGTTGAGGGTATGTGGCCTGGTACGGTTCAGGAGGGGGGGGCCGCACTCTCGCTCCCCCTCTTTTCCTGCGGCCTGCCAGGTTGAGTGCTCGGATAAGGGTCTGGTATGGATTTTTGGGGGGACCCCACGCCTTTTGTTTTTTTTTTTTTTGGCGTGGGGTTCCCCTTAAAATCCATACCAGACCTGAAGGGCCTGGTATGGAATTTAGGGGGACTCCCACATCCATTTTTTTTTTTTTTTTTGGTTCGGGGTTCCCCTTTGGGGAATTCCCATGCCGTTTTTATCAATTAACTTCTATGTGTATTGTCGGCAATGCAATAGCCGCGTGTAGTTTTAAATGAGTTTTTTTCCTTCAAAATGTCATTTTGCTGTCAGACTGTTCTAAACACAGGAATAATACGCCCCTTTACAGGCATACTATAGACACCCCCCAGGTACGAAATTTAAAGGGATATTACACTTTTATTGTTTGACTTTAAGCATTATTAAAATCACTGCTCCTGAAAAAACGGCTGTTTTTAAAACTTTTTTTTGCATTGATCCATGTCCCCTGGGGCAGGACCCAGGTCCCCAAACACTTTTTATGACAATAAATTTCATATTAACCTTTAAAATTTGCACTTTTGATTATTCATGTTCATGTCCCATAGACTTTAACGGTGTTCGCGTGTTCGAACAAACTTTTTTCCTGTTCGCATGTTCTGGTGCGAACCGAACAGGGGGGTGTTCGGCTCATCCCTATCAGTGACCTTTTTAGGCATATACTGCCCACATAGGAGTCAAGCCTCTTTTCTCTCATATACTTTTGTAAGGGCAGCTCCTTGTACTTGTCTATGAACAGGGGGAGGAAGTTGTGATCATTGAAGCCATCCATTTTATCTGCAATACACAAGACAAACCCTAATGTCAGGCTAAAGTCTCCTAATCTTGTCCCAATGTAGGCCTCAATCTCTATGCAGTATAGGCCCAAGTTTAAATGTTACCTTAGTTATCACGATCGGCGCTTCCTATACTCCTTCCTCCGCTCACAGATCGTATGTACTACGCACGCATGTTATGCTTTATATACACTGCGCATGCATGAAAGTCCGCCCGCCCCTGACATTCTTTCTAGTCTATTCCCCGCCCCTTCTTGTTCAGCGCAGTGGGGAAGAGCACATGGCGGAGACAGAGTAGGTGCGTGCTAATTACAGCAATGAGGAGGAGGAGGAGGAGGAGGAAAGCCCAGAGCCAGAAACGTCTTGATCCCGGAGGAGACAATTTAAGGCCTCAAATATGTCCTTTGTTGAGATGGTGGAGATGGTCGACATATTGAAGAGGGTCGACTATGACGGGAAGCATGGACCTTACCCAAATGTGAGAAAGGCCAAGATCATGACTAAAGTTGTAAAGAGTCTGCACCGTAATTTTGGGGTACGGCGATCCAAGGATCAACTCAGGAAACGGTGGTCAGACCTCAAAATCAGGGAGCACGATCAGTATAGAAGGATCAGGAGAGTGCTGCAAAAAAAGTAAGTAGTTGTCCTGTGTTCCTATTCTTTCTTTTTATTACGTTCGTGCTGCTCCATGTACTTTTCTTTACTGTTGTACAGTTTAAAATGGCAACTTTCATGTTCATGGACACATTATTCGTTCGTAGGAAACATTGTTCGTTCGGCCAATAAATCACCATGTTTTGCCCAGATGCATTTTAATAAATTTTTTCTGGCCTACTTCTCTTAAAATAATTTTGTTGTCTAGATGGGTTTGTAACTAGAATGAAATGCAAACTAGATTCTGTGTAAGGAGAGGACACTCAGCAGCTGTTTACACATCTGGACGCTGGAGCACTAGTGTGGGACACAAGAACACCCTTTTTATTAGGGGCCCACTCAGGTGCTCCAGTGTATACTATAGGGGTGACTCCATCTGCGAAACTTGTACAAAACAGGTAAGTATTCAAGGTTGACAAAGGAAAAAAATATTTCTTCATCTTGCAACTCTGCCAAAACAGACAATTGTACCCCACTTCCAAGCAATGTTACATATTCCTATTTCTGCCATCAAATATCTGTGTGCTAAGTATATCTACTTTTTGTTTACATAGGGCGAAAAAACTTGGAGGACACCACTCATCAGAGGAGACAACAGACCCCCCACCTCAGGAAGAAGTGGAAATCCCACAAACACAACCAGAGGAGGAGGAGGGAGACGTTATAGAAATTGTCACCACAACAGGAGAGTGTCTGCGACCACACGCTCAGGTAAGAGATGGATGCTGGCATATTTATAATACATGGTGTATTTTGTTTTCTATATTTTTAGGTGATCATGATGTTGTGGATGAAGGTCATTTCACAAGTGAAAGTGCCCAGATCCTGATCAGGGAAATCATGGGGTGTAATAGGGACTTGGAAAACATCAAGTAAAACATCAGTTATGTTAAAAACAAAATGTAGAACATCATTGATGTTTTGGGGAGAGTTTAAAACTCCTTGAAATCCCTTACTTATTTCTGCTTTGTTTTTCTGACAATTTTTTGATCATTTTTTGATATATTCTAGAAAAGCCACATGTTGAAGATGCACACACTGTGTCAACATGTGCTATCTGCCATCACGGGAGATCAATGTACGCGTTTTGGGGGTGCAACCCCTTCCTTAATAATAAAGTAGCTGAGAGGAAGGGGTTGCACCCACAAAACACGTCCCTTGATCCCCCATAATGGCAGCTAGCACATGTTGACATTCGGCAATTTGTGTGCATCTTTAAAATTTGTCTTTTCCAGCGGTGACTTCACCCCATCTGCTGAACGCAATATCAAACACAGTTTATAAATACTCATGCCTGCTATTGCCTTCAATTTCTACAAAAGTTGAACTTTGTAAGTTCCAGAGTTGTGTATTTCTTGTTGGTTTGAAACATGCCTGTTTTACCTTAAAAGGAAATTTGTACTTTTAATGTCACCTACAAAATTGTTATACAACAAACATATTGGTTTGTTTTAAAAACCTTTTATAAATGCACATGTGATTGTGCTTTGATTAAAAAGATTTAGAATCAACAATGTGTGGCTTCTTCTTTCAATGCTCAAAAGCATTTTTTTGTTGTAAAGTTGGTGTTTTCCGTGACAATGGGGGTTATTTACTAAAGGGAAATCCACTTTGCACTACAAGTGCAGTTTCAGTGCAGTCTCAAGTGCACTTGTAGTGCAAAGTGTATTTTCCTTTAGTAAATAACATCCAACAGTGCTTTCAAATTTTACACAATCACGCCATTTTCAGGACTCCACCAATTTCAGTCAGGGTCAGCTAAAAGAAAGCCAAGCAGTAAATCTAAGCAAATATATGTTCAGTTTAAAATATTTTTTATTTAAAAAATGTCTCAGACATTGTCTGGCATATTGATGGTCCCCCTACCCAAAAAGTATTCCATGTATCTTAGACAGACCTCACGGGCACTCTGGGGGGGCAAGCCAGGACGGCCAGCTTCAAGCGCCATCAGGGTTGGTTCATTTAGATTAATTCCAGCTTCAGGCCAAACTGAGCCAGCATAGTTCACAGAATTTCTCCTTAAAAAGTTGTGGAGAACACAGCAAGTCAGGATAATGTGATTGAGTTTATATTCTGCCATGTGTATCGGTGTAAGAAATAGGCGGAACCGGCTGGCCATTATTCCAAACGTGTTCTCCACCACTCTTCTGGCTCTGGCCAGCCGGTAATTAAAAACCTTCTGGTCCGGGGTGAGGGTCCTCATAGGGAATGGCCGCATAAGATGGTCCCCAGCGCAAACGCTTCATCTGCAACAAAGACGAATGGGAGTCCTTCCGCATTGTCTTCTGGAGGTGGCAAGCCCAAGCTGCCATTCTGGAGATGCCTGTAGAACTCCGTGTGGGCAATGACTCCACCATCTGACATCCGGCCATTCTTCCCCACGTCCACATACAGGAACTTGTAAGTAGCCAACACCACCGCCAACATCACTATACTATTGAACCCCTTGTAGTTGTAATTGTATGACCCTGAGTTGGGTGGTGGGACGGTGTGGATGTGTTTCCCATCAATTGCCCCTCCGCAGTTAGGAAAGTCCCACCGCTGGGCAAAGTGGGAGGCCACAGTCTGCCATTCCTGTGGGTTGGAAGGAAATTGTGGAGTCAAACAAGAAAAATAAATTAATCATTTTGCACATAAACATGGAAAGCAGATTAGACACAAACATTCTTGGCCAACATCAGTATAACATTTATTTTAGGGATTATTTAAAGACATAAAAAAAGGTATAAGGTCCACTTATCAGATCCCCCCCCCCCTCTCATGGGCCATTTTATACATTTTAAGGGGGGGAGATGTTTTGGACAGGTAACCCTCTCCACTTCATTGAGAGATGAATGCCTAAATAATGTGTATTACTTTGGCCAGCCCCTCCTTACTTACACTATTGGCAGCCCACTGGACAGGTAAGAAGTGTCATAATGCAAAGATATAAATACACACTGTACACATTTTAGCACATTTTTACATTCTGATATTACCTATCAAGATAATAATAGGATACAAAAACTTTGAACATTACCATTTGAAAGTTTTCAGGCAGGCCCTTGCACTACATGCTTTGGGGAATTCATCCATAAATATGACCACAAAAGAGGTGGGTATAGTGTGTATGAGTTTGGCAAAGTCAGCATATAGAGGATTGAGGATAGATAGAGCATTTGTATCAGCTGAGTTAGCAGTTGGGGGGAGGGAGGGTTCCAAATGATTTGCCAGAATCACTCTGCCTGAATTTCAAGCACAAATCACATTTTTACACATTTTAGGGCATGTTTAGGGTAAAGCACTACTATGGAGCTGACAAAATACATTGTTAATTGACTAGACGAGGTGGATATAGGCCCAGGAGAGCATGCTGGGGAGGTAAGTGAAGGCAAATATGTATGAAGGACCAAAAAAAATTCCAAAAAAATCCAGCATGCATGAGGACAAAGGGGACATTCACAGCATATTACAATCATGGTAATTAGGGAATGAGGAAAGAAATACAATATATTAACAAACATTAAATACAATAACATGTGATGTTAAAGGATAAAAATCTTACCTTAATATACTCCTTCTGTAGGACCTGGATGATAGCAGAACAGGTCTTTGGGATAATGACCCCCAGAGCCTGGGGGAGATGCCTGTCGAGAACTTGATGTCCTGCAGGCTTCTCCCCGTCGCCAAGTACCGCAGGGTGGCGACTAGCCTCTGCTCCGGAGTGATGGCTTGCCTCATGCAGGTATCCTGCCTGCTCATATAAGGGGTCAGCAAAGTCAACAAACGGTGAAATATGGGGTCCGTCATCTGGAGAAAGTTCCTGAAATCGTCAGGATTATTCTCACAGATCTCACAGAGCAAAGGCATGTGACAGAATTGGTCATGCTGGAGAAACCAATTCTTGGTCCATGAACTCCTCCTCGCCCTGTTCATGGACTGGGCTTGTGTCAAAGTAAGGACCCCAACACCAAGCCCCCCGCACAGCACGAACTCTACGATGAGTACGTACACACAACATGGCTATAAAATGGTCGGCTGCTCAGAACGAAGTAACAGAATGCACTGAAGAACAGCAAGGCCTATGAAGAGTGACCTGAAAATCAGTAACAAACGGACAAGAACACAATAATAAATCAATGGTACTCGCTGCACGCACTCAAGACTAGATACAAACCCACAAGCACAAACTGAACAGCAGAAATACGATCTGAAAACCACAAGTCTGAAAAAGCGTGAATCGTCTCTCAACAAACTTTTACTAACACGAGATTAGCAAAAGGAGCCCAAAGGGTGTCAGGCTTGGTACTGAACTGCCCTTTTATAGTCTCATCGTACGTGGTGTATGTCACTGCATTCTTGGCGTTCGGAAATTTCGACAACTTTGTGCCACCGTGTGTATGCAAGACAAGTTTCAGCCAACATCCGTCTGAAAAAATCCATGGATTTTGATGTCGGAATGTCCGATCAATGTCCGACCGTGTGTACAGGGCATAACTCTTCACCCACTTCTCCCCTCCCAACCCCCTCCCTTTTTACCCTGGCTGTTGGTTTTATGTAAATATTCCTTTAGCTTGGAGGAAGAAACTGATCAGCACCTGATTTCCCAGTTACCTATTTTACACTGATAGATCGGTTACGCTTCAATATTAAGACCAGTAACTGTAAGATCTAAAAATGTCTGCATATTTTCCTGATCCTCTTGTGACATACCTGTATGTTTGTCTCTTTTTTTTGGCTGCTGACTGTGGATCCTCTACCTTGTTGTTTTCAAAAATCCTTACATGTGCATCAGGTTGGATAACTGGGTTAGCACTTTGAATGAAATAGTGCTCAATTGTCTTGCACAATTATATCTGTCTAGCGCACCAAATAGGTTGGGAATAGCGAAGGGATGACTCTATCAGGGTTTTTCTGTTGATTTATTCGGTCATAGGTTGGGGTAGGATCTGGACGAGGCTGTACTACATAGCTGCTATTGTATATACTGTTTGAGATTGGTGCCTTTTAGAGCATTTTCTTACACACATTTTTAAAAATCTCAGGCAATAAAGTTTTGCTGAAAATCGAGGATGTTAATTAGCAAATTCTTCCTTAGCACACTTCTTATAATATAATACACCCCCAAAGTTTTTTGTCCTATATATAATATTTTCATAACAATTGTGTTGCTAAGTACACATTTCACTATTTAGAAGCAGATGTGAACCCAGGTGGCTACAAATTTGTACATGGAAAATTTTCATGAAAATATGACCCAAATAAGAACATCTAGAGGTTTTTAGTTTGTAACACCTTCAGAGGCAGGGACCGAGGTATATAGTATATATAGTTAGTAAAGTATTGCAGAATAAACAAATAAAATTATATCCGTTTTCAACAAAACTATATTTACTTACTAGAAATAAAACCTGAAAATTAGTTAAGCTTACTGCATCTGTATGATCGTTTAAAACATTGCAATTACATTTAGTAGTTTTGTGTTTTAATAATATCAATAATAAAGCCCCTGTCAGTTAAATAGAGTAAAACGTGTAAAAGATTTAGAAAGCATAAATGAAAATGTCAGAAGGCAAAATAGTGCTACCTAGAGGAGAGTTACTTGTTTACATTTCCGCACTATATGCTAAATATTTTGACTAAAGATTCACCTGAAAAATTGCTTCAATAAAGAGTGTTATTAAGATGAAGAAAAATATTTCCCTTCCATTATAAAAAGAAACCATTTTTTTGCATGTTGCACTTAACAGTACAGTAAATATACAGTGTAAACTAGTGGTGAACCATTTTCTGAATAGGATAAATTATAAGATGGCAGTAAAAGTGTGCCATCAAGCAGAAATCCAGGCAACAAACAGTTTTTCACCTCACCTAACCTAATGTCATATAGGGACCCAAGAGCACCAGCAGCTATTTATTAAAGCAAGCAGTCCTTTATTAGTTCTTCCAAACAGGTAACATAAATAGGGCCTAATTCACTAAGAATAAGGAGAAAAAGTGATCACTCTACATTTAGTTACTCCCAGTTAAGACCTCAACTAGGTGAAAATGCGAATGGAAAAGTGAGTAAGTGGGCATTAGTAAATTCCAATTCGGCATAGCCGTGATTTCCTGTATGGAACTGCACTGCAGTATTTAGCTATGGTTGTGTGTGTACATGTATGCCAATAAACCATTCTTAAATGGCATGTGCTCTACTTTGTGTGTGGCTATTTATTTATATTACAATTATTGTACATAGTTTGTTTTCTTCTTTTGCTAACAAATACTGTTCCGAATGATTATTACAGAGTAGGGATGAGCTTCGTGTTCGAGTCGAACCCATGATCGACTCGAACATCGTCTGTTCGCCCGTTCGCCGAATTGCGAACGATATGGGCCGTTCGCGCCAAATTTGTGTGGAGCGTCACGGCCCATAATTCACTGCGGCATCGCAGTGCATTGCTGGCTGATGATTGGCCAAGCATGCACTATGACCCGCATGCTTGGCCAATCACAGCGCCGTCTGAACAGAGAGCCGTAATTGGCCAAAGCCAGGGAGGCTTTGGCCAATTATGGCTCAGGGGATTTAGTACACGCCCCACACTATATAAGGCCGCCTGCATGGCGGCCCTGTGTAGTGGGTGTTCCGGCGTTCATTGAGAGAGAGAGAGACAGGCAGTGACATTTGATATGAGTTAGATAGATTAGGCAGAACAGTCAGTCAGTTAGCTGCACTTACAGTGTATTGTGTATATATATGCATCCCAGGTGTTGCATATATATATATATATATATATATATATATATATACACTGTATTCAGTTTAGCTAGATCCGTTCCTGTTATCTTCCTACTGACAGGCAGGCTTGTCTTGTTACAGTATTTACAGCTACCTGAAGAAAATTACTGGTGTTCTTTTGATCCTATTAGTACCACAGTCAGGCAGCTAGACTATTTACAGTTAGTGCAGTGCGTCCTGCTCACCGTGTTCAGCTGAACCTACAAGTTAGTGGGGTGCGTCCTGCTCACAGTGGTCAGCTAAACCTACAAGTTAGTGCGGTGCGTCCTGCTCACAGTGTTCAGCTAAACCTACAAGTTAGTGGGGTGCGTCCTGCTCACAGTGTTCAGCTAGATCCGTTCCTGTTATCTTCTTACTGACAGGCAGGCTTGTCTTGTTACAGTATTTACAGCTACCTAAAGAAAATTACTGGTGTTCTTTTGATCCTATTAGTACCACAGTCAGGCAGCTAGACTATTTACAGTTAGTGCAGTGCGTCCTGCTCACAGTGTTCAGCTAAACCTACAAGTTAGTGGGGTGCGTCCTGCTCACACTGTGCAGCTAAACCTACAAGTTAGTGCGGTGCGTCCTGCTCACAGTGTTCAGCTAAATCTACAAGTTAGTGGGGTGCGTTCTGCTCACAGTGTTCAGCTAGATCCGTTCCTGTTATCTTCTTACTGACAGGCAGGCTTGTCTTGTTACAGTATTTACAGCTACCTGAAGAAAATTACTGGTGTTCTTTTGATCCTATTAGTACCACAGTCAGGCAGCTAGACTATTTACAGTTAGTGCAGTGCGTCCTGCTCACAGTGTTCAGCTAAACCTGCAAGTTAGTGGGATGCGTCCTGCTCACAGTGTTCAGCTAAACCTACAAGTTAGTGTGGTGCGTCCACCTCACAGTGTTCAGCTAAACCTACAAGTTAGTGGGGTACGTCCTGCTCACAGTGTTCAGCTAAACCTACAAGTTAGTGGGGTGCATCCACCTCACAGTGTTCAGCTAAAGCTACCTGTAGAAGCTTGGTGGTGTTCTCATACTACAGACAGGCAGTTGATTTTGCTAGCTGCAGTATCAGTACATATATATATATATATATATATATATATATATATATATATATATATCCCAGCTTAGTGCAGCTACAGGCCATTAGTATGTCTGGAAGGCCAAGAAGGAGAGGCAGACAGTCACAAGCCAATAAGAGAGGGCAAGCAGGCTCTGCGTCTAGTGCTGGTCGTGGAGACGGTGCATCCTCATCAGCACGTGGCCGTGGGACACGCTTGGCCTTTTTTTCGGCAGCTGGCCGTGTTGAGCCGCAACATGCGGAAGACTTGGTCGAATGGATGACCCAGCCGTCCTCATCCTCCTCATCCTCTCTCACCCATGCCCAGGGTACTTTGTCTGGCAAAGCAGCGGCCTCTTCCCTTGGCTCAATGTCATCAGTGACTCCTTCCCATCCCCACCATGTCCTCCTGAGGAGTCCCTCGAACTGTTTGACCACAGTGTTGGGTACATGCTCCAGGAGGATGCCCAGTGTTTGGAAGGCTCTGATGATGATACTGAGCTCGATGAAGGCAGTAACATGAGCACGGACAGAGGGGGTGCCCAAGAAGGACAGCAATCTGGCAGTCATGCTCCCTCTGCTGCAGCATACTGCCAGGTTTGCTCCAGTGATGAGGAGGGAGGGGATGATGAGGTCACTGACTCAACCTGGGTGCCTGATAGGAGAGAGGAGGAGGAGGAAGAGGAGGAGGCGACACATCACCAACGAGGCAGGATGCCCTCCAGGGGCCAGCCTAAGGGCAGCACATTGACTGCATCACAACCCAAAGCTCCACATCTGCAGGGCGCTGCTGTCTCTGGGCATTATTCCAAAAGTTCTTTGATGTGGGCCTTTTTTGTGACGAGTGCATAAGATTCCACCGCTGCTATTTGTAACATATGTCTCAAGCGTATCTCGCGTAGCCAAAACATCTCCCGCTTGGGTACCACATGCTTGACCAGACATATGTTTACCTGCCATGCAGTTCGTTGGCAAGCGTATCTAAAAGACCCATACCAAAGAACAAAGAGGACCTCTCCTTGCTCCTCATCAGCTGAGGAATGAAGGTGTAGAATTAGGTGTGTCACAGCCAAGTACTTGTGGGCAATCTGATTTTGGTACACCGACGTCAGATTGTACCAGGCAAATTTTCCTGCCCCAGCTGCTGCACCGCCGAAAGAAGTTTGCTCCCAGCCATCCACATGCCCAGTGGTTGAATGCTAGCTTGGCAAAATTGCTAGCACTTCAACTGCTGCCTTTTCAGTTGGTAGACTCTGCCCCCTTCCGTGAGTTTGTGGAAGGTGCGGTTCCTCAGTGGCAGGTCCCCAAACGCCACTTTTTCTCACGGAAGGCGATTCCGGCTCTCTACCGGCATGTGGAAGGCAATGTCCATGCCTCGCTGGACAGGGCGGTCAGCGGTAAGGTGCATATTACCGCTGACTCATGGTCCAGCAGGCATGGACAGGGACGTTACCTAAGTTTCACGGCGCATTGGGTGACTCTGCTGGCAGCTGGGAAGGATGCAGGACAAGGTGCAGTAGTGTTGGAGGTTGTTCCGCCACCACGCCTCCAAAATGCTAATGATTGTGACACACCTCTCTCCTCCACCCCCTCCTCTTCTTCTTCCTCCATGGCCTCTTCCTGTGCTTTGTCCTCGGAACCAGCGGTGCTCCGTAGCTCCGTAGCTACGCAAGTACGCAGGCCAAAAGATGCCATGCGGTGCTTGAGCTGGTGTGCTTGGGGGACAGGAGCCACACTGGGGCAGAGGTTCTGTCAGCTCTGCAGAGGCAGGTTCAGAGGTGGTTGACGCCACGCCAACTTAAGGCAGGAATGGTGGTTTGCGACAATTTCACCAACCTCCTCTCTGCCCTCCAACAGGGACAACTGACCCATGTGCCCTGTTTGGCTCACATCCTTAACTTGGTGGTGCAGTGGTTCTTGGGCAGGTACCCGGGCTTTCAGGATGTCCTGAGGCAGGCCAGGAAAGTCTGTGTGCATTTCCGCCGGTCATATAATGCCAGTGCTCGGCTGACGGACCTCCAAAAGGAGTTTAACCTGCCCAAGAACCGCCTAATCTGTGACATGCCCACCAGGTGGAACTCAACGTTGGCCATGCTGCAGCGGCTGCACATGCAGCAGAGGGCCATCAATGAGTACCTGTGCGACTATGGCACCAGGACAGGGTCAGGGGAGCTTGTTTTTTTTTCCCCACGCCAGTGGGCCATGATCAGGGATGCATGCACTGTCCTGTCACCATTTGAGGAGGCCACGAGGATGGTGAGCAGTGACAGTGCATGCATCAGTGACACTGTCCCCCTTGTCCACCTGTTGGAGCACACGCTGCGTGGAATAATGGACAGGGCACTTGAGGCAGAACAGAGGCAGGAAGAGGAGGACTTCCTTAGCTCTCAAGGCCCCCTTTATCCAGACAGTGTTCCTGCGTGCCCGCCGATCACACAGGAAGAGGACGAGGAGGAGGAAGATTGTGTCAGTATGGAGGTGGAGCCTGGCACTCAGCATCAGCAGCAGTCTTTAAGGGATCAGTCCCAAGAAACACATGGACTTGTACGTGGCTGGGAGGAGGTGGCTGTGGACCATGTCGTCCTTAGTGACCCAGAGGACTCCGGACCGAATGCCTCAGCAAAAGTACGCTGCATGGCCTCCCTGATCCTGCAAAGCCTGCGTAAGGATCCTCGTATTCGTGGTATCAAGGAGAAGGACCAATACTGGCTGGCAACCCTCCTTGATCCACATTACAAGGGTAAGGTTACGGACCTTATCTTGTCATTGCAGAGGGAGCAGAGGATGAAACATCTTCGGGAGGCCTTGCAGAAAGGTCTGTGCAACACGTTCCCAGAGACTGGGAGGTTACAAACTCCTGTTTCTGGACAACGTGTTGCTGAGGCTTCGGTCAGTCAAAGAAGGAGCGGTGGAGAAGGTGGCCGGCTGACCGATGTGTTCAAACAATTTTTTGGTCCGCAGCCCCAAGGTATGATCGGTTCCAGCAACCATCGCCAGCGTCTGTTTTACATGGTGCAGGAATACCTAGGGGCAAGATCAGACTTGGACACCTTTCCCACCGAAAATCCTCTGGGTTACTGGGTCTTGAGGATGGATCACTGGCAAGAGCTTGCACAGTATGCAACTGAGCTACTGGCCTGACCTGCATCCAGCGTTCTTTCGGAATGCACATTCAGTGCTGCTGGAGGTGTGGTAACCGATCACAGGGTGCGTCTGTCCACCGACTCGGTCGATCGACTGACCTTCATAAAAATGAATCAGTCTTGGATCACCACCAGCTACCAAGCACCTGATGCTGATGTAACCGAATATTTTTTTTTGAAATCTCAGATCCCTTCAAAAACTGCCTATGCTGAGTGACTATCCCTGAGTAATTATCCTCTTCCTCCTCAATGATCATGCTGATAGCTTGTAAGAACATTTTTGGTTCTGGGCGCCACCACCAGTGCCTAAGGCACAATTCTTCAGCCCCTGTTTAACAGGGGCGTGTAATTACAATTTTTGATGCAATACTTTGCAGCAGGGCTCATTTCAGCATTCCAACTAGAGTATCTGTGAGGGGTTGCAGTGTTGTGGCACCAGCACCAGTGCCTAAGGCCCAATTTTTCTGCCCCTGTTTAACAGGGGCGTGTAATTACAATTTTTGATGCAATACTTTGCAGCAGGGCTCGTTCCTGCGTTCCAACTAGAGTGTCTGTGAGGGGTTGCAGTGTTGTGGCACCAGCACCAGTGCCTAAGGCCTTATTTTTCAGCCCCTGTTCAACAGGAGCATATAATTACAATTCTTGATCTAATATTTCACAGCAGGGCCCATTTCTGCACCCACCAAGAGCGAGTGAGGACTTACAGTGTTGTGGCACCACCACCACCACCAAAGGCCCAGTTTTTCTGCCCCTGTTTAACAGGGGTATGTAATTACAATTCTTGATCTAATATTTCACAGCAGGGCCCATTTCTGCACCCACCAAGAGCGAGTGAGAACTTACAGTGTTGTGGCACCAGCACCACCACCACCACCACCACCAAAGGCCCAATTTTTCTGCCCTTGTTCAACAGGGGCATGTAATTACAATTCTTGATCTAATATTTCACAGCAGGGCCCATTTCTGCACCCACCAAGAGCGAGTGAGGACTTACAGTGTTGTGGCACCAGCACCAGCACCACCACCACCAAAGGCCCAGTTTTTCTGCCCCTGTTCAACAGGGGCATGTAATTACAATTCTTGATCTAATATTTCACAGCAGGGCCCTGTGAGGGCTTACAGTGTTGTGGCCACAACAACACCTAAGGCCCAAATTTTTTGCTGAGTATATAGAGCAAGCCCCTACTTTCAAACATCTAACTTACAAACGACTCCTACTTGCAAACGGAAGGAGACAACAGGAAGTGAGATGAAATCTACCCCTAGGAAGGGAAATTCTCTCCTGTAAGAGTTAACATGGGAGAAACATTTCTCCTTTCCACTGATGCTTTCCAATCCTTGTTCCACAAAAAAACCCAAATTTTCAAAAAACATTTGTCATTGGGACAAAAAGTGAGGTGAAATCTTCTGAAGAGGAGGAAAGACAGCAAAACAAATGTCACAGGGGTGATAACCCTTCCCTATGTTTTCCAAAAAGCTTAAAAAATATTTTTTGGCTGGAGCTAAACACGTTAAAAATGTACCCGTTCAAAATTACAAACAGATTTTACTTAACAACAAACCTACAGTCCCTGTCTTGTTTGCACCGCCTATATACTGCTGTTCAGAGTATATAGGGCCTGGTGGCCCCACACCTTTCCTTATTTTAATTTGGGTTCCCCTTAATATCCATACAAGACCCAAAGGGCCTGGTAGTGGACTGGGGGGTACCCATGCTGTTTGTCTCACTGATTTTCATCCATATTGCCAGGACCGGACATTACATTAAACCCGCAAGCAGTTTTAAATGAGATTTTTTCCTTTAAAAATAACATTTGGTGCAGGGACTGTTCTAAACATGGAAAACACGCGCCACTTTACAGGCATACTATAGACACCCCCCCAGGTACGATATTTAAAGGAATATTTTTTTTTTTACTTTAAGCATCATTAAAATCACTGCTCCCTAAAAAACGGCCGTTTTTAAAAGTTTTTTTTGCATTGATACATGTCCCCTGGGGTAGGACCCGGGTCCCCAAACCCTTTTTAGGACAATACCATGCAAATTAGCCTTTAAAATGAGCACTTTTGATTTTGAACGTTCGAGTCCCATAGACGTCAATGGGGTTCTAACGTTCGTGCGAATTTTCGGTCCGTTCGCAGGTTCTGGTGCGAACCGAACCGGGGGGTGTTAGGCTCATCCCTATTACAGAGTAATGTCTGCTATTCCGTGAGGTTACATGTATTTATCATTTACAGTTACATATCTGTTATATGTTCATTTTTTTCATGTTACTTGTTTTCATTTCTTTTTTAGGAGACTATAGAGTTCTAATTACCTATGTTCATTCTTTAATCATACTAAACTATTATGCATGTCTAATTGTACTCAGCACATTGGCCTAGTGGTCTGCACTCATGAACATAATGTACTTAGGTTATGACTTCAAATCTCAACCATGCTAACACCCTGCGTGTTCAATTATTCTATTTCCACACAATAATGTTTTTGCTAAATAACATACCATTGTATACAATTAAGCATGCAAACAACCATGCTGATGTGGCAGTGGCAATTAGGCATTCGCCTATTTTCAGCATACTATCCTGTTTAAAACATAAGCAAGTGATAACATGCTTGGGATTTAAACCCATGGTCTAAGCCTTTCTAGTTAGGAGCACTACCCCCCCCCCCCCCCAGCCCATTAGGTTGAGGACACTTGGTTTCAGAATAAACAGTAGTACAATGATTAACAAATGAACATAGATCAAGAGAATCTATATTCTCCTAAAACACAAATGCAAGATTGTGGCAAAATTGTCAAACATTAGTCGGTGTGAATTGTTTTGCTTCTTTTGCTGACATTTATATTATTATTATTGATGTGAGAGTTATATCTCTTTTCTATATATGTCCACTTTGTTATGTCTAATTCGTATTTTATGAACATGTTGAGTTCTATTTATATACTGTATGTTCATTCTGTAATCATGGTACTTCCTTATGTTCTAACTATAATTGTACTCAGCACAATGGCTTAATCTTTAGCACTATTAGCCAGCAGCACTTAGGTCAAGAGTTCAAATCCCACCCATGCCTCTACTATTACTAATGGCAAATTCATATATGCTTTGGCAAAGGCAAAAGTGCCATCCACGAGAGATAAATTGCATCACGTTGATGGCAAATATGCTTTTGCCTACACACATATCCATTCGCTATTCAAACTTTAGAGAGGTAGCATAAGTGGGATTTGAACCCATAACCTGAATGTTGCTAGATTAGAGCGCTAACTACCGTGTTGATCAGATTTCCTTCTAGAATATATAGTAGTACCATGATGAAAGCATAAATATATATAACTAGAAGTCAACATTCTAATACAATTCTATTCTATTTAGACATTAACAATTATTTATCATATGATAGAGACCTAAGAGCCTGGTTTGGATTGGGGGACCCCCACATTCATTTTTTTCCGATCAAATTTGTGTTGTTACACCCACTTGTGGCAGGCAGCACAACTCCACTCCACAAAGCTATGTAGAGTTCCCTGGACACAATTAAGAGGTATCCCTAAATTTCTCAATGTTACTGAAGTGGATTTGTATTTTGAAAATATTGTTGCAAGGCAAAAAAGGATTAGAAATAGTTAGCAACTAGTTCATTTTAGGTGGCTAAAGGTGGCCATACACTATACAATATGATTGTACAAGTTCTGTACAATTTCCTTTAAATTTGCCAAAACTATATATTGGGAGGACACACCAGCTATCAGATAACTCTGTATCCAATCAGTTTTCAATACTACTGCTCTATCCATAGGCTTTTATCTGATCTCTCCTTTCCTGCACTCTCCAAATGAACAGATTTATGCAAGATGAATTTAAGACAAAGAAAATGTTTGTATTTAGTGAGACCAGTGATCACTGATTTAGGCGCCTTTCACATGGACAGCTATTCTGCCGCAGTTAAAAGCATGTTTTTTTTCCTGTGGAGTTCAAGACTCCAGGCACCGCGATCAGCTGCATTTGCACATTGTGATTAGCTGCAGTCGCGTTTGGCTGCGGTTTGCCATTTCCATGCCAACCCGACAGGGTGCCGACTGGCACTGTTTGGTATGAATCTTGAGGGGGAACTCCACGCCAAATTTTAAATAAAAAAATGGTGTGGGTTCCCCCCCTGGGGCATACCAGGCCCTTCGGTCTGGTATGGATTTTAAGAGGCACCCCTATGCTGAAAAAATGGCGTGGGGTCCCCCCAAATCCATACCAGACCCTTATCCGAGCACGCAGCCTGGTCGGTCAGGAAAGGGGGTGGGGACATGCGAGCAGCCCCCCCTCCTGAGCCATACCAGGCCACATGCCCTCAACATGGGGGTGGGTGCTTTGGGGGAGGGAGCGCCCTGCAGCCCCCCCACCCCAAAGAACCTTGTCCCCATGTTGATGAGGACAAGGGCCTCTTCCCGACAACCATGGCCGTTGGTTGTCGGGGTCTGCGGGCGAAGGGCTTATCGGAATCTGGGAGCCCCCTTTAATAAGGGGGCCCCCAGATCCCGGACCCCCACCCTATGTGAATGAGTTTGGGGTACATGGTACCCCTACCCATTCACCTAGGGAAAAAGTGTCAATAAAAAAAAACTACATAGATTTTTAAAGTAATTTATTAGACAGCTCCGGGGGTCTTCTTTCAGCTTCGGTGGTCCTCTTCTGACTTCGGGGGTCTTCTTCCGACTTTTAGGGTCCTCTTCCGACTTCGGGGGTCTCTCCAGTTCTTCTCTGCGCTCTCCGGGTCTTCTGCCGGGCTCCCCTGCTATCTTCTGCTCTTTTGCCGCTCTTTTGCTAGCGGAGTGATGACCACGCCCCCTAAAACATCACAGTCCCAGCATGCCCAGGGACTGTGACGGCATAAGGGGGCAGGGTCACCGCCTATATAAGTCAGAGTGGAGTGCCCAGAGTGCATTCCAGCCGGAGAGAGCGTCGTGTCAACATCAGAAGAAAAGAAGAGGGAAGAAGGCTGAAGGCAGCAGACCGGGCTCCTCTGCTAGCAAGAGAGCGGCAAAAGAGCAGAAGATAGTGGAGGAGCCCGGCAGAAGACCCGGAGAGCGCGGAGAAGAAGAGAGATCCCGAAGTCGGAAGAAGACCCCCGAAGTCGGAAGAGGCCCCCAGAAGCTGGAAGAAGACCCCCGGACCTGTCTAATAAATTACTTTAAAAATCTGTGTAGTTTTTTTTACTGACACTTTTTCCCTAGGTGAATGGGTAGAGGTACTATGTACCCCATACTCATTCACATAGGGTGGGGGGCCGGGATCTGGGGGCTCCCTTATTAAAGGGGGCTCCCAGATTCCGATAAGCCCTCCGCCCACAGACCCCGACAACCAACGGCCAGGGTTGTCGGGAAGAGGCCCTTGTCTTCATCAACATGGGGACAAGGTGCTTTGGGGTGGGGGGGCCGCAGGGCGCCCCCTCCCCCAAAGCACCCACCCCCCATGTTGAGGGCATGCAGCCTGGTACGGTTCAGGAGGGGGGCCGCTCACCCGTCCCCACCCCCTTTCGTGACCGACCGGGCTGCATGCTCAGATAAGGGTCTGGTATGGGTCTTGGGGGGGACTCCACGCCGTTTTTTTCAGCGTAGGGGTTCCTCTTAAAATCCATACCAGACCGAAGGGCCTGGTATGCCCCTGAGGGGGAACTCACACCATTTTTTTATTTAAAATTTGGCGTGGAGTTCCCCCTCAATATTCATACCAAACAGTATGAATGTCGGGCATTGGCTGGGATCCAAGTCGGATCCCTGTGCTTGTCGCTCATTGGGAAAGGAAAAATCATTTTTCCTTTCCCGATGAGCAGCTCCGCGCTGTTATCTGCAGCTGACACAGTGCACTGCGATTACATATGGTTATGCGCTAAATCGCTCCTGGATGCAGTCAATTCTATTTTTTCTATCCGCACAGAACCGCATGTATCTAATTCGCAGCTAAACGCAGTGTGTGAATGGGGCCATAGGAAAGCATTGTGTGCTTTTAGCTGCGGTAGAAAATTAGAAAATCCGCAGCTAAAAGCACCATTCTATCCGTCCATGTGAAAGAAGCCTAATTGTATTAGAAAACCGTGCACCTAGCTGGGGGTGATTGAGATCTGCTGGAAGGAGGGAACGCAGCCACAGGTGTGTACTAATGAGGTCAGCTGATGAATGCCTTCCATGTCTAATATCTATATACCAGTCAGAGTTGAAGTGTTGTACATGTACAAATGCAGGAAGTCTACTGTGCATAGAATCAGGAAGTGACGTGTGTTCGGAGGATCACTAAACACAAAACTCCAAATACTACATCCCCCTAAAGCCTGGGAACACCAAAACATCTCCCACACTTACCTTGCAAATCAGCAACATCTCCTCATGATAAAAAAAAGTGATCTTGCCACGTTAACTTGCTGAAAACTCTGAGCAGCACTAACACTGCATCCGAACATCTTTTCACACACATGAGGATGCATTCCCAGGTCAGGAGCCAGCCCAGGCAACCAGTTGTGTGCCATTGCAAAAATATATGCGCGATCACAATAAATTCACGTTGGCTAACATCTTTTCACATGTGTTCAATATGCTTATTTCACTAAATAATTATTAAAAAAATTGTGTTTATGTGGGGGGCAACTGGTGATTAGAGAAAATGAATACTTAGTTTGACAATGTCAATAGTTTAGCTAGGCCATAGCAAAAATCATTGGAACCTGAAAATCAGCATTGGAGCTGTTAAAAGCTTGCTCTTTTAGTTTTGGATTTACACTTTTTTCTCTATTTAATGACTTGCAAGTGTACAGAATAAAATTATTTTGTAGTAAAGTAGATTTAGTAGAGATTGGAAGGTGTGTTAACAATACATTCCACTTCTAAAATATTTTATTAATCCTCACCAAAAAAGAACTCTACATTCTACATTTTTTTTGACAATAGGAACACTATTTTGTGCATTCATTTACTTTGCCCCAAAAATTTACTGGCTGTTAATGTTGCAACATTTGTCACAGCACTTTACAATATGGTTAGAAAGGCCCTGCTCTAAAGAGCTTACAATCTAAAAGAAACACTTAAATTGGACACACATTAAATTTCATAGCGTACAGCAGGGACTAAAAAAAGAGGGAGTACTAACCCTGTCAAACATTTTAGGGTATATCAACTTTTACCACCCCACCCTCATCAAAAGTTTAAGTGCAGGATTAAACAAACAAAACAGACAAAATAAAAGGCAGCACAATAACTACACCCCTCTAAATCCGCACACACATTTCTGGTTAGAGTTAGCAGGAAGCTTCATTTTTATAAAAACAATTTAGAAAACTAGGTCAATATTAGGAGTTGTCTAACACATGAGATTTGTAAGTAACAATCAAAAGAGAAGGGTCAGCTGATGGTCACAAACAAGAAACCCATGGTCACACTGGACAAAGACATATAAAAATCCACTTTTGAGGGCCAAAATGCAAAACATTTACAGAAAAACATTCCTCAAACCACAGCTGGTGTGGGTCATTATGCACACTATAGCTCCCTGCCCGCAAATTATCTGGTGTCTTTTCAGGCAAAGCAAACCGTACTAGAGCGGGCCTTAACCACTTAAGCCCTGGACCATTTGGCTTGCCAAAGACCAGAGCACTTTTTGCGATTCGGCACTGCGACGCTTTAACTGACAATTGCACGATCGTCCGATGTGGCTCCCAAAAAAAATTGACTACCTTTTTTCCCACAAATAGAGCTTTCTTTTGGTGGTATTTGATCACCTCTGTAGTTTTTATTTTTTGCACTATAAACAAAAAAATATTTTTTGCTATAATAAATATCCCCCAAAAATATATAATTTTTTTTCCCTCAGTTTAGGCTGATACATATTCTTCTACATATTTTTGGTAAAAAAAAATTGCAATAAGCGTATATTGATTGGTTTGCGCAAAAGTTATAGGGGGTCATTTACTATAGTGCTATGGCACTAATTCGCGCAAATTGCCGTGAATTAGCGCTAATTCGCGGCAATTTAGTGTGAATTAGCGCTAATAGTGCTAATTCGCACTAAAACAGGATTCACTATAGCGCTGGTGAGAAAATTCTCCCAAAATCGAATTTACTATAGCTCCCTGAATCTAAATAGTGCCCAAACCCTTACGCTGCTAAAACCTAGAGAATTGCACATGGAAATAATGTTTAGAACATGATATAATTGCCTAAATGGTACTGAAATATGCGGTATATTATTTAAAGATTATCTGCTTTTAAACTGTGTGAAAAAGTGATTTCTACACTGAAATATCTTTAAAAGTCTGAAAAGTGAAAAATTCCCCGTTTTGGACAACTAGGTGCCAACACAACTGAGCATGCTCAGACCTGAAAATAACTCTCATTTTATCTCCAGTGTCTTTTTTACCTGGAGGTATAGTAAATACCAAAATGGGAGCTAATTAGAGAGCATTTTTTGGAAGTTAAAATCTGCTCTAATTTAGTCCAAATGAAGTTTTAGTCACTGATTCTAATGGAACAATTCTAACTTTCACAAAAAAACCTTTTAATGTTGAGATGAAATGTATCTTTCTGTGAAATAAATATTCCTTTGCAACATTGTTGCTTCTACTTAAAATATTTTGATTTTAATAATGCTACAATGTGGAATGTTTTGATGTTTTGGTAAAATATATTTTTCCCTGTAACTTTCACTTGTTACTCTTCATCTCACAACAATCTTTAACCTAAACTCACACAGGTGTCTTTATAATCCACAAACAATACCATTGCTGATGAAAATTTAAAATGAATCACATTTTTTGTGCTTTTTATTAATTCCAAATATTCATAATTTGAGCCCAAAAAATGTGATATGTGTACCAACATCAGAAATCAAAATGTAATTCCCAACAATTTGAGGGTAATATTCTACTCTCACCCACAAAAAAACACCAAATATCACAGAATAAATCAAGAAGAATAACTCTTGAGTAATGTAATTCCATCACTTGTATGTCCATAGAAATGCAGTATTTATGTGTTTTTATGTGTAGTTATGTGTAGTTATGTGTAGGGTGGTCTCACATGTGGCAGCTCTGTGGCTTAGAGGTTAGAACTTCCGCTTAGTATTCCTGAGGGTCTGGGTTAAAATCCCAACCATGTTACTGCATGTGGAGAAGTTGTCTCATCGCCCAGGTCCTATAATTATGTCTAAATGTAGTAGTTATGTGTAGGAGGGTTCCACCACCATTGTAAGTCTTTTCCAGATACACTATTTAGCCAAAAGTATTGGGACACCTGCTTTTACACACACATGAACTTTAATGGTAGCCCAGTCTTAGTCCGTAGGGTTAAAATTTGATTTGGTCCACCCTTTGCAGCTAGAACAGCTTCTGGGAAGGCTGTCCACAAGGTTTAGTGTGCCTATGGGAATGTTTGATCATTCTTCCAGAAGTGCATTTGTGAGGCCAGGCACTGATGTTGGATGAGAAGGCCTGGCTTGCAGTCTCTACTCTAATTCAGCCAAAGGGTGTTCTATCCGGTTGAGGCCAGGACTCTGTGCAGGCCAGTTAAGTTTCCCCACCCCAAACTTGCTCATTCATGTCTTTATGGACCTTGCTTTGTGCACTGGTGTGCAAACATGTTGGAACAGGAAGGGGCTTTCCCCAAACTGTTCACACAAAGTTGGGAGCATGAAATTGTCCAAAATGTCTTGGTATGCTGATGCCTTAAGAGTTCACTTAACTGGAACTAAGAGGCCAAGCCCAACCCCTGAAAAACAACCCCACATCATAATTACCCCTCTACCAAATCATTTGGACCAGTGCACAAAGCAAGGTCCATAAAGACATGGATGAGTGATTTTGGGGTGGAGGAACTTGACTGGCCTGCACAGAGTCCTGACCTCAACACAACAGAACACCTTGGGGATGAATTAGAGAGGAGACTGTAGGTCAGGCCTTCTCGTCCAACATCAGTGCCTGACCTCACAAATGCACTTGGAAGAATGGTCAAACATTCCCATAGACACACCCCTAAACCTTGTGGACAAGAAGAGTTGAAGCTGTTATAGCTGCAAAGGGTGGGCCAAATGAGTTTTGAACCCAATACTAATACTGGGATGCCATTACAGTTCATGTGCGTTTAAAGGCAGGCATCCCAATACTTAGGCCAATATATTGTATAATGCTTGTGACACTGAGCATGGCTATGGACTTAGGGCTGGTTCACACCACAGAGATGCAGAGAACATGTGTGGGGCTGCCTGGTGGGTAAGTGGGTAGCAGTTCTGTCTAGCAGCACCTGGGATGTTGGTTCAATTCCCCAACATGCTAATCCTTGTGTTGAAGTTTATATGTTATCCCTGTGTGGGTTTCTCACCACAATCCAAAGACATGCTGGCACCTTATTTGTCTCCTGTCGAAATAGGTTCTAATGTAAGAACGTTAATTTTGGACTTTATATTGGAAGCTCATTGCAGCCAGGGACTGATGTTAATGTTTATTAGCACTAATCATGCCCAGGGACTTGGACAATTCAAATTTTAGGGTTTACACTGCACAGGTACATATGCTTAGAAAACTGTTGCTTTGTTTATGTGGATGCAAATGGACTTTGATCTTTGTCCTGTAGTTGGAGATTTGATGCACATAGCCAAGGGCTGACAGAGTTGCGAACACTATTATGTGTTCCTGCCCATCAGGTGCAATCACTTTAGACATACATGAAGAGACAGATTGAAAGATACTGGTGGGCGTGTACTTCTATTGGGTGTGTCAGTGTGCTAACAATACAACCTCTCTTATATAAAGGCCTGCAGTAGGGGGTTCGTTTGGCCTGAGAAGGTCAGGTTTTTTGCTGTGATTTGTGGGGGGAGAAGGAATGCTATTGGGAGATTTGATGAAATTCTTGTGCATTTTTTCAATCAAAAGTGGGTTTATGTGGCCATGCTGTCAGTGTTGTGCGTGTATTGTTCCTGTCTGATTATGCAAACATCGTTTGGAAGCATCTGCTGACCTACTCTTTTTTTTATCTCGTTTAATTGTGTACACCGAAATGCAGCTTCCAGCAGAACATGGTCACCAATGTATGTATGTATGTGTGGCGTGTGGGCTGGTGGTGGGTGTTTTGAATAAGTCTTTTGTAATATTATGTGGGAATGCTTTGTAAGAATGACTGTTAAATATGTTTCTATAATCTTGCAGATAACAATGTGATGTGTTGCCCATTATACACAGAAATTAAAGCTGTGTCCACTCTAAGGTTTTGTCTAATTTTAGATTGTAAGCTCCTATGAGCAGGGCCCTTAAAATCCCATTGCTAAATGTAGCACCATATATCCTGTCCAAAATTTTTTGAAGCTAGTAAATGAATGTAATTTTTTGTTTTTCTGCTGGTAAAATAAAAGTACATTGAGCCTTGTTGTGTTTTTTTTTTTTTTTTTTTTTTTCTTCTACTTTCTTCTCTTTAGTTTTGTGCACCAAAAAACGAATCTCTTTGCCCTGGTTCACAGTGATGCTACTTTGAAATTGCGCTACTTCCCTTGAAGTTGCATGATTTCAAAGTAGCAAGGTCAGCGTGATTTTAGGTGCTACTTGATAGACATCCGTGTGGCTTCATACACAAATGTCTATTGAAGTCGCACCAGAAATCGGCAAAAGTAGTGCAGGAACTACTTTAGCAAATTGGTGCGGTGCCACAAAAAAAATGTTGCATCGATTGAAACAGTGCCATTGCTGCCAATAGTCATGCGATTTGATCTCTCAAATTGCGTGACAAATTGCTCCAATGTAAACCTAGGCTTCTGTACACCTGCAAGCAAATGATTTTTTTTTTTTTTTTTATTTCAGGCTTCTAAGCCTAGAGGTGAGATGTGGGGTCTTATTTACCCCACATCTCACTGTAAAGAGCACCTGTCATGCTTATTCCTATTACAAGGGATGTTTACATTCCTTGTAATAGAAACAAAAGTGATCAAAACAATTTTTTTTGGAAAAAAGTGTCAAGCTAAAATAAAAAAAGTAAAATTAACAATAAAAAAAAAACACTTTTAAAGTGCCCCTGTCCCTGTGAGCTCGCATGCAGAAGCGAATGCATACATAAGTCCCGCCCACATATGAAAATGTTGTTCAAACCACACATGTGAGGTGTCGCCGTGAACGTTAGAGCGAGAGCAATACTTTTGGTCCTGGACCTCCTCTGTAACTCAAAACATGTAACCAGTAAAAATTTTTAAAGCTTCGCCTAAGGGGATTTTCAAATAGCAAAGTTTGGTGCCATTCCACAAGCGTGTGCAATTTTGAAGCGTGACATGTTGGGTATCTATTTACTTGGCGTAACTTCATCTTTCACATTATGCAAAAACATTGGGCTAACTTTCTTTTTTTTTTTTAAAGCCCAAAACTGTTTTTTTTCCCAAAAAAACACATTAGAAAAATTGCTGCACGAATACCGTGCTAGATAAAAAGTTGCAATGACCGCCATTGTATTCTCTAGGGTCTCTGCTAAATTTGGGGGTTCTATGTAATTTTCTAGCCAAAAAATTATGATTTTTACATGTAAGAGAGAAATGTCAGAATTGGCCTGGTAGGCAAGTGGTTAAAGTCTATGGGACACGAACATGAATAATCAAAAGTGCTAATTTTAAAGGCTTATATGCAGTCCTGCCCCAGAGGACATGTATCAATGCAAAAAAGTTTTAAAAATGTCTGTTTTTTCGGGAGCAGTGATTTTAATAATGCTTAAAGTGAAACAATAAAAGTGTAATATTCCTTTAAATTTCGTACCTGGGGGGTGTGTATAGTATGCCTGTAAAGGGGCGCATGTTTCCCGTGTTTAGTACAGTCTGACAGCAAAATTACATTTCAAAGGAAAAAAGTAATTTAAAACTACTCGCGGCTATACTGAATCACCGGTGTCTTGCCGAGAAAGTTCCCTCGGCGGATAAGGTCCCCCCTGTACTGCGCAAGTGCTGCGCTTGCACAGTACCAACAACTAGCAGCTGCTGAAAATAGCCAAAGATGAAAATCTTCAATCATCTGTACACGGCGCCTGCGCCCTGGGTCCAGGCTGAAGCCCCACCATCCAAGTGGACCTAGAGGGGGAATAAAAAAGTGCTGAGCAAAGCGAGGCCATGCCTGAAGCGTAGCAAGCGAAGGGAGCCCGCGGGGGACCCTCTTACAGGTGCCGCGTACAGCTGATTTCTTCTCTATTTCGCTTCGGCTATTTTCGCCGGCTCCTACTGTGCAGGCGCTGCACCTGCGCAGTAGAGGGGGGTCCTTATCCGCCGAGAGGAACTTTCTCGGCAGAACACCGGCCCAACAATACACATAAAAGTTCATTGATAAAAACGGCATGGGAATTCCCCACAGGGGAACCCCGAACCAAAGTTTTTAAAAAAATGACGTGGGGGTCCCCCTAAATTCCATACCAGGCCCTTCAGGTCTGGTATGGATATTAAGGGGAACCCCGACCAAAATTTTTAAAAAAATTGGCGTGGGGTCCCCCTCAAAATCGATACCAGACCCTTCAGGTCTGGTATGGATTTTAAGGGGAACCCCGCGCCAAAATTTTTTAAAAAAATGGCGTGGGGTACCCCCAAAAATCCATACCAGACCCTTATCCGAGCACGCAACCTGGCAGGCCGCAGGAAAAGAGGGGGACGAGAGAGCGGCCCCCTCCCCTCCTGAACAGTACCAGGCCACATGCCCTCAACATTGGGAGGGTGCTTTAGGGGTAGCCCCCCAAAGCACCTTGTCCCCATGTTGATGAGGACAAGGGCCTTATCCCCACAACCCTGGCCCGGTGGTTGTGGGGGTCTGCGGACAGGGGGCTTATCGGAATCTGGAAGCCCCCTTTAACAAGGGGGCCCCCAGATCCCAGCCCTCCCCCCTGTGTAAAATGGTAAGGGGATACAAAAGTACCCCTACCATTTCACCAAAAAAATGTCAAAAATGTTAAAAATGACAAGAGACAGTTTTTGACAATTCCTTTATTTAAATGCTTCTTCTTTCTTCTATTTTCTATCTTCTTTCTTCTATCTTCCTTCAGTTTCTTCCTCGATCTTCTTGTTCTTCTTGTTCTTCTGGTTCTTCATCCAGTCTTCTCGTCCGGCATCTTCCTCAGCGGCGCCGTCTTCACTTCATCTTCTTTCCTCGGGCCGCTCCGCATCCACGATTGGATGGGAGGCTCTCACTGTGTGACGCTTCTCCTCTTCTGACAGTTCTTAAATAACAGAGGACGGGTGACCCCGCCCCCCTCTGACGCAGGGCATGTGACCCCCGCCCCCCTCTGACGCACGGGGACTTCCCTGTGGCATTCCCCATGACATCAGAGGGGGGCGGGGTTACCTGCCCTCCGTTATTTAAGAACTGTCAGAAGAGGAGAAGCGTCACACAGCGGGAGCCTCCCATCCAATCGTGGATGCGGAGCGGCCCGAGGAAAGAAGATGAAGTGAAGACGGCGCCGCTGAGGAAGATGCCGGACTAGAAGACAGGATGATGAACCAGAAGAACAAGAAGAACAAGAAGAACCAGAAGAACAAGAACCAGAAGAAGAAGAAGATGGAGGAAGAAACCGAAGGAAGATAGATGAAAGAAGATAGAAGAAAGAAGAAGCATTTAAATAAAGGAATTGTCAAAAACTGTCTCTTGTCATTTTTAACATTTTTGACATTTTTTTGGTGAAATGGTAGGGGTACTTTTGTATCCCCTTACCATTTCACACAGGGGGAGGGCCGGGATCTGGGGGTCCCCTTGTTAAAGGGGGCTTCCAGATTCCGATAAGCCCCCTGCCCGCAGACCCCCACAACCACCGGGCCAGGGTTGTGGGGATGAGGCCCTTGTCCTCATCAACATGGGGACAAGGTGCTTTGGGGGGCTACCGCCAAAGCACCCTCCCAATGTTGAGGGCATGTGGCCTGGTACGGTTCAGGAGGGGGGGCGCTCTCTCGTCCCCCCTCTTTTCCTGCGGCCTGTCTGGTTGCGTGCTCGGATAAGGGTCTGGTATGGATTTTTGAGGGTACCCCACGCCATTTTTTTAAAAAAAATTTGGCGCGGGGTTCCCCTTAAAATCCACACCAGACCTGAGGGGCCTGGTATGGAATTTAGGGGGACCCCCACATCATTTTTTTTTAAATTTTGGTTCGGGGTTCCCCTTTGGGGAATTCCCATGCAGTTTTTATCAATGAACTTTTATGTGTATTGTCGAGCCGGCAATTCAGTATAGCCGCGAGTAGTTTTAAATAACTTTTTTTCCTTTCAAATGTCATTTTGCTGTCAGACTGTTCTAAACACGGGAAACATGCGCCCCTTTACAGGCATACTATAGACACCCCCCAGGTACGAAATTTAAAGGAATATTACACTTTTATTGTTTCACTCAAAGCATTATTAAAATCACTGCTCCTGAAAAAACAGCCGTTTTAAAAAAAAAAATTTGGCATTGATCCATGTCCCCTGGGGCAGAACCCGGGTCTCCAAACACTTTTCATGGCAAAGAAATTGCATATAAGCCTTCAGTGAGAACTTTGGATTTTGCAGGTTCGAGCCCCACTGACTTCCACTATTCCAACATATGTGATCTGAAAGGCATTATTGCCGCAATAACGCTGTTTTCCATTTGCATTAGCGCTGACTTTCTAAAAGATGAAGTCTTCCTGGCCTTTTTTGAGAGTTATTTTTTGGTACTGCAGGAGAATTTTTTGGCGCTATAGTAAATGACCCCTATAGCGTCTACAAAATAAGGGATAGTTTTATGGCATTTTTATTGATATATTTTTTTTTTTACTAGTAATGGCGGCAATCAGTGATTTTTATCATGACTGCGACATTATGGCGGACACGTCGGACAATTTTGGCGCAATTTTGGGACCATTCACATTTATAAAGCGAACAGTGCAATTAAAAATGCATTGATTACTGTGTAAATGTGACTGTCAGGGAAGGGGTTAACCACTAGGTGGAGCTGTAGGGGTTAAGTGTGTCCTAGGGAGTTATTCTAACTGTCGGGTGAGGGGCTGTGTGTGATCTACACTGATCACCGCTCCCGATCACAGGGAGCTGTGATCAGTGACAGTGTAATTAGGCAGAATGGGGAGATGCTTGTTTACGTTAGCATCTCCCCATTCTTCCTCACCGTGAGATGATCGTGGGGCGCGCGCAAGCCACCTCCTAAAGGGCAACGTACAGGTACGTTAATTTGCCTGTATGTGCCCTTCTGCCGTAGTATATCTGCGTAAGGCGGTCAGGAAGCGGTTAATATAACATAGGTTGGATTGATAGCACATCTACACCCACCCAGTAAAGGACGCGCCCACCAGTGTAATTAATTCTGTCTCTTCATGTATGCCTCAAGTACTCACACCTGTTGATCAGGAACACAAACTCGAGGGAAATTAAAAAATGCATCAGCTATATAAGCATATGTATCTGTGCAGTGTATAATGGAAGATATCACATGTCCAAGTCTCTGATCATGATCAGTGATCCCAAAACCAAAACAAATCAAGTTGTACATTGTTGGGCATGTGGAGGGTACAAAGCATGAAATGTCAACTTTGTGAGGGCTGCTTCACACAAATTGTTGACAAGCACATTCGTCATCAGCATCCAACATTTAAATATGGATGCAGGATCACACAATACTTATAAATCCATATCTGACCAAAAAACTGTTATAGATTTGGTGTATAACCCACACTCGCTTTATTTATAATGTTGTTTCTTTTGTTTCCATTATGTGAAACCCGTCCAAAATATACCTTGTGAAAAAGAAGCTATAACACCACAACAGGAGAAGAACATACAAACCTCTAACCAGATAGTGGCACATTTGGGAATTAAACCAACAACCCCAGTGCTGCAAGGCAGAAGTGCTAACCAGTTAGCCACTGTGCTGCCACGTGTATGGAGCCTTCATCTCTGTGGTATAAAACAGTCCTAAATCCCTGGGGTGCAAAAGGTTAATCAATGCAGATATTCACTGGAAGTCCTGAGTGTCATTAATCAACCTGTTTCTGTGATATGCCATCTGGTTCCATGACTGGGTTTGGCTGATTACTTTCAGCATGCTGCTATTGGACCATCTCTAATTGTGGGACTTTTTTCTTGGTAAGAGGCGCAATTGGTGCTGCAAGTGGTGCTGGTGTGGAATTCACAAGACTGCTTCTTGTCCTTCCCCTTGGAACACATATGGCAAAATTTGCAATGGGAGTGGAACCCTCCTACACCTAAATACTACATTTCTTTAGGCATTTACCTATAGGTGGTAGAATTACATCAGGCAGGAGTTCTGTTTCTTGTTTTATTCTGTGATATTTGGTGTTTATTGGTGTGTGAGTGTAGAATAGAGGTGTTATCCTCTGAATTTTGGTAATGAATTTTTTGCGCTAGAAACAAAAAAATAGCGACAATTTTGAAAAAACGCATTATTTTTTACTTTTTGCTATAATAAATATCCCCCCCAAAAAATATAACTTTTTTTTCCCTCATTTTAGGCTGATACATATTCTTTCACATATTTTTGGTAAAAAAAATTGCAATAAATACCTAAATACTACATTTCTTTAGGCATTTACCTATAGATGGTAGAATTACATCAGGCAGGAGTTCTGTTTCTTGTTTTATTCTGTGATATTTGGTGTTTATTGGTGTGTGAGTGTATAGCCCAGCGCTCAGGATATTTTAAACACAAACTGCAACAGTCATAAATGAATAAAATTAAGTAATTTAATAAACCAATAATAAATGTAAAATAACAGTAACTAGTGAATAATAAAACCAAGTTGTAGGAAACTGTTACAGAAAAAACCACAGTAACACAATATTAAAATATTAAATAGTATTACACTAAGTTTCAACATGTAAAGAGCACTTGCAATAAAGGACAGTCAGCCTTTGAACAGCAGGAGACCAGCACAGGAGATCCATCCAGAAAATGTCTCAACAGAAGGCAATGGGTGAAGTGGTGGGAGCGGAACACTGTACTCAAAACAGAAGACAATGGGTGAGGTGATGGGAGCGGAACAAAGTACTCAAAACAAAAATGGAAAACTCACAACTACCCCGTTGGTTAGGGAATCTGGCAGGGCGGCTCGCCGGCTCCAACAAGCTGTATGATGACCGTGGCGAGGACTGAGCCGAAGCTCCGCCGTGAAAAGAGCAGCCTGGCCGGAGCTCCGTGGCGATAGATGATGATGTCAGCACGGGAGAGCCGCCGGGATGTCAGCTGATGGAAACAAACCGCTGACTGGGGCCACTGCCATGGGGTTTCCTTGACGACGCGTTTCGCGCATGAGCGCTTTGTCATAGTCAAGGGAGTAGGCAACTCGCAAAGTTTCAATAGATAAATGTGAATTAAGGGAGGGGACACAAAGGGGGGGGGGGAAGCGGAAGAATAGTTAACCCAATGTTGGGGGGGGAGGTCTCTCATGTTAACCCCCTGCTGTTCAAACCCCCCAACAATGGAAAAACACACAATAAAATATACATATTCAAATCTACATTCAGGGTGCAAATCCTAGAAAACATATAATTTACAATCAAAGAAAACATTTTCATTAATTGTCACTAAATACTTTTAAAAAAAAATCTCTTAAAAATCTCTTAAAAATATCTTAAGGCCTCTTTCACACGGGGCAGATCAGTCATGATCCGCCCCGTGAACATCCGCTTGCTCAGCGGGGATAGCTCCGCCGATCCCCGCTGAGCAGGAAGATGACAGGTCCATCGCTGCACGCTGCGCAGCGACGGACCTGTCAGAGCGCCGCTCTCCCCTATGGGGGATCGGATGATGACGGTCCGTAGTGTCCGTCGTCATCCGATCCGATCCGAAAACGGATGGAAAAGTAGGTTTTTCCTCCGTTACACTTTTCGGATCGGAGCGGGGCTCAGATGTCAGCGGGCATGTCACCGCTGACATCCGACGCTCCATAGGGATGAATGTATGTCCGTTTTTCATCCGAAAACAGAAGGATGAAAAACGGACATACGGATCGTCCGTGTGAAAGAGGCCTAAAAATCTCTTAAAAATCTGTCCAAAAAATCTTATTTAAAAATTATTTTTGGTTTCATTTCATAACTTCATTAATATTCTAAAAAACATCTAGGATATCACCAACTCTACACAAAACTGCCTGTCTCCAGTTCTTCATTTAACCCCTTGGGGGCAAGCGAGTCAAACATATAAATCCAAAAAACCTCACGCTTGCATAGCAAGGAGAATCTATCATTGTTGGTTAATGTACCCTTGGGGATCGTTTCAATCACAAAGACCTCTAAATGTCTAATGTCCTTGTTGTGGAAACATAAAAAAAGAGTGGAGGGAGGAAAAAAAGACCACCTGTGCAGCTGGACCAACCGTAGCTGGTAGATACAGATCATAACAGAGGAAAACAAATATAGCTCAGCGCTCAGGATATTTTAAACACAAATTGCAACAGTCATAAATGAATAAAATTTAGTAATTTAATAAACCAATAATAAATGTAAAATAACAGTAACTAGTGAATAATAAAACCAAGTTGTAGGAAACTGTTACAGAAAAAACCACAGTAACACAATATTAAAATATTAAATAGTATTACACTAAGTTTCAACATGTAAAGAGCACTTGCAATAAAGGACAGTCAGCCTTGGGTGGTGGGAGCGGAACACAGTACTCAAAACAGAAGGCAATGGGTGAGGTGATGGGAGCGGAACAAAGTACTCAAAACAAAAATGGAAAACTCACAACTACCCCGTTGGTTAGGGAATCTGGCACCGTGCAGGGCAGCTCTCCGGCTCCAACAAGCTGTATGATGACCGTGGCGAGGACTGAGCCGAAGCTCCGCCGTGAAAAAAGCAGCCTGGCCGGAGCTCCGTGGCGATAGATGATGACGTCAGCACGGGGGAGCCGCCGGGATGTCAGCTGATGGAAACAAACTGCTGACTTTCCAGATTGTGTCTCCACAGGGGTGAAAGATCCTCAATGAGGAATGGTGACACTGCACAAAACCAATGCTGAATCTGAGAGGCTGATCAGGGGGGAAAATGATGCTGCCGGCAGGCTGATGGAGCTCACATCTGCCTGAACGGCCTGGGGCTCCTTAGAAGAAAATAAAATCAATGAAAAAAAATGAAGCAAACAAAGGGACTGATCAGAAGTCGCCAGACCAGGAGGGAATGGTGGGGATGATAATGCTGAAGAAAAAACCTTGCTGTCTGATGTTGTACACTCACTACTTTACATTGTAGCAAAGTGTAATTTCATCAGTGTTGTCACGTAAAAAGATATAATAAAATATTTACAAAAATGTGGGGTGTGTACTCACTTTTGTGAGATATGTATATCTATCTATATCTATATAGATACATATATAGATCTATCTATCTATCTATCTATCTATCTATCTATCTATCTATCTATCTATCTATCTATCTATCTATCTATCTATCTATCTATCTATCTATCTATCTATCTATCTATCTATCTATATCTATATATATATATCCATATATATAGACACATATACTGTATATGTAGAGAGAGAGAGAATAATATCTGTTTCAAAAACAGGAAAATATTACACATTACCAGCATTGTAAAAAAAAAAGGAATAAAAAGCAAAATAAAAACCCAGCAAGGACAATTTATTTTAGGAATTAAAGAGTTTATTGCAAAATTAAAATGTATGTTTTATGGAAGTAACAGTTATACAATGAGAATCAATGGTTCACATTTCCTATTTTATACACTGAGCAAAATTATAAACGCAACACTTTTGTGTTTGCCCCAATTTATCATGAGCTGAACGCAAAGATCTACAACTTTTTCTATGTACACAAAAGACCTATTTCTCTCAAATATTGTTTACAATCTGTCTAAATCTGTGTAAGTGAGCACTGCTCCTAAAGTTGCTGGATATTGGCAGGAACTGGAACATGCTGCCGATCCAGAGCATACCAAACATGCTCAATGGGTGACATATCCATGAGTATCCTGGCCATGCAAGAACTGTGATGTTTTCAGCTTCCAGGAATTGTGTACAGATCCTTGCAACATGGGGCTGTGCATTATCATGCTGCAACATGAGGTGATGGTCGTGGATGAATGGCACAACAATGGGCCTCAGGATCTCATCACGGTATCTCTGTGCATTCAAAATTCCATCAATAAAATGCACCTGTGTTCATTGTCCATAGCATATGCCTGCCCATACCATAACCCCACCGCCACCATGGGCAACTCGATCCACAATGTTGACATCAGCAAACCACTCACCCACACAACGCCATACACGTTGTCTGCCATCTGCCCTGCACAGTGAAAATCAGGATTCATCTGTGAAGAGAACACCTCTCCAAAGTGCCAGACGCCATTGAATGTGAGCATTTGCCCACTCAAGTTGGTTACGATGACAAACTGCAGTCAGGTTGAGACCCTGATGAGCATGCAGATGAGCTTCCCTAAGATGGTTTCTGACAGTTTGTGCAGAAATTCTTTGGTTATGCAAACCAATTGTTGTAGCAGCTGTCTGGGTGTACCCCATACTCAGTCACATGGGGGCAGAGCCGGTGCTACCACTAGGCAAACTAGGCAGACGCCTAGGGTGACTGCTGCCTAGGGACGCCCGGCCACTGGTTTCCCCCCGTGTCTGCATGCTCTGCAGGATGCAGCATGTAACGAACTCAGTTCGACCGGTAGTGTAATTAGAGGTGCAGCACAGCACTGGAGCCAGCGCTAGAAGAAGCAGAGCCAATTCTTCCTCTATAGTGGCGCCTTCTGTCACATGGGCAGGGCAAAGGGGGTGGAGTCAAGTGTGGAGCCAATGGGGGTGGCAAAATGAGGTTTTGCCTAGGGTGTCAAAAATCCCTGCACCAGTGCTGCATGGGGGGGGAGGGATCTTGGGACCCCCTTGTTAAAGCTTAGGGTTTTTAGAGAAGAAATCCTTGTCTCCATCAACATGGGACAAGGTGCTTTGGGGTCGGGGGGTTTGGGGTGCCCCAAGGCACCCCCTATGTTAACAGCATGTGGCCTGGTATGGTTCAGGAGGGTGAATGCTTACTTATCATCTTCCTTTCCTGACCGGCCATGCTGTATGCTCAGGTAAAGGCCTGGTATGGATTTGGGGGGCCATACATTGTCTTTTCCCCAATTTTTTGTGCCAACAGTTCTTTTTCTTACATTCAGCTGTCAACAGGGAATCCTGCTGACAGCTGATGACCCTTCGGTTGTTAATGACGTGGCAGCCAGCTTCCCGGCTCACTCTTTGTTGTTGTTGTGGCCTGGAATGCACGCCAGCTTGTCTGCGCTCCAGGCAGGAGGAAGGGGCGGACCTAGCATTACTCCCTCCGCGCTACCTGTTGCTCGTCAGTGACATAGGCGATGGGGAGCGGATCAGCACCATATTGCTGAGGGCAGCACCGAGGAGGTCAGATAGACCTGCACAGGCACAAAGGTGGATGAAGCGCAGAAATCGCTTGACCCCAACAAGATGACACAACCTCCGCCCAGACAGTGGTGCAAATGGAACGGGAAACAATGTGCATTGTTATACATACATACCATAAATATCAACTCACAACATTATAGAATGATAAAATCAATCAAAGAGTGGCATAAGGGAAAACATCCACAAAATAATATTAATAATACACATCGGAGCCTCCCAACCAGGGAATGATACAACAGAGGATATGCTGAAGGAGGTGTACACATGCTGCACTAAACAGTAACATAAATTAAAATCATGATTTTAATTTATGTTAATGTTTATGTTATTGTTATGTTACTGGAACACCTTTGTGCCTATGCAGGTCTATCTGACCTCCTTGGTGCTACCCTCAGCAATATGGCGCTGATCCGCTCCCCGTCGCCTACGTCACTGACGAGAGATGGGTGATGCAGAGGGAGCGAGGCTAGGTCCACCCCTTCCTCCTGCCTGGAGCACAGACATGCTGGCGTACGTTCCAGGCCGCAACAACAACAAGGAAGAAGGCTTACACCATGAATAATGGTGCATGCCTGGCGGCGCGGCCCCCCGCATCCCATAGCTGCCATGAGCAGCCTATGAGGAGATTAGTAATCATCCTGATACTATGGAACATGAGGAATTTCGAGCTTGCTACTCCCATACATCATATGTACGGTATGTACTGCCATTGACAAGGGTCTGGCTATGCCCCTTATTTGGGCACTTCTTACTTATATATATTTTTATTACTATTATGATTATCAACATTACTAGTATATTTGCAGTATTAAACACTATCTCTTTTTTTTAATCATTAGTATTATTGTTCACTTTTTATTTGTATTATTATTATTACTTTTATTTACTGGCCCACCCACGGAGCTGGGGGCATAAGAGGGAGGGTCCTTTAGGACTCGTTATGATTGATTGTGAGTGCATGTGAATACACCTACACACACACATATATATGCTGCTGAAGGAGGATTCACTGCTGTGCTCCGAGGAAGAGGGGATGTTCCCCTCGATACGTGTCAACTAGCATTGTCCCCTGTGAGTTCCTCTGTGACCTTTGTTGGGTCCGCTGATTTTAGACTGTGTGCTGTTATTCGAAGATTGTTTACACTATAAGATCTTCCAAAACTGTTTATAAGTAATTCCTTTTTACCATTGGTTTTAATAAATTTACACCCAAAGGATAATGCACATGGCTGGTGCACCCTTTTTTTTCTTTTTTCTCGTTGTCTGTTAGAATTTCCCATCCTTGAGGGCAGCAAGGCCTGTGGCTATACACTGTTTGTCTGGTCATCCACTTGTGCACAGGGGCGTTGTTTCTTCATTATCAGTTTCCCGATGCACTCTATTTAAACCAGCTCAGTGTGTGTGTGTTAAAGTGAAAAAAAATGCAAAATGCAAAGTGCATACAAAAACGCATTGAAAACGCAACACTTGCATTTTTGGTGCAGCTCCATTGAAGTCTATTACATGCAAAACGCAATCTGCTGAGGGAAAAAATCCTTGACCCTTTCCAAAAATGCACCGCCTAAAAAAACCCATAGATGTGAACATGTACCATAGGAAGCCATGTTAAATGAACTGTATTGCATTTCTGCAAAACGCACTAAAAAAACACCTAGGTCGGGTAAGTGTCCCAGCTTTTCTGAGAGCTCATGCTTTACCTGCAGCTACAGCCTCTCTCTCCACTCTATTTTCTTGACACAGGTGTTGATTTCTCTTTGCTGCTTTTCAAAACTACCCCAGCTGGGGCTTAACCCCTTTGGGATCAGAGTCCAGGTAATCTTGGTTTGGAGGTTCTTCCCACCCAAATCTCTTTGAACCTCCAAAATTTGGGTCCCTTATACAGACTTGACAAACTAGAGAGTACGGGGAATCAGTCCTCTCTCTCACCAAACTCACCTGGAAAACCCTGCATGGGTGAGAACTCCTGAGTACAGCAATGTCTCCAAAACTGCCCCCCTTAAAGTGACCACAACTCAGTTATTGGTGTAATATACCCGACATCCAGGACACACTCCAGGTATTCTGTACACTAGCCAATCATTTTTTTTTTTTTTTTACATTTTTCTAAACCCAACAAATCACTGATTCCACTGTCAGTGACCCTCTGCGGCTCCTCTTCAGGTCACCAATGAGCAGTGTTCACATCACCAGAAAGAGATTTGGGAACAGAAAGAAGGACCCTCCCACATTACAAATGGAAAAAAGAATTGGGACCCAGTATCATGTGAATGTGGTTTCAGGTAAGAAATTGGAATTTTGTTTTGGATTAAAATGAGTAATTACCTAAAGAGAGGTTAAGTGCAAAAGTATAGCATTTCTGTTTTTTATTTGCCTGGGAATTAACTTCAGGTCAGCATATTTTCAATTCACAGCTTAATAAAAATCTTGCAGTGATGAAAATAAAACATACAGCTTTCCAATGCTAATCTACTTCTGAGATTGCTAGTTGTCTGGCTGTCTTTGGGAGCCTAGAACCAGCACTGACCTGGAACAAGCATGCATACAGTGACATCAGAACTTCTGATTTGCATATTTGTTCTAGGTAATGACCTGTTGGACCTGTAATGACAAGTGGATAACTAGGATTTTTTCCTGAGAAATAGTCAGCAATGACAGTCTACATTTTTCTATTGAAATGTTTCCATTAAGAGTTTGTTTTGAAACAAAATATTACTTTTATAACTATGGTCAAATGTGGCCTTTTTTTAGGAATCACAATGACCGCTCTTAGCATTAGCTGTCATGCTGAATCCTAAGTAATTTTGAATATTTCTACTTACTAATTCCACTTGATCATCTCCTGACAAAAGGGATATTACGCTGAATTGACAGCCCTGACATATATCCATGGTCGCCTGACAGATGATGACAAATGGTGCTATTTTATGCTTGAATTGTTGATGGAAAAATGGTGCCAAAAGTTAGATGTCATGTTGCTTTATTCTTATAATGAGTGGTTTACAGAAAATGAGTAGCTCAAAAATGCAAACACATAACATTTTCGATTCTGTCATATTAAATTTACACATTCAACAGTTTCATCTGTGAAGTATATACACAATGTAAAATTAATGTCATCATTTCACAAGCTCCATGCTTCCACAAGATAAATAAAATGCATCATCATAAACTGCAAAAATCCCTGGCAGGTGATCGGGATATTAAAGGAGAACGTACTGCATTATTTATTAAGGTTTTATTGTTTTATATTTTAATGCAATGTTGTCTACATTTAGTTGTATTTTGTACATATAAGATTTTAAGTAAAGTTATGTGAATCATTCCTGTAGTTATGCAAATCATGATAAGTATTGAGTAATGGGCATACGTTAAATGCAAAGCAGAAACAGATATGTGCTGTTAAAACTAAATTATTTTATTTGTACTATGGTAAAGAAAAAATAATAAACCTATTATAGTCATGTTGTGTTTATTTAACGTGTTTTAGAAATGCCCATATTACAATTCACAAACCACCCTATTATATACCAATATTTGCAGTTTGTTGTATCTAATTTTGGGTGAAATAAAACAGTGAATGGCTTCCAATAAAAAAAAAGCAACAGGGAGTCTACTTCTGCCTTTTTAAACAGAATTTTGCAAAGCTGAACTCTAGGCAGGTGTAAAAGGCACACAATTATGCAGCTCGGGAATCATTAATACGTTAGTACATGTATTTTTTTAAATGCAAGCAGTGTAAGTACTTGCATTTGACCTAGTATGACCAATCAATTCATGCACTGACAAGAAGCATGTTGATAGAAAAAGAAAACAATGGGGTGATTTAAGAAAGCTGTGCGCCATCAGTAGAGGCGCACGGCGAGGTGCAACACACTATTCCATATTTACGACAAACGATCTCGGCGCACGGGAAAATGCAATCTGTGCGCCACTATTGACACAGCAATTCAATATTGACAGAAGATGGAGGTGCCAATATTATGGGCTGATGTGAGGAAGTTTAGTAACAACTGCCCAAGTAACAAAAATGCCCAAAATAGAATGAGAAAGTAACTTTTTCAGAGAAAGCCTGCTGTGCCTGCAAGTATGTTTAGAACTGCGTGAGATCAATATGGGGAAATCAGAAATTTTGAAGATAAAAGTGAGTAAAATAGAGGAGGAAAAACTAAAGAGAGATTTCCAATTTTGTTGGAAAAAAGAGATTAAATATCTGGGAATAATGCTTTCGAACTCCCCGGAAAAGTTATATAGGAAAAACTATATCCATCTCTTAGAGGAAATAAGGAGGGAAGGGAAAAAACTTCAGATAAAACCTCTTTCATGGATGGGGCGTATTAACGCCATAAAGATGGTCCTCTTACCTAAGATCACGTATAAATTCCAAATGCTGCCCATTAGACTCCCACAGGAATATATTAGAAAGCTGAAATCAATAATCTCTAACATAATATGGAAGAACAAAAGATCAAGAATATCTCTCAAGACACTAAAACAAGATAGAGCCAAAGGAGGCCTTGCGGTTCCAGATATCCTAAAATATTACAAAGCAATAATTATGTCAAGAGCAATAGAATGGGCTAGGGATAACCAAGAAAAAAGATGGGTGAATATAGAGAATCACTACAGTAAAACACGCTTAGGATCTATAATTTGGAACCCTCCGAGTCACAGAACGGTAGATGAGGAAACACACGGTTTAACAAAAATAGTTTTAAAAACATGGGAGGTAGCATATAAACAGTTAGATAAGACTTTTAATTCTCCTCTGATAGAATTAAAGGAGAATGAATATTTTGCACCAGGGAAAAGAGATATAGGGGGGAACTGGATAAAAAAAGATAAAGTACAGCTTAGAGAAATACTTAAAAAAGGGAAAATAGTCACAATAGCTGAATTGAAAGAAAACACAGACACATGGGTGATAGATGAATGGAGGTACATGCAACTAGATCGCTTCGTGAAAAATTTACCTCAACCAATAAGATCTGGAGAAAACTTGACAGAATTAGAAAAATTATGTTGCGCGGAAAAGACAAAAAATACAATATCTAAGCTATATAAACTATTATTAAAAGTAGAAGAAGCAGAGGTACCCACATTCATCAGAAATTGGGAAAAGGAGTTGGGAACACAAAAAGACACGAACACGATCAATAAAATGCTCCGTCTAGCCCATAGCTCAGCGACAGATACAAAAATGGCCGAGATGAATTATAAATGCATGGCAAGGTGGTACGCAACGCCAGATAGGATGAGTAAATTCCAACAGGGGAAATCGGCAGAGTGCTGGCGGGGATGTGGAGAGATGGGCACTATGGCTCACTTATGGTGGAATTGCCCGGTAATTAGGAAATATTGGAAAAAAATCTTGAGTTTGATAAAGGAGATTACAAAAATAGAGGTGAAGGAGGACCCATGGGTGGTTCTCTTCCACGGCATAGAAGGAAGTGTGAAACAATATAAAACATCTCTGGTTCCACATCTATTGAATGCAGCAAAAAGATTAATCCCCAAAAACTGGTGGGGAAAAGAAAGTCCAGAGGTGTGGGACTGGATAAATGCCGTGGAAGAGACCCACACCATGGAGCAGTTTTCTTTGTATAAAGAGGAAAAGAGAGAAGCAGAGAATTGGAAATGTTGGAAGGAGTTTAAAAAAACATGGAGTTATGCGGAAAAAATCAAGATGTAACTACCCACTAAATAAGACCATGGGCAGTGCACAGGGGTGGGAGGGGGAGGGGGGAGGGAGGGGGGAGGGAGGGGAGGGGTTATATATATATATATATATATACGTGTACGGTTTCTTTGCCTGTTCTTTTTCTCGGCTTTTAGATAGGTGAAACAGAGAGTTTCATAAATAAAGATAACATTTTAGAGAAGGAGAATTAAGGGTTACGCCTTAATAGGTGAGGCTAAGTTTTATATAATTATTCTATGTAAACCCCTGTCTTGACCCCCCGTGGAAATAAAAATAAATACGCCACAGTGATGAAGAGATAAGAAGAGATACTTATGAGCGAGAAAGCTGAATTAGTCTCTCTAAGAATTTTCTGAAGTGGCAAAAAAAAAAAAAAAAAAAAAAAAGAACTGCGTGAGATCAATGTAAGCAGTGCGCATGAGCAAGCAGCTGTTGTGCTCGTTCACATGAGTTTGTTCACCGTACGGCCAAAATCTTAGTAAATGTTAAGCAACGTACATGCAATTGCATGTGTTGAACGGGCGCACCTTTAAACTTGACACATTTTTTTTTTGCTGGTTCACCTTTATCAATTTTTTTAAGGAGATTTGCACACAGGTCATGTTAGCAGTTTACACTGCCAACATGTGACATGCACCTTGCTAAAACTATGTAAAAAGACTCTCACTTCTCTAGCTCCTCCTAAAAGGGCAATGCTCTTGTCTCCCCCCTCTAATCCCTTGGATTTCCATGGGCTAACGTTTGCTTTTAAAGGGGAACTCCACACTCCACTCCATTCTCAAAAGGCTGTGAGCTGCCTTCACCAATTCAAACCACATTCTTTTTCAGAGCATACAACAGGGCCAGCTAGGAAACGGGTGAGAAGAGCAATCACCCAAGCCCCTCCTGAACCATACAAGGCCACATGCACTCAACATAGCTGGCTGCCTTTGGGGCATGTTGGGCACAGCCCAATACCAACCACACAGCACCTTGTACCCACTAGTTTAAAGGGGCTTTCCACAATTCATAAAGCTCCTGTCTGCAGCCCCAAACAACCCCAGCCTAGGGTTGTGTGGAAGAGGCCCTCGTCCCCCTGATTATGGAAACAAGGTGGTTGACTTTTGGGGTGCCCAAGCCCCTCCTGCCCAGAAGCATCCACCCCCTTTCATGGGCTGGCTTGCTGTGTGTTTGGCTAGGGTTTGTTAGTGTGTGGAAGGGGCACAATATTTTTTTAGTTTGGGGTGGTATTTTTCACGTGGGGTTTCTCATTTTAAGCCCCATATGGCCTTGTATGTATTGGGGGCAGGCTATTTTTTGTTTAGGGTCAAAATCTTGCAGCTGCAATGTAGATTTGTATGTTTTCTCTAAAGCCGTACATCTTTGAAGCAGCATTTTGGATACATGCTACAGATGCACCACTTTACAGGCAGAGTAAGCCCCCCCCCCCCCCCCCCCAAGTTGCTAGATTTTAATCAATTTTGCATTTTTAAAGGCACTTCTCCTTGTTTAGTTTTTGGGATTGTCCAAATTGGTGACATTGATATATGTCCCTCAGGATAGGACCTGGGCCCCATGCCAATTTTAAGGCCAATAACTAGAATATAAGCCAGCCAAGTGGGGACTAGCAAAATTAACAAATCAGTTCCCATAGACTGCAATGGTATTTGTTGTATAACTTTTGCCCATGTTAGGCTCTTTGTTTGCCCCCCTGGACCGGGGGGTGTTTGTCCCATCTGTAATTTTGTTGCATGCTGGATGATGTGCTTACTTTTGGAAGGGGGGTGGCTTATTTTGTGCTAGCTGTATTTGGGTTGTTCTGGGCATGCTCAGGGACTTTTTTTTTATTGTTGTGGCTTTTGGTGTGTGAAATGCATTTGGGTTGGTCTGGGCATGCTCAGGGACTTTTTTTTTGTTTTTTTGTGCTTTTTGTGTGAACAGAACTTGGATTTTTCTGGGCATGCTCAGAGAGTGTGTTTTTTGGGTTAGTAATTTGAGGACATCCTTAACCAGTGTACCCACTTTGAAGTTCTGTCTCTACATTGGGTGAACTTGCATTTTGTGTGTTTCATGGACTGTGCATGTGTTCTCAATTGCCTCATTAGCACACAAACCTATGTTATATACAGCTTGCAGATATCATTCTTTACCTTTCCATGAAAAGAGGCCAGAGATTGTGTGTGTGTGCGTGCATGTGCATGTGCGTGAGCGCATGTGTGTGTGTATTGTTTGTAGGTTTGTTAGTTTTACTTTGATTCAATTGTCTGTGCTGCATTATTTAGCAAAATCTTCCTCAAGATGTTGTGACTAATAAATGTTTAAATCCTTAAGAGACTGTCCGTTTGTTGGAACAGTCCTTTCAACTCCTGTTAATTTCCTCTGCAAAAAGGTCAGACCTCAAAACCATATTCTGTTAGTGTCTCAAATTAACCACTTGCAGACCGCCTAACTCAGATATACTGCGGCAGAATGGCACGGGCAGGCAAAATCTCGTACCTGTTATGTGATCTGCCTTCCGCGGGCGGGGGGGTGCATCGCACCCCCCCGGTGCCCTAGGCAGTCGGCTTTGTTAGGGGAGCGATCAGAGGTGAGGGGGAGGCCACTCATTCGTGGCCACACCCTTGCAATCGCTCCCCACAAATGAAAATCTTCCTCTGCTGCTGTAATGTAAACAGCGGCAGAGTGATGTCATCTCTCCTCGAGCCAGTCTTTTCGTTCCGGCACCGCGGAGAGAAGACATCAATGTGAGTTGCACCAACACTACACTTACAGTAGAACCCACAGGCACAGTTTTCACCCCCGATCACCCCCCTGTACCCCCTGTTACAGTGACACCAATAGCAGTATTTTTATTTTTGCATTGGTGTCAGTTTGTGACAGTTATAAGTGGTAAGGCAGATAGGGTTAGCCCCCTTTTAGGTCTAGGGTACCCGCCTTTAGGTCTAGAGTACTCCCCTAACCCCCCTAATAAAGTTTTAACCCCTTGATCACCCCCCGTCGCCAGTGTCACTAAGCGATCATTTTTCTGATCGCTGTATTAGTGTCTCAGGTGACGCTAGTTAAGGAGGTAAGTATATAGGTTCGCCGTCAGCGTTTTGTAGTGACAGGGACCCCCATATACTACCTAATAAAGGTTTTAACCCCCTGATTGCCCCCTAGTTAACCCTTTCACCAGTGATCACCGTATAACTGTTACGGGTGACGCTGGTTAGTTAGTTTGTTTATTATAGTTTCAGGGCACCCGCCGTTTATTACTTTATAAAGGTTTAACCCCCTAATCGCCCGGCGGTGATATAAGTTAAGTTTTAGGGTCAGATAGGGTCTGCGTCGCCCCAGGCAGCGTCAGGTTAGTGCCAGTACCACTAACACCCACGCATGCAGCATACACCTCCCTTAGTGATAAAGTATCTGAACGGATCAATATCTGATCCGATCAGATCTATACTAGCGTCCTCAGCAATTTAGGGTTCCCAAAAACGCAGTGTTAGCGGGATCAGCCCAGATACCTGCTAGCACCTGCGTTTTGCCCCTCGGCCGGCCCAGCCCAGCCCACCCAAGTGCAGTATCGATCGATCACTGTCACTTACAAAACACTAAACACACATAACTGCAGCGTTTGCAGAGTCAGGCCTGATCTCTGCGATCACTAACAGTTTTTGTTGGTAGCGTTTTGATACAGTCGCTAACACTCAGAAGCTTTTTTGCCTGTGAGTCTTACTAGTGTACCGCTAAATTTAGAGCCCAAAATGGCAAATCGAAGGTACACTAGTGAAGAGGCCTACACGTTTCTGAGCATGACAGATAGTGAAGAGGAAGTCACTCATCTGTCAGATTCAGGCTCAGAACACGATCCTGTAGACAACAGCGGCTCCATGACAGATAGCTCTGACAACAGAGTTGTGGTCCCTGCCAAGGTCAGGCATACCAGACGCCAAACTTCTTCTTTTGTCGTTCATGTGCAAGAACCGCGGGTCCCTCGTATGGAGCAGAGAAGTACTAGCGCCGCTATTGCTTCTGGTGAACTGGCAAGCACCAGTGGCCTAGTACACCCTGGTCGTACATCCAGCACTGCAGTAACACTTGGTGACGTGGCGAGTCCCATAAGTGCAGTTCAAGCTGGTGAGGTGGCAAGCACAAGTAGTGTCCCACTGCCACCAAGAAGACGAACACAGGCCCGTCGTGCCCATAGTGCCCTTCCAGCTGCATTCGCCAATCCGAATTGGGAACCCGCCACTTCTGCAGCACCCGTATTTCCCCCATTCACTGGCCAACCCAGCATTCAGGTGGAAACAGTTGATTTTACGTCACTGGATTTTTATTCGCTGTTTTTCACCGAAGATCTCTTTAGATCTATTGTGGACCAAAGCAATTTGTACACTGGTCAACACATCGCCACTATTCCCCAGTCCTCCCTTGCCAGAGATTGGAAACCAATTACGGTTTCCGAATTTAAGATCTTTCTGGGCACTTCCTTCCTCATGGGCATAACCAAAAAGAGTGAGTTGCGGTCATATTGGTCCACTGACCCAATTCACCATATGCCCGTGTTCTCTGCTTCCATGGCCAGGGCATAATACGAGCAGATTTTGCGGTTCATGCACTTTAACAACAATGAACTCCGTCGTCCTCGCGGAGACCCTGGATACGATCGGCTCTACAAAATTCGGCCCCTCGTAAACCACTTCAACCAACGTTTTGCAGACTTGATTACTCCCCATCAAGTTGTCCGCGTTGATGAGTCCCTGATTAAGTTTTCTGTGCGCTTGTCATTCAAACAGTACCATCCCAGCAAGCGTGCCAGATACGGGGTCAAAATGTATAAGCTCTGTGACAGGGCCACAGGCTATACATGTAGTTTTATGGTTTACGAGGGAAAAGATAGTCACGTAGAGCCGACAAACTGACTATATAGGAAGGGCTGGCAAGATTGTGTGGGATTTGGTGTCACCCTTATTCGGAAACTGGTACCACTTGTACGTGGACAATTATTACACGAGCGTGCCACTTTTTGGTCACCTTTTTGATCATCAGATTGGAGCATGTGGCACCGTGCGACCTAATCGCCGGGGCTTTCCCCAGCGGCTTGTAGATTCCCGTCTTAGGCTGGGGGAGAGAGCCTGCTTGCAGTGTAATAATTTGCTCGCTATGAAGTGGAGGGATAATAAGAATGTTTTCGTTCTTACCTCCCTTCATGCAGACATGACGGTCCAAAATACTACGGCGACTGGTGTTGTGGAGAAACCCCTCTGTGTCCACAAATATAACCTTAACATGGGAGGGGTGGACCTCAACGACCAGTTGTTGGTGCCGTACCTATTGCCCGTAAGGCCAGATGCTGGTACAAAAAAGTGTCTGTTTATTTATTTCAATTGGCTTTGCTGAACGCTTATGTGCTATACAGAGCTTCAGGACAGACTGGATCCTTCTTTAAATTCCAGGAAGAGATCGTCAGAGCCCTTCTGTTTCCAGACAGTGCTCCACCTCACCTTTCTCAACCAAATTCAGTAAGCCGGCTGCATGAGAGGCATTTTCTTTATGTCCTCCCAAGTACCCCTACCCAACGAGCCCCCCAAAAAAGATGCTGTGTCTGCAGCAAGCGCGGATATAGGTGTGACACCCGGTATTATTGTCCCTCCTGTCCTGACAATCCTGGTTTTTGCATTGGTGAATGATTTGAACGCTACCATACACTAGTTGAGTATTAGCGTAGGGTACAGCACTGCACAGGCTAGGACACACTTTCACAGGGTCTCCCAAGATGCCATTGCATTTTGAGAGACCCAAACCTGGTACCAGTTACAAAAGTTAAAGTTACAAAAAAAGTGTAAAAAAAAAAAAAAAAGTAAAAAAAAAAAAACACAAAAAAATATATAAAGTAAAAAAACTAAATATAGTTGTCGTTTTATTGTTCTCTCTCTATTCTCTCTCTATTGTTCTGCTCTTTTTTACTGTATTCTATTCTGCAATGTTTTATTGTTAATATGTTTTTATCATGTTTGCTTTATAGGTATGCAATTTTTTTATACTTTACTGTTTACTGTGTTTTATTGTTAACCATTTTTTTGTTTTCAGGTAAGTCATTTAGCTGCAGAGCGGATTTATTTATCTTGACAGCAACAGCGTTTGCTCCCACGATACATAAAGCCGTGACTCCAGCGCTGTCGGAGGTGATTTCACCACCACAGACCACAGTTACATACATTAGCATATATGCCGAAGCGTGGGGGCAGCAGTGGGTGGAGGAGAGATTTTCTCCTACCTTTTGCGCCCCCATGCTTGGGTGGATGAAGGGAGGTATTCTAATAGTGGGCATACCCACCGATCAATATCTTTTTTTTCATTCAGCCCACAGGCTGCATGAAAAAAAAGTTTACAATATATGCCCAACAAGGACCAGCAACATACTGGTATGTTGCTGGACTTTGAGTGGTTATACCAGAATGATGCCTGCAGGTTTAGGTATCATCTTGGTATCATTATTTTCAGCCAGCGGTCGGCTTTCATGTAAAAGCAATCCTAGTGGCTAATTAGCCTCTAGACTGCTTTTACAAGCAGTGGGAGGGAATGCCCCCCCACAGTCTTCCATGTTTTTCTTTGGCTCTCCGATCCCAACAGGGAACCTGAGAATGCAACCGATGATTCAGCCAGCTAACCATAGAGCTGATCAGAGACCAGAATGGCTCCAAACATCTCTATGGCCTAAGAAACCGGAAGCTACGAGCATTTCATGACTTAGATTTCGCCGGATGTAAACAGCGCCATTGGGAAATTGGGAAAGCATTTTATCACACCGATCTTGGTGTGGTCAGATGCTTTGAGGGCAGAGGAGAGATCTAGGGTCTAATAGACCCCAAAAAGGGTACCTATCACTACCTATTGCTATCATAGGGGATACATTCCCTGAGATAACAATAAAAATGATTAAAAAAAAAATAAATGAAAGGAACAGTTAGATAAAAAAGAAAAAAAACCCACCCCTGTCCCCCCCTGCTCTCGCGCAAAGGCGAACACAAGCGTCGGTCTGGCGTCAAATGTAAACAGCAATTGCACCATGCATGTGAGGTATCACCATGAAGGTCAGATCGAGGGCAGTAATTTTAGCAGTAGACCTCCTCTGTAAATCTAAAGTGGTAACCTGTAAAGGCTTTTAAAGGCTTTTAAAAATGTATTTAGTTTGTCGCCACTGCACGTTTGTGCGCAATTTTAAAGCATGTCATGTTTGGTATCCATGTACTCGGCCTAAGATCATCTTTTTTTTTTTTTTTTATTTCATCAAACATTTGGGCAATACAGTGTGTTTTAGTGCATTCAAATTTTAAAAAAGTGTGTTTTTTCCCCAAAAATGCGTTTGAAAAATCGCTGTGCGAATACTGTGTGAAAAAAAAGGAAACACCCACCATTTTAATCTGTAGGGCATTTGCTTTAAAAAATATATATAATGTTTGGGGGTTCAAAGTCATTTTCTTGCAAAAAAAAATAATTTTTTTCATGTAAACAAATAGTGTCAGAAAGGGCTTTGTCTTCAATTGTTTAGAAGAGTGGGTGATGTGTGACATAAGCTTCTAAATGTTGTGGGCGTGGCTTGGCGCGCGGCTTGGATGGCAGCACACTAGAGGAGCTCCGTCAGACACACAGCCTGTTAGCCTGACACCCTTTCCAAGAACCCTTTATACCGGCCAGGAAGCTACACAGCACCCCGCACACTCGTTCCCGCGAAGGGCTGACGACTTCCACAGCCAGGAATATCGTGGATTTATTGAGACAAAAGTCGGAGGCTGAGAACGGCAAGGCCGAATCCAAGATGGCGCCGACGCAGCAGGCAGAGCTCCACGAGGAAGACCTCAGTGGTGAGTCAGACGTTAATGAAGATATTAACAGGGGGAAATCAAGACTCCACAAACCCCTAACATACGCAGATATGTCCGTTTTTACAGCCGAAATCAAATCGGCCTTTTCAGCCGCCATAACCGATCTCAAAACTAATCTGGCTGTCCTCACTGAAAAATTAGCATCGGCGGAACATGCAGGGAAACAGAGAGATAAGGCCCTGGACAGGATGGACAAGATTGCTGTGTCCCATACCCAACACTTTATAGATGTAAACAGACACCTGGAAGACCTCGACAACAGAGGCAGGAGGAATAATATTAGGGTGCGGGGGATCCCCGAAACTGTGGAGGCAGATCAAATAGCCCCGGCCCTACAGAGGGTCTTTAATAGCCTACTGGAAAGGCAGGAGGAGACTGTGATTGATTTCATCAGGGCCCACAGAGCACTTAGGCCTAGAGGCCCTGACACTGCACCACCCCGGGACATCATTTGCTGCCTTCAAAGCTTCCAATTAAAGGAGGACATAATGCGCAAAGCGAGGAGGAATGAGAGGATCATTTTTAATGGAGAGAACATAATGTTATTCCAAGATCTATCCCAGATTACACTTAAAAACCGTAGGGCTCTACGCCCACTACTGGACAAACTTCGTGAAAAAGACCTCAGGTACACTTGACGCTTCCCCTTTGCCCTCATTGTGGCGACAAATGGGCACCAGCATATCCTACGCACCCCATTGGATCTTCCCGATTTTTGTGCAGGACTTGGCCTGGACCTAGTGGACTTGCCAGATTGGTACGCCGAGTTTGCATTACCACCACACAACAGGAGTCCATCCAGATCACCATTTTCCACACCTGAAAAAAGGTCTTCCAAGAAAATGAAGTCAGGCAAAGCAGGAAGCTCCAAATTCAACACACCGAATCCAAGAGCTCTTTGGGACTGTGACCACATGGAGGATTGATGCAAAGCCGTCCAGCCTATAAGCCTTTACAACTATCTGACTAACTGTTTTGACGTCAGAGGGAGTTATTTTTGCCCAGTTCCATCTCCAATTTTTTCTTTTTTTCTTTTGTTTTTGTTTTTGCTTTTTTAAGGCTCAGTTTATCAGGGCATTGCCCCACTGACTCCCATTTCCTCCAGGCAGACATAGGCATGCTATATGCACGTATTATGTACTACAATTTATTTCATGATGTTTAAGCATTAGTCTGAGTTATAGCAGTTCTGTGGCCCTAGCAGAGGAGGGGGCCAGCTTGGTCGTGACACTTTAGAGGTGGCGGTCGGCTGATTCTTCACGTCACGGGGGTGACAGTGATAGCAGGGCCTCTTGGCCCTCCTGTCTGGGGATGGAGAGGACCCCTTAATCGACAGGGTGAATTAATCATATATATTTTATTTCAGTTAAGAGAAGTATATCTCTTATTAGCCATAGGCTGTGTGTTCGTTGGAGGATGGTTTTGCCAGTTATATCCTTCATAAGTTTTCTGTTTAAACTTAACGGTTTGTTTTGTTTGACTCATACACCAGGCAGCCGCCTCCCCCTACCCCCACAAGTGGTCTGTCACTGCATTAAGCTTTGCAGACGCACTACAGTTCTCTAGATAGGGCTCTATCTAGAGGTTGAACTTAATTCTTATTCTACTCGCTCCTCTTCTCACCTTCACTTCCTTGTTTTCTTATTTTCTGCTCTTTTTCTCCTTTTTTTGTTCTCTTCCCCACCTCTCTATCTTTCTTCTTGACACTCCTCTCAGAGGTTTTGACCACCCACGTCCTCGACCTTAAGAACATCTTAACTGACCACCGGTATTTCTTTTTCAGATCAATAGAGTTTCGCACCGCTCCTGAGTCTGCACCGTGGCTTACTCTTTTCTAGGGCGCAACTCCACAGTAATATCCCACAATATACAGGGATTGAATACCCCGGAAAAGAGATCTACATTACTTGGAGAAATTAAAAAAGGTAAGCTGCATTTCATACTGCTACAGGAAACCCACTTTAAAACTGGTCAAGTCCCCAAGCTCACCGACTCGAAATTCACAAGGGTTTTTCATGCTACAAACAACCTTGCTAAAACTAAAGGGGTCTCAATACTGGTCAGTAAGAATGCACCTTTTGACCTGACGGACCAACTGACAGACCCTGAGGGTAGATACATTTTCCTAAAAGGGAACTACAGTGGAGCGCCCATCACAATAGCAAATGTGTACTTTCCGAACTCAGCCCATCTGCTATTTTGTAAACAGATAGTCCATAAGCTGCAGGAGTTTGCTACGGGGTGTCTGATACTGGGAGGAGACTTCAACATCCCTCTGAATCCCCTAACAGACACCTCCAATGGCAACACCAGCATTAGGTACAAAACCCTGAAAGGTATTAAATGCCTTCTCCATAAGCTGGGACTGATAGACTCTTGGAGATTCCCCAACCCACATGGACGTGACTACACGTTTTACTCAGCACCCCACAAAAAATACACACGGATAGACTATCTGTTTATAAATCAAAAAGACCTTCCTGTTCTTTCCGAGGCTTGCATAGGCACTCAATCCTTCTCTGATCACGCTCCAATGGCAGTAACATTAGACCTGACAAAATCTCCAAAAAAGACCCAGATTTGGAGGCTTAACTCCTCGATACTCTCTGACCCCATCCATCTACCCAAACTCAAAGAGGCCCTGTCAAATTTTTTCACCCAGAATAACACCCCAGGGAAGGACCCACTGATGATTTGGGAGGCCCACAAATGTACACTAAGGGGGGAATTGATTTTGATGGGTGCTAGAAGGAAAAAGGAGAGAGAAAGGGAAATCAAAACTCTAATAAGTTGTATCCATAAGTTAGAATCCCAACATAAACAATCTCTTGCAGTGGATACAGCCACAGAATTACTAGCAGCCAGGAAACAATTACAGACACTTTTTGATGCTAAAGCCAAACGGTTCTTATTTTTTAGGAAAAAAATTTATTACGATGGGGGCAACAAACCAGGCAAGACGTTGGCGAGGGCGTTACGAGTACACACCCAAAACAATAGCATTATAGGCATAAGACAGAAAAAAAATGGGACACTAGATGTCACTACAGAGGAGATTGCTAAACATTTTCATACATTTTACTCAAATCTCTACAATTTACCGCCACAACACAAACAACCGGGTATGGATGGAAATAGAACACAAGTAATCGAAGACTATCTTAGTAAGAGTGGTCTCCCATCTCTTGACATCGCGGAAGCTAACACCCTTGAAGACACAATAACCACGACTGAAATTAGAATGGTCATTAAGAATTTGAAGCTAGGTAAGAGTCCCGGACCAGATGGGTACACGGCTATCTACTACAAAACATTTACAGACTTGTTGACAGACCCTTTAGCGGCAGCCTAGAACTTCTTGTCCGAACCCAGGACCACAACTCCAGACTTACTTTCAGCCTATACAACAGTAATACCGAAAGCAGGTAAGGACCCGTCCGATTGTGCCAGTTATCGTCCTATTTCCTTGTTGAATCTGGACATGAAAATTTTTGCAAGGATACTTGCTGACAGACTGAGACCCTTCCTCCAAAAAATAATCGGCCCGGAACACGTGGGTTTTATGCCCGACCGTGAAGCCAAAGACAATGTTACCAAAGCCCTCCTACTATTCCACCAAATGGGTTCCAGTGGTTCAGAAGGCCTTCTCCTGTCCACGGATGCGGAGAAGGCCTTCGACTGTGTGGCTTGGGACTACATGTTGTCTACTTGTAGACATATTGGATTGGGTGATAGGATGTTGGCCTGGATCTCCGCACTCTATCATAACCCCTCGGCTAGATAGAAAATAAACGGCACCCTTTCGGATCGGGTACATATCGCGAATGGTACAAGACAAGGCTGCCCCCTTTCACCACTCCTATTCATTCTAACCCTAGAGCCATTTATTAGAAAGGTCAATGCAAATAATTCGGTCAGGGGATTTCAGGTAAGGGGGCGGGAGTTCAAGGTAGCTGCCTATGCCGATGATTTGCTATTTTTCATATCTAGGCCTCACACTACTCTCCCTAATCTTATGAAAGCCTTTGAACATTATAGCTATGTCTCTAACCTAAAGATAAACTACACCAAATCGGAAGTCATGAATATATCCCTCCCCAACCATTCACTCACATCGGTGATAAAGAACTCACCCTTCAAATGGGACCACAAAAAACTGAAATATTTGGGGGTGTTTTTAACACCACAATTATCGACAATATACGAACAAAATTTCCCCCCTCTTTTAAAATCTATAGAAACGGACTTGCGCAAATGGCACGCTGGAACCTTCTCTTGGTTCGGAAGGGCAGCAGTCATTAAAATGACAGTCCTCCCCAGGCTCCTTTACCTAATGCCGCCCACCATGTTCAGGACACTGAGAACCATGTTTTTGAAATTTATTTGGGCACACAAAAATCCGAGAATCAAACTTGAAACACTTCAGAAAGCGAAGGCACTGGGAGGGTTAGGAGTACCCAACTTACAGGGCTACTACAAAGCATCCCACGTAACAAGGGTCATCGACTGGCACTGTCACAGTGAATCCAAAGACTGGGTGAAATTAGAAATGGACCTTCAGACCTTACCACTTACCTTTGCACCATGGCGACCTTGGCTTTCATACACTGATGACCTGAAGCAACACCCCTTAATGGGTACCACTCTGAAAGTGATCCATGAGATACCCGTTGACACGGGAGTTACATCCACCTTGGGACCACTAACCTCATTGAGGGATAACCCAGATTTTATCCCAGGGGTGGGCAACCCTCACCTCAGATCCTCCCACAGTGACAGACCTCTTCTGGCAAGAGATTGTTACCATCAAGCCAAAATGAAAGACTACCAGACACTTAAACAAAATGACAATGTGACTGACTTGCCCTTTTGGACTTACCTCCAAGTTAGAAGCTATGTTAGCACTAACCACAAGGTGGGAGACTTTTCTAGGCCTTTGACAGATTTTGAGTCGGTGTGCCTTGGGGGAGAGCCAATCCGTGGGGCTACTTCAATTATTTATGCGTGGCTACAGAACACTAAAACACCTATGGACGACAGACTCAGAGGGCGGTGGTCAGAAGCCTTACAGGTAAACATGACTCCGAAACAGTGGAGGAACGCTTGCATCTTATCACGTAAGTGCTCTATCAGCACCAAAGTGCAAGAGACAGCTTTCAAACTCTTTACTCAGTGGTACCTAACCCCAACAAAATTAAATAAGATGTTTCCCCAGACATCGGACCGACGTTGGAGGTGTCTGGGAGATAACGGAACTTTGCTACACATATGGTGGCATTGCCCTTTGATTGTCCATTTTTGGGACAGTGTGCGAGACTACATCAAAAAAATCACTGAGATCTCTCTACCTTTAGATGCAGCCTGTTGCCTGCTGCATATTTCAAGCTGGCCTCTGAGGAGATATAAGCGTTCGCTCACAAAACATTTACTGAATGCGGCCAAGTCTCTCATCCCAATTTATTGGAAATCAACTCATGTACCAACAATGAAGTTATGGCTAAATAGGGTCACAGAATTTTATGAAATGGAAGACACTCTGGCGCAAGCAAACGAACAAGTTGAAAACTTTCTCGATACTTGGCGCCCATGGAACGTGTTCAAATACTCCCAAACATTAATACTTCTGCAATAAACTTTTTTAATGTGAAAAAAAAAAGCTTCTAAATGTTGTTCATAAAATGCCAGAACAGTTCAAAACCCCCCCAAATGACCCCATTTTGGATAGTAGACACCCCAAGCTATTTGCTGAGAGGCATGTCGAGTCCATGGAATATTTTATATTGTGACACAAGTTGCGGGAAAAAGACAAATTTTTTTTTTTGCACAAAGTTGTCAATAAATGATATACCACATGTGTGAGGCTTTTTGGGAGCCTAGCCGCGTATGGGACCCCGAAATCCAAGCACCGCCTTCAGGCTTTCTAAGGGCGTAAATTTTTGATTTCACTCTTCACTGCCTATCACAGTTTCGGAGGCCATGGAATGCCCAGGTGGCACAAACCCCCTCCCAATCACTTGGGCCAAAAAAAATTAATATTCAATGGGCTCAACATGCCTCCTTGGGGTGTCTACTTTCCAAAATGGGGTCATTTGGGGGGGTTTTGTACTGCCCTGCCATTTTAGCACCTCAAGAAATGACATAGGCAGTCATAAACTAAAAGCTGTGTAAATTCCAGAAAATGTACCTTAGTTTGTAGACGCTATACCTTTGGCGCAAACCAATCAATATACGCTTATTGACATTTTTTTAACCAAAGACATGTGGCCGAATACATTTTGGCCTAAATGTATGACTAAAATTGAGTTTATTGGATTTTTTTTATAACAAAAAGTAGAAAATATCATTTTTTTTCCATTTATAGCACAAAAAATAAAAACGGCAGAGGTGATCAAATACCATCAAAAGAAAGCTCTATTTGTGGGAAGAAAAGGACGCAAATTTTGTTTGGGTACAGCATTGCATGACCGCGCAATTAACAGTTAAAGCGACGCAGTGCCAAATTGTAAAATGTGCTCTGGTCAGAAAGGGGGTAAATCTTTCTGGGGCTGAAGTGGTTAACATACATGTGTTTTTTGCTTTCCTTGATCTTTTCCAAGTCCTGTTTTGTTGACCAATAAAATTTATAGCAAATGTTTATGTTTTATGTGTTTTGTTAATAATTTGTTTTGCAGATGCATGCTCAATCCAAGTAATGCATTTTACACTCCCCCCCCCAAAGAATTTTCATGCAACAGATTTCAGCGCTGCAGCTTAACTAGGCTAATTGGCATGTCAAAACAAAAAAGTGTTATTTTTCTAAAAGCTACTTCCCTGGTGCTTTCATGGTAGTATATGTATGGATTGTGCGTTGCTGCCATAGATAGGCACCAGTCTAAATAGTAAAATTCTTGCGAGCTACCATAAATATATGCCAATCAGTTAATCTAGACAGCTGCTAGCACTGATCATGTCCCATATGACCATGCAAACCAAACTAAAATACAGAGGAGAGTGCTGTGCTATCCTATTTTAAATGTGTGATAACCACAAAAAATATTATACTTCGATTAATGCTTTCACCAAATCACTATAATAGGGCGTACACACAGTCGGACTTTGTTCGGAAATTCCGACAACAAAATCCTAGGATTTTTTCCGACGGATGTTGGCTCAAACTTGTTTTGCCTACACACGGTCGCACAAAGTTGTCGGAATTTCCGATCGCCAACCACGCGGTCACGTACACCACGTACGACGAGACTAGAAAAGGCCGGTTCAGAACCAAGCGCGGCACCCTTTGGGCTCCTTTTGCTAATCTCATGTTAGTAAAAGTTTGGTGAGAGACGATTCGCGCTTTTTCAGACTCGTGGCTTTCAGATCATTTTCTGACGTTCAGTTTGTGCTTGTGGGTTTGTATCTGCTCTTCAGTGCGTGCAGTCAGTTCGTATCAGAGTTTTCTGTGTGATCTTGCCTGCTCGTTGCTGTTTTTCAGGTCGCTCTTCACAGGCCTTGCTGTTCTTCAGTGCGTTCTGTTACTTCGTTCTGAGCAGCTGACCGTTTTCTAGCCATGTTTCGTATGCGTACTCCTCGTAGAGTTCGTGCTGTGCGGGGGCTTGGTGTTGGGGTCCTGACCTTGACACAAGTCCAGTCCATGAACAGGGTGAGGAGGAGTTCATGGACCAAGAATTGGTTGCTTCAGCGTGACCAGTTCTGTCATATGCCTTTGCTCCGTGAGATCTGTGAGAATAATCCTGATGATTTCAGGAACTTTCTCAGGATGACGGACCCCGTGTTTCACCGTTTGTTGGCTTCGCTGACCCCCTATATCAGCAGGCAGGATACCTGCATGAGGCAAGCCATCACTCCGGAGCAGAGGTTGGTCGCTACCTTGCGGTATTTGGCCACAGGGAGAAGCCTGCAGGACCTCAAGTTCTCGACAGGCATCTCCCCCCAGGCTCTGGGGATCATTATCCCAGAGACCTGTTCTGCCATCATACAGGTCCTGCAGAAGGAGTATATGAAGGTAAGATTTTTATCTTTTAATATCACATTTTATTGTATTGAATGTATGCTAATATATTGTATTTCTTTCCTCATTCCCTAATTACCATGATTGTAATATGCTGTGAATGTCCCCTTTGTCCTCATGCATGCTGGATTTTTATGTAATTATTATTTTAGGTCCTTCATACATATTTGCCCTTCAATAACCTCCCCAGCATGGTGTCTCCTGCCCTATATTCACCTCATGTAGTCACTTAACAATGTATTTTATCAGCTCCATAGTAGTGCTTTACCCCAAACACCCCCTGAAATGTTTGTAAATGTTATTTTTGATTTAAATTCAGGCAGAGTGGCAGAGGCTTTTTTTGTGGTGTCCCCAAATAATTTTTAGTAACCCTCCCTCCCCCAACTGCTAAGTCAGCTGATCCCAATTCTCTATCCTCAATCATCTATCTGCTGACTTTGCCAAACCCATACACGCTATACCCACCTCTTTACTGGTCAGATTTAAGGATGAATTCCCCAAAGCATGTAGTGCAAGGGCCTGCCTGTATACTTTCTAATGGTACTGTTTAAAGTTTTTGTATCCTATTATTATCTTGATAGGTAATAGCAGAATGTCCAAATGTCCTCAAATGTGTACAATGTGTATTTATATCTTTGTATTATGACACTTCTTACTTGTCCAGTGGTCTGCCAATAGTGTAACTAAGGAGGGGCTGTTCCAAGTAATACCCATTATTTAGGCATTCATCTCTCAATGAAGTGAAGAGGGTTACCTGTCCAAGAGTTCCCCCCCCCATAATGTTAGAAATGGCCCCTGAGATGGGGGCGGATATGATATGTGTACCTTATACTTTTTCCTTGTTAAATTCCCCTTAATAAATGCTATCTGGAGGTTGCCCCAGAATGTTTGTGTCTAATCTGCTTGCTATGATTCTGTGAAAAAATAGTAATGTTTATTGTTTTTTCTTCAACAGTTTCCTTCCACGCCACAGGAATGGCAGACTGCGGCCTCCCACTTTGCCCAGGGGTGGGACTTTCCTAACTGCGGAGGGGCAATTGATGGGAAACACGTCCACATTGTCCCACCACCTAACTCGGGGTCGTACTATTATAATTACAAGGGGTTTAATAGTATAGTGATGTTGGTGGTGGTGTCGGCTAATTACGACTTCTTGTATGTGGACGTGGGGAAGAATGGCCGGATGTCCGATGGTGGAGTCATCGCCCAGACAGAGTTCTACAGGCGTCTCCAGAATGGCAGCTTGCACTTGCCAACTCCAGAGGACAATGTGGAAGGTCTCCCATTTGTGTTCGTTGCTGATGAAGCGTTTGCGCTGGGGGACCACCTGATGCGGCCATTCCCGATGAGGACCCTCACCCCGGAACAGAGGGTTTTTAATTACCTGCTGGCCAGAGCCCGAAGAGTGGTGGAGAACACATTTGGAATCCTGGCCAGCCGGTTTCGACTATTTCTGACACCCATCCATATGGCGGAGTATAAACTGAACCATATAATACTGGCGTGCTGTGTTCTCCATAATTTTTTAAGAAAAAATTCTGCCAACTATGCTGGCTCAGTTGGGCCTGAGGCCGGAATCCTACATCCAACAACACTGACGGCGCTTGAAAGCGGCCCTCCTGGCTTGCCCTCCCTGAGTGCCCGTGATGTCCGGTTACGATACCTGGAGTTCTTTGCGGGTAGGGGGGCTATTAATATGCCAGACAATATGTGAAGCCTTTTTCAAATAAAAAAAAAAAGAAATTCTTTGTGGACATTTACTGCTTGTGTTTGTTTTAGCTGACCCTGACAGAAATGTTTTGAGTGCAGAAAATGTCGTGATTGGGTAAGCTCATACAAAGCACTGTTGGCTGGTATTTCCTAAATGCAAAAACACATTTCACTACAAGTGCACTAGCAACTGCACTGAACCTGCACTTGTAGTGCAAAGTGGATTTGCCCTTAGGAAATAACCCCCATTTTTGCATAAAACAGCTATTACATCACCCCAAAAGTGTTGTAGTGTTGAGACAATAATCCACACATTCTTGAGTAAGCCACTTTTTTATACCTGCACAATCACATGTGCATTTACCAAAGGTTTTTAAAACAAACCAACATGTTTGTTGTATAACAATTTTTGCAGTAGCATTATCAAAAATCGAAATATCCATTTCAGATAAAACAGGCCTGTGTAAAACCAACAAGAAAGCCAAAAAACTTGAACTTACAAAGTTCACATTAGGTAAAACCTGAAGGCTATATAAGACATCAGTATTTAGGAACTGGGTTTGATATAGCGTTCAGATGGGGGGAAATCACCCCTGGAAAAGCCAAATTTGGAAGATGCACACCAATTTACGAATGTCAACATGTGCTATCTGCCATCAGGGGGGATCAAGGGACGTGTTTTGGGGGAGCAAGCCCTTCCTCAATGCTACTTTATAATTGAGGAAGGGGTTGCACCCCTAAAACGCGTCCATTGATCTCCCGTGATGGCAGATAGCACATGTTGGCACACTGTGTGCATCCTCCAAATTTGGCTTTTCTAAACATTGCAAAAAAATTTAAAAGATTGAACCACAATACAAAAAGTGATTTTGTGGGGTTTAAATTCGCCCCAAAACATCAATGATGTTATTATTTTTTTTAATAACATCATGGATTTTTTGCTGGATGTTTTGCAGTTCGGCATTACACCCCATGATCTCCCCGATCAGGATCTGGGCACTTTCAGAAGTAAAGCGTTGGGGATCCACAACCTCACGATCACCTAAAAAGAGATAAATAAAAAAAAATAGGTCTCAAAAATCTGCCACCATCCATCTCTTTTACCTGAGTCTGTGGTCGCAGACACTCACCTGTTGTGGTGCCAATCTCCACCACATCTTCTTCTTCCTCCTGCTCAGCTTCGTTTGGGGGTATTTCACCTTCTTCCATAGGTGGGGGGTTTGTGGTCTCCTCGGATGAGGGGTGTCCTCCGAGTCTTTTCTCCCCTATGTAAAACAAAAATGGTATAATTAGCACACAGATATTTGATGGCAGAACTATAAATAGGAAACATTGCTTGGAAGTGGGGTACAATTGTCTATTTTAGCAGAGTTCCAAGATGTATATTTTTTATTGGCCTTTGTCAAGCTGCAATACTTTACCTGTTTAGTACAAGCTTCACAGATGTAGCCCCCCCTATAGTATACACTGGAGCACCTGTGTGGCCCCCAAATAAAAATGAGGTTCTTGTGTCCCACACTAGTGCTCCAGTGTCCAGATGTGAAAACAGCTGCTCAGTGTCCTCTCCTTACACACAATCTAGTTGGCATTTCATTCTAGTAACAAACCCATCTACACAAACAGATATTTGGCATCCAAGTAGGCCCAAAAAAAATGTGTGAAAATGCATATGGCCTAAACAATGGTGTTCTAGAGGCCGAAAGAAAAATGTTTGATACAAACGAATAATGGGCCCATGAACATTAAAGTTGCCCTTTTAAACGTTACAATTAATAAAAGCATATGGAGCAGAACGAACGGAATAAAGATAGAAAGAATAGGAACACAGCACAACTACTTACTTTTTTGCAGCACTCTCCGGATCTTTCGGTACTGCTCTGGCTCTCTCAACTTCAGGTCCGACCACCGCTTCCTGAGCTGATCTTTAGATCTTCGTACCCCGAAATTCCTGTGAAGGCTTTTGACCACTTTAGCAATGATTTTGGCCTTTTGGATGTTGGGGTGGGGGTAAGGCCCATATTTTCCGTCATAGTCGGACTTCCTCATGATGTCGACCATCTCCAACATCTCCCCAAAGGACATGTTTGTGGCCTTAAAACGTCTCCTTCTGGATCGGGACGTGCCTGTATCCGAGCTTTCCTCCTCCTCCTGCTCGAACTCCGCCATCATGCTCTTCACCCACTGCGCCGAACGAAAAGAGGCGGGGAATAGACTAGAAAGAACGTCAGGGGCGAGCTGAGTTACACGCATGCGCAGTGTGTATAAAGCGTAACATGCGTGCGTATTACGTACGTTCTGTGAGCAGAGGCAGGAGCATTGGACGCGCCGATCGTAAGAACAAAGATAAGAGACAAACTTGTGCCTATACTGCTTCTAGATTGAGGCCTATATTGTAACAAGATTAGGAGAGTTTTGTCAGACATTAGGCTTTGTCTTGTGTTGTGTCTTGCAGTGAACATGGATATGGTACTCAAAGATAATGACTTCATGTCAGTATTCATAGAGATGCTAAGGGAGCTGCCATGTCTGTGGGAGATTAACCACCCCCATTTCAAGAACCAAGCAAAGAGGAAGGCAGCACTGGAGCAATTGTGTGAAATTGTGAAGCAGGTGATCCCCACGGCAGACATCACTTATTTAAAGATATTAATTGGTTGCCTGAGGAGCACATATCTGAGGGAGCGCAAGAAAGTCCTGGATTCACAGAGATCCGGAGCAGCAGATGACATCTATGTCCCCAGGATATGTACTACGACAGGCTGCACTTTCTGGCAGGCCAGACTGAACCCAGGGCATCCCTCTCCAGTCTTCCTTCCATGCTTCCTTCCTCCCCGGCTGAGGCTTCTGACGCCCAACCTGGGCCTTCCAGGCCACATGTGGAGGAGCCCAGATTGAGCCAGGTATAGCATTCCTCTAAATATTGCTGCTTGTCCAATCAATGATGTTAACTAGATGTTAGTTGGGAGTACTAATTTAGGATTGTGATTGATGAAGCAACAACTAAAACCATGTCCTTTTTTCATACACAGGGAAGTCTCAGCCAGGAGGTGGCTGGGCCGAGCCGGCTGGCTGATCTGCAGGTCCCTCCACCCCCCCTGAAAACAGAAAGTGGCAGTAGGAGGAGTGCCCTAGAGGAGGCTGCTATAGGATTCTTTTGGAGGGCTACAGAGGTCCTGGGAGCACCCCACACCATGGTGGAGAACATTGCTGCCTTCATTGCATATAAAATGCAGAGCATGGAGAAGGGCCAAAAAGTAATGTGTGAGGCCCTCATATCGGAGGCTCTGGATAAAGGTATGAGGGGCCAAATTACACCTCAGACACACCTTCGCGATGGTCCTCCTCCTCCTCCTGCAGGTCCTCCTCCTCCTCTTCCCTCTCCTCCAGGTCCTCCCAGTCCTCCTCCAGGTCCTCCTAGTCCTCCTCCTCCTGCAGATCCTCCTCCTCCTCCTCCTCCTCCTCCAGGTCCTACTCCTCCTCCTGCCACATCTCCAACTGCACAGCCACAGCCGGGAAGGAAGCGTGAAAGGAAGACCAGACAGTGATTGCCCTGGGTTCAGTCTGGTCGGCCAAAAAATGCAGCCTCTTGTGGTACCACAGCCTGGGGACATACATGTCATCTGCTGCTATCCGGATCTCTGCGAATTCGGGACCAGACTGCCCTCCCTTACATATGGACTCCTCAGGCCACCAATTTTGATGTTGAAGAATTTATGTCTGCCGTGGGGGTCCCAGGCTTCGCTAATTTCTCCTGTTGATCCAGTGTTGCCTTCCTCTTTGTTTGGTTCTGATCCCTTAATAAAGGATTTTTGTTTTGAATTATACTCTCCTATGTGTTTTACTTCAAAAATGACAGTTTTTTTGTGAGGATTCAGGTACATTTCAAATATACAATGTGAAATGAACAAGGGACACCAACAACAAACAATCTCCTGGAGATTCAATAATAAAAGATATCAATGGTGTTGGGGTAACTTGACACACAAAACACACCCAAAAATATTCAGGAGTAAAAATAAAAATAACATTGAACAAAGATCAGCCTTGGAAAAAAATCCAAACATTAAAGAAAAAAAAATGCTGAAAATCCAAAAAAAATAAATAAATAATATAAAACTGTCAGATGTGACAGCTAATAACAATATATTCAGGGAATCCCACTAAAAAAACACAAATAAAACTTTGTGAGAAGTGTGTGTGAATATGAGCAGCAAAACTACTTAATTCTTGTCACATTATAAAGAAGAAGAGAGTGCGCTGTATTAAACCATTTTTAACATTGCAGCGTGACAAAAGTGCTGTATCCATTGCGAATGCTAAGTTTACCAGAACGAGCTGTCCCGTCTCGGAATTTCTTCTGAGCATGCGTGGCACTTTGTGCGTCGGAACAGGCCACACACGGTCGGAATTGACGCGATCGGATTTTGTTGTCGGAAAATTTTATCTCCTGCTGTCCAACTTTGTGTGTCGGAAAATCCGATGGAAAATGTCCGATGGCGCCCACACATGGTCGGAATTTCCAACAACACGCTCCGATCGGACATTTTCCATCGGAAAATCTGACCATGTGTACGGGGCATAAGTCATATGATTTAGGTATTAGTACCTTATCTAATGCTTAAAGTGTCCTAGTGACAAAAAGGTGATTATGTGAAACAATATATTGCAGTGTATACACTTAAAACATCTTATTAACAAAATCCTTGTAAAACGCTCCAATATTATAAAACAAAAGTGTTCCAGTTCACTAAAGTGCTATGTGCAAAATTCTTCATGCGATAACATGCGTTGATGTAAATATAAAGTCCATTCCAATTTAATCAGATCCACAGACTATATTGGTAATGACCAAACATGTACTTGTGTCTACTCAAGTGCACCCCCCTTCAGTGTGTGCGCTCACCTTAGAGTGTGTGACCTTGCAGTTAAGCTTGGTGAAAACACGCATATGAACATCCTCTGGGTTCAGTGTCTGTGCTGGGATCCTGGGCTGATTGCTGGTACGTTTTCCACATATAAGTAAAACAGAGGAAACTCAATAGTTTGGTATTGTTTTAAATTATATTTATCAATATACAACAATAGTCCCTTTACTTGGGTACTCACATTTAGTGGGTGCTACAGTGCACCACTCTATACAGATAACATAAGCCATTGTGGCCACTGAGCTGCTGTGTCCTTTCCGCTCTGAGAACACTCTGTTGTCTCCTACACCGTCCAGTCCCCTCACCCCTATTTCTAGCTTGAAAGACAGGTTGCCGTACACCTGGGCCAAGGAAGGCATAACCTATCTAGGTACCACCATTAGGGATGGGCGAACGTTTCGGCTCCAGCATAAGTTCAGGCCAAACTTTGTTTGTTTGGATGTTCTGCGAACACTGAACAATATGCGGTGTTCGGGGCAAATTCGAAAGCCGCCGGAACACCGTTGAAGTCTATGGGACATGTTTATGTTCTATGTCTATGTTAATTTTAAAGGCTTATATGCAAGTTATTGTCATAAAAAGTGTTTGGGGACCTGGGTCCTGCCCCAGGGGACATGTATCAATGAATTTTTTTTTTTTTAAACTGACTTTTTTTGGGGAGCAGTGATTTTATTAATGCTTAAAGTGAAACAATAAAAATGAAATATTCCTTTAAATATTGTGCCTGGGGGTGTCTATAGTTTCCCGTGTTTAGAACAGTACCACAGCAAAATGACATTTCTAAAGGAAAAATTGTCATTTAAAACTGATCGCGGCTATAATGATTTGTCAGGTCTTGGCAATATATATAAAACTCATTGAAATAAAGAGCAATGGATCCCCTCAGTCCATTACCAGGCCCTTTGGGTCTAGTATGAATATTAAGGGGAACCCCGAACCAAAATTTTTTAAAAAATTGCGTGGGGGTCCCCCTAAAATCCATACCAGGCCCTTTCGTTCTGATATGGAAATTAAGGGGAACCCTGTACCAAATTTTATTAAAAAATAGAGTAGGGGTCCGCCACAAAATCCATGCCAGACCCTTCAGGGCTGGTATGGATTTTAAGGGGAACCTTGCGCCAAAATTAAAAAAAAAATGGATGAGGCCCTTTATCTTCTCAGATGGTAAAGCTGCGAGATGAAAGAGGGTGAGATGAAAGAGGGCGAGATGAGAGAGCACCCCCCCTCCTGAACCATACCAGGCCACATGCCCTCAACATGGGGAGGGTGCTTTGGGGTAGCCCCCCAAAGCACCTTGTCCATGTTGATGGGGGCAAGGGCCTCATCCCCACAACCCTTGAATGGTGGTTGTGGGGGTCTGCGGGTGTGGGGCTTATTGGAATCTGGAAGCCCTCTTTAACAAGGGGACCCCCAGATCCCGGCCTCCCCCTGTGTGAAATGGTAATGTCGTATAAGTACCCCCTAGTGTCAAAATGTTAAAAACAACAAGACACAGCTTGGGGACAAGTCCTTTATTAAAAAAAGAAAGTCCCATGATGTCCATTTATCTTCTTCTTCATGCCGCGACGGACTGAAAAAGAAAAAAAAAGCCGAGACCGATCCGTCTCAATGGGAGGCTCCCACTGTGTGACTCTTCATCGCCTTTGACAGTTCTTATATACAATTGTGCTTATAAGTTTACATACCCTGGCAGAATTTATGATTTCTTGGCCATTTTTCAGAGAATATGAATGATAACACAAAAAACATTTCTTTCATTCATACTTAGTGTTTGCCTGAAGCCATTTATTATCAATCAACTGTGTTTACTCTTTTTTAAATAATAATGGCAACAGAAACTACCCAAATGACCCTGAAAGTTTACATACCCTGGTGATTTTGGCCTGATAACATGCACACAAGTTTACACAAAGGGCTATTTAAGGCAACCATCCTCACCTGTGATCTGTTTGCTTGTAATTAGTGTGTGTGTGTGTATAAAAGGTCAATGCATTTCTGCACTCCTGACAAACCCTTGCATCTTTCATCCAGTGCTGTACTGACATTTCTGGATTCTGAGTCATGGGGAAAGCAAAAGAATTGTCAAAGGATCTTTGGGAAAAGGTAGTTGAACTGTATAATACAGAAAAGGGATATAAAAAGATATCCAAGGAATTGAGAATGCCAATCAGCAGTGTTCAAACTCTAATCAAGAAGTGGAAAATGAGGGGTTCTGTTGAGACCAAACCACGGTCAGGTAGACCAACTAAGATGTCAGCCACAACTGCCAGGAAAATTGTTCATGATGCAAAGAAAAACCCACAAATAACTTCGGGTGAAATATAGGACTCTGAAAACATGTGGGGTGGCTGTTTCAAGATGCACAATAAGGAGGATTTGAAGAAAGATGGGCTGCATGGTCGAGTCGCCAGAAGAAAGCCATTACTACGCAAGTGCCACAAAGTATTCCACTTATAATACGCCAAACATCACAGAGACAAGCCTCAAACCTTCTGGCACAAAGCCATTTGGAGTGATGAGACCAAAATTGAGTTTTTTTGGCCACAACCATAAATGCTACATTCGGAGAGGAGTCAACAAGGCCTATGATGAAAGGTACGGAGGTGGATCGATGATGTTTTGGTGTGAGCTACCAAGACACAGGAAATTTGGTCAAAATTATTGGCAAGGTGAATGCAGTATGTTATCAAAAAATACTGGAGGAACATTTGCATTCATCAGCCTGGAAGCTGCGCATGGGACGTACTTGGACTTTCCAACCTGACAATGATCCAAAACACAAGGCAAAGTTGACCTGTCATTGGCTACAGCAGAAAAAAGTAAAGGTTCTGGAGTGGCCATCTCAGTCTCCTGACCTCAATGTTATTGAGCCACTCTGGGGAGATCCTAAACGTGCAGTTCATGCAAAACGGCCCAAGAATTTACAGGAGGCTTTTTGCCAAAGGCAGCTTTACCATCTGAGAAGATAACAAGCCTCATCCATAAATACCACAAAAGACTTCAAGCTGTCATTGATGTTAAAAGGGACAATACACAAAATTAAGAACTGGGTATGTAAACTTTTGATCAGGGTCATTTGGGTAATTTCTGTTGCCATTATGATTTAAAAAGAGTAAACACAGTTGATTGATAATAAATGGCTTCAGCCAAACACTAATCATGAGTGAAAGAAAAATGTTTGTGTTATCATTCATATTCTTTGAAAAATGGCCAAGAAATCATAAATTCTGCCAGGGTATGTAAACTTATGAGCATAACTGTAACTGATGACCCCGCCCCCTCTGACGCCACAGGGACTTTTCCATGGCTTTCCCATGGCATCAGAGGGGGCGGGGCCACCTGGTTATTTAAACAGGTGATTCCGCCCCCCTCTGATGCCTTGGGGGAAGCTGTGGGAATGTCCCCGTGGTGTCAGAGGGGGCGGGGTTACCCAGGGACACCACTGGGTGGCCCCGACGTCAGTTATATAAGAACAGTCAAAGGCGTTGAAGCATCAAATGGCAGGAGCCTCCCATTGAGGCGGATCGGTTTCAGCTTTTTTTTTTTTTCGGTCCGGCGCAGGGAGATAGAAGAAGATGAATGGACATCGTGGGACATTTTTTATTTTTAAATAAAGGACTTGTCCCCAAGCTGTTTCTTGTCATTTTTACCATTTTGACACTTTTTTGTGAAATGGTAGGGGTACATTTGTACCCCGTTACCATTTCACACAGGGGGGAGGCTGGGATCTGGGGGTCCCCTTGTTAAAGGAGGCTTCCAGATTCCGATAGGCCCCCACAACCACTGGGCAAGAGTTGTGGGGATGAGGCCCTTGTCCCCATCAACATGGGGGCAAGGTGCTTTGGGGGACTCCCCAAAAGCACCCTCCCTATGTTGAGGGCATGTGGCCTGGTACGGTTCAGAAGGGGGGGGGCTCTCTCTCACCTGCCAAGTTGCATGCTCGGAGAAGGGTCTGGTATGGATTTTGAGGGAGACCCTACGCTATTTTTTTTTAAATTTTGGTTCGGGGTTCCCTTTAATCTTCATACCAGACCCAAAGGGCCTGGTAATGGACTGGGGGGGATTACATGCTCTTTTTTTCAATGAGTTTTATCTATCTTACCGTGACCCAAGAATTCATTACAGCCGTGAGTTTTAAATGACAATTTTTCCTTTCGAAATTTCATTTTGCTGTGGTACTGTTCTAAACATGGGGAAAATATGCCACTCTTCAGGCATACTATAGACACCCCCCAGGCATGATATTTAAAGGAATATTTCATTTTTATTGTTTCACTTTAAGCATTAAAAAAATCACTGCTCCTGAAAAAACAGACGTTTAAAAAAATTTTTTTTGCATTGATACATGTCCCCTGGGGCAGGACCCAGGTCCCCAAACACTTTTTATGAAAATAACTTGCATATAAGCCTTTAAAATTAGCACTTTTGACTATTCATGTTCGTGTCCCACAGACTTTAACGGTGCTTGTGTGTTCTGCCAAATTTTTTGCCTGTTCGGTATGTTCTGGTGCGAACCAAATTGGGGGTGTTCGGCTCATCCCTAATCACCGTTACACCTACTTGTGCATCTCTTGCAGATGCTAATTATTAACCAGTGCTAGCCATAATTGACAAAGAGATGAAAAACTTAGCTAAAGTTGAGCTGTTGTGGGTAATGGGTAATGGGTTCACGGCGGAAAACATTTCAACTGATTTCGGAAGTTACTGGTATTATTTCCGCCACAAACCCAGCTCTAGCCCTACTTAATATAGGCATAGACCAATTTCCACCTCTGTTTTACGGTATAGTAGCCAATATCTTACTCTTAGCCAAGTTAATTCTCACTAGGCATTGGAAACAAGACCTAGGTCCTAATCCGTCAGAGGTTACGAATGTTACCCAACAACATTACTTGTACGAAAAATCCTTGATTCCAGATCTAAGTTCTTCCTGTGCCTTTGAACGCCTATAAGGACCGTGGGTTACCAGGTATCCACCAATTCACTTACATGAGAATCTCGGCAACATAAGCAAATGGACAGAGAATGGTGCCTGAAAAATTCAGATATTTCATCTATCTTTACCTAAAATACCTCCTTTATATAGCTTTAAAGAAGTCCTCTCTTTCTATGGTTGCAACGCTTTGACCTTGACACAGGTTTTGGAAGATTTGTCTGAAATAACTGTTTCAAGAATTGATTTTAGATCAATTGGTAGGTTTTTTCCTTTCAACCTGATAATAATTTATATGTGATTTTGTGAAATGTAAAAATAAATAACTACTGTAACTACACTGATGCAATAATATTTCATTGTTGTCAATGATGTTAATATCATGTATTCTCTTTTCAGTATTAAACTTCATGCAGCACTATAAATTTCCTGAAGAGGCTCTTTCAGAGCGAAACATGTTGAGTATAAGTGGCTGAACATATTGTTATTCAATAAAATGTATATACTTTAAATATATTGTTTATTCAATTGGCCCCTTAAAAGTCCTGCTTTCTGTATCTTTGTAATTGTCAATTTCTAGAGAAGTGGCTCCCATTTTCAGTTTTTCACTACACAAAATCTCAACCCATGGTAATAGCTTTGCCCCAAAACTTTTCAAAGTCTTTGGGCTCCACAAACCATACTATAATTTACAGGAAAAAAATGAAAGACCAATGTTCTCTAAATAAGAAACACATTAAACAAATTCTCCTAACACCATGATAAAGCACAGCCCTGTCACTATATACTATATATACTGTTTACTGTATATCTTCATATTTTCTACAAGAAAAGATTCTCTAAAATGACAAAACATGAACATATTCTTGTATCATGGCTTTTATTTGATTATGAGACGGTAATGATTCTCCACCTTATTTTTCAATATAAAAGTAGCATGCAAACGTCTTACTCTTTCTAAAACCATGTCACTCCAACACTAGTAATTCAGTTTGTGCCCTCATATGGTGGAATGTTATTTATAGTTTAATAACCCTAGATTATCAGAAAAATGTTATAATTAATTTGTATGCTAGAGGGTTGCAGAAATCCTGTTAAAAGGGATTGTTTTAAGAATACATCTATTCCCATTAGATCCAACTCAGTATACTTTATAAACTGGTGCAACAAAAATATCTTGATTTATCTATGAACTGTACAGACTAGTAGATAGCATTTGTAAAAGCTGTCCTTCATCCACATTCATTAAAGTTATGTAACTGAAACCATGACTCATAAAATATGTAAGGTCTCCCAAGGGGCATTATTGGTTCCTGTGGTTCTTTAAACTATACAAATATTAACGTGGGTTTATTAGCAAAAAGCATGAACTAGAGCAGTTGTTCTCAACTCCTGTCCTCGGGACCCACTAACAGGCCAGATTTTAAGTATTACCTTGGGGAGGAGCAGACTAGAATACTGCAATCACTGAGCAGCAAATTATATCACCTGTGATGTATTTTAGTTATCTTGCAAACCTGGCCTGTTATGATCCGTACACACGGTCGTTTTTTCAGACGGAAAATATTCGATGGGAGCTTGTTGTTAGAAATTCCGACCGTGTGTAGGCTCCATCTGACATTTTTCATCGAAATTTCCGACACAAAATTTGTGATCTGGATCTCAAATTTCCTGACAACAAAATTCGTTGTCGGAAATTCCGATCGTGTGTACACAATTCCGACGCACAAAATTCCATGCATGCTTGGAATCAGGCATTTTTCTCGGCTCGTCGTACGTGTTGTGCGTCACCACGTTCTTGACGTTTGAAATTTCCGACAACATTTGTGTGACCGTGTGTATGCAAGAGAAGTTTGAGCCAACATCCATCGGAAAAAAAACATGGATTTTGTTGTCGGAAAATCCTCTTGTGTGTACAGGGCATTGGTGTGTCCTGAGGACAGAAGTTGAGAACCACTGAACTAGAGATTCCCTATAAAGGCATATTGCATGCTCTGTAATATTCAGCTAGCAGAAATATTTATAATTAGACATTTCTGTAATTATATTCATCTTGTATGTTATATTCAATTTTTAACTTATTGCAGCAACATGTATGTATAAGATTTTTTTTAAAGAAGCTATTGAGCAGAGTTCTGAGTGCTGATTGGAGGGAAGTGACACCCCCCCTTCACAGTACCTGATAAACATGCACAGCTGTGGCTGTCAATCACAGGCTGTGTGCTGGAGCTCTACTCCCCATCACCAGCAGAGAGAAATTACACTCAGTGCTTTGAATAGAGACAGATACACAGTATAGAAGGAGGTGCTTTGTTCATATTTCATGTCTGAGGTTTACTACCATATCCTGTATACTTGCCTGTTTTGACTGGTTGTGTTAACCACTCTCAGTTGCTTATAATAGGAAATAGAAGCTGGTTCTCTGCCCTTGACACCCTTTGTTCACATTTTGTTTGATTGGTTCATATTTCTATTAAAAAATTGCTATCATTATAAGGCAACCTCAACAGAATGTTTGACATCTATACTTACATGTACTCAGTAGTGGTGTAGAGTGGGCAAACGGTTCCTTTTAGTCATTCCACACTTTGCTGTGCAGGTGGGCTTAAAAGTTTTTGACAGCCCATTCCCTCTTGGCCTAGACATTTGCAAACATTGGTGACACACATCCTAATAGCAGCCCGTTTGGCAATTGCAAAAAAGTGGAAATCAACCCACCCTCCCCTCCTAAAGGACGCCATCCGGTTACTCAACTCGCATTTCCCGATGGAATCCTCGTTTGTCAAAGCCAACATGTCTGCAAATCATTTTACCAAATCCTGGGAAAAATGGATCAATGACCGCAGAAGCGTGCCCTTGTGTTAGAATCTTCAATGTGGACTCATCCATCCCAACTATTACCATTAGACAAAACACTGGACTTCTACCAACCTTTCCAACCAGCCCGATTTCCCACCGATCACCAATCTTTTACGACCCCAATGCCACTATCCGAATACCCGCAAAAGGTTCCTAGGCTGTATCCAAAATATTTCATAATATTAACAAATTCACAGATTGTCACCTTTTGTATATCTGTCTCCTATTGTTTAACGCACTCTTCGCAGTACTATTCTCTCTCTACATACATACTTGATCCAAATCATTTTAACTTCTCAAACCTTGAAGTATTCTGAAGATGTATAATGTGATTGTTCTTGTTCATTATGTTTTTTTTTTTTTCTTTTCTATTTCTCTGGTATGTACACCGAGCCAGGGTATGCCCAATTGGCGATGTTTTGTTAAAACTCATTTTCTCTTTGAAACTAATAAATACTTTAAAATTACAAAAAAAAAGTTTTTGACAGCCCATCGTTCTCTAGCTGCCACATTCATCTTCTACACATTTATCCTACTATAAATTTGGGGAATGTGACTGTGACATGCCAGGCAAATGGCATTGCATGTCATCTGGGCAAAAAGAATTAATGTGAATTTCACAAAAAAATCCCTTATAAATAGTCCCCATGCTATTGTCAGATATGTAAAATATCTTCACTTCTGGAATTCTGAATACTGTTGATATAGGTACATTTAAGTTCATCATGCAATCAATCTGTCAATTAAACACATTTTTAAAACCTGAAACCACTGTTTTATTATAAAAAGATGTTTATATTATAAATAAATCCCAAAATAACTTTCAATGCATAGGTCACTTCAAATATGAACAAATTAATATTCTACAGCTAAAATTGATTACATAAATATTACAGTCTCGGTTCACACTAGGCCAACTCCAAAGTCGTGCAACTTTCAGTGCAACTTTGGAGTCCGACTTTGATGTGACTTTTTATATTTTGTGGCATTGAAGTCGTATCAAAGTTGGAGTAGTGCATGAACTTTTACTAGTTGAACAGACTCGTGTAATATCAGTTAAAGCCCCCTACACACAATGCAAAATTCAGACGTAAATTGTGGTACGACAACCGATTGTCCAAAAATCTTACCATCAGTATGAATCTTTCAACAGTCGATTCAGACATTTCGTCTGGAAAAAATCCTGCATGTGCAGACTATATAATTTTGGTCCTAAATCAACAGAACGTCCAATTTTCAGGTAGTCGGTACAGAAATCATCACACCAAAGTCAAAAATACAATCACGCATGATTGGAACCAAAGAACGACCCGGAAGAATTTGGGTGTGTAAACTGGCAATCAGAATCAAGAAAGAACATTTGTCTCACAGCAAATGAAATTACGAAATCCAGCACATTGTCATCTTTTATTGAATGTGATAAGAATAAAGTTGCTGCTGGTGATGCTGATGTCTAACAAAACTTACTTAAAAAGGCATGTGTACTCTTGTATTGTAAATTAATTCACTATTATGCATGTTGTATGATTGTTCTTTGAAGTTGCACCCACACTATTATCCGTGATTTATTAATAGAAACTATTTTGTTGTCCCTTGTTTTTTTTCAACCTTAGTTTTTAAGTAACTGCCTACTCCAAATATGGCATTTATAAAAAAAAAAAAAAAAAAAATAGGTAAGTATTGTGCTCAACAATTTTATTTTTTGGACTAAAAATGTAAATAACATAAAGAAACTTCCAGATCCTCTGTCAGAAATTACATCATATTTAACAGTAACAACAAGGCAGTCCATGTTCAAAATTTGAAAAAATAAATATAATAGAAAAAGTAAAAAGAACAAATTAAATTAATATAAACTATAAGTGGGAATAATGATAGTCTTGAGATCATGGTGGGTGGGGATCACGTAGCTAATATTGCCACTGAGTGGCATGCTGCTGTGGTGGCTGTGGAGGTCGAGGTGGAGGATGGTAGACTGACGGGTGGGTGATCTCGGTCATTTCCCCTTGTTGAGCATCTGGAGTATGGTGGCCGTACACATGTGCCGTTGGTCCTCCGCCATCTGGCGCAATTTGTTTGCGGTCAGGGATCCAAAAGAATCAGCCTCATCAGGATTATGTTGGAGGGCTATAGAGGCATGGGTTAAAAAGGAAGTAGCAGCATCTTCAAGGTTCTTGGCTTTCCTGGTCCTTTTGGCCACAGGAGGTAGTGTGGGGATCACTGTCATCAATAAAAGAAGACTTTTTTTTCCTAGATGTTGCAAATTGAATGTTTATAATAGAAAAGACTATCATTCTTGCCACAGCATTTTTATTTGCCCTTAAAATCAGTTATTTGACTACTGTGTTTTGAGATGGAAACTACTTTGTTAAGTTTGAAATATTGGCTCAATAATGTTTAGTTATCATCATTGTATTTTTTGTTGACAATATGTTCTTTAATGCTATACCTGTGTCAAGGTTGGCTCCTCCACATCTTCCTCTTGGGATTCAGGACATCGGCCCTCAGCAGAGGTGGAAGGCCGGGTTGACAGAGATGGTCTGGGGTCACACTTCTCTGTCAGAAAGTGCAGGCTGTCAAAGTACCAGAGCCTTGGTACATACATATCATCTGTTGCTGCTCCTGACTTCTCTGATTCCATAATTTTATTAAGCTCCCTCTTGAAGATACTGCGTAGATTAGAAATTTTCCCACACACATACCTTGTGTCCGCATTGGGGCAAAAGGGTTTACCCTCCAATGCATCCTGTCTTTTTTGTTTATTGAAGTAATCTTTACGTTTTACTCTCCACAAGCATGGCAACTGCCTGTATTGGTCAATGAAATGTGGCAGAAAATCCAGGGAGGTGAACTTGTCAGTCATGACGCCTGCAAGACACAACACAAGACAAAGCATAATGCAAGTTCATCTGGTGTCCCCATAAGCTGTCCCCAATATAGGCCACAGTATAGTCAACTAAACCTCTATGTAGGCCACAATATAAGCAGGTTAGTCCACTAAACATCTATGTAGGCCCTAATATAAGCAGGTTAGTCCACTAAACATCTATGTAGGCCCCAGTATAAGCAGGCTAGTCCACTAAACATCTATGTGGGCCCCAATATAAACAAGTTAGTCCACTAAACACCTTATGTCCCAAAAATAAAGTAGCACCTTTATTTTATGACCGGTTTTGTGCATGTGACACACAGACAAGCTACTAGGTGGAACGTTTGTGATAAATATGGCAGGTTCGACCAGTTCCAGCCAGCACCATGGTGGAGGAGCTAGGGGAAGAGCTAAAGCCACACCTATGAGTAAGGGCGAGATGGTGGAAATGGTGGCCATACTCGAAAAAAGGACTATGACTGCAAGCTGCATAATTATGAAAGGCCCAACACCAGAAAGGACATGATTCTTGAAGGTGATCGCATTTCTAAATTAAAAATATGGCGTGGAGCAATCGAAGGACCAAATCAGTAAAAGATGGTCCAATCTCAAGCATAGGGAAGCAGACCAGCTAGATCACATCCACCATATCCTTCACAAAATTAAGCAATAGTTGTTTCTAAACAATATGTATACCGTATGTGTAAATTATGTGTATGTATATCTTCTTTGTAAAAGTAGCCAGAAGGAACTCTATCTAAGCTACTAATCGTTTTTTGTATGACTTTTTCTTTAGAAAAGATGAAGCTAATCTAAAGAAGCATATATAAAGAATATTATTTCTTAATGATTAGCTATATTTCTTCCTATTTTTTAATTATTGTGTTTATTCACTTGAAACAGGAAAGAAAAAAAAATGCATCTCCAACAAAGCCATTGCAAGGGAACAAGGGAATCTACCATCCCTCGGCCACCAACACTAGAGGAAAGTTTGGTTTGTTGGTGCCTGCAGGTGGCAATAAGGCACCTAAGATAATAAAATTGTACCACGTCCCACAAAGTATATGGAATTTGCAATGTTTGGAAAGATGGACTTCAAAGGCATGTATATAGATTTTTTAACAAAATTAATTTATTAATATACATACAGTATATATCACAATACCACAATACATATATATATATATATATATATATATATATATATATATATATATATATATATATATATATATATAGCGTTAAAAATAATAGTTGGACTATTTGTGGTTCCCCTAATATAAGGACTAGATATTGTTTCCTGTGTGACAATACTGAAGATGCATCCACACAAGGGTATCCTCTAAGTTGGGGTTCCACTTTTCCACTTATTGATTAAAAATAGTTCTGCTCTACATGTTTCGTGACTATAACCATCACTTATTTAGGAGCTTGAATATTTCTATATAGAAAAATATTTTTAATAACAATATACCATACAAGACAACTTACAATAATAAAATAAAAATAAAAACAAATTGCTGCAAAAAATACATTTAATGTATGTAAAGAATATATCTGAACTCACTTGCGCCGTAGGTACCAGACAGAAAGACCCCCCAAAAAAAGGGAGCAACCAACAGGGCCTCCAAAGCCAGGAAGTAGCCGCAATTAGCACATACAGTATCTCACAAAAGTGAGTACACCCCTTGCATTTTTGTAAATATTTTATTATATTCTTTCATGTGACAACACTGAAGAAATGACACTTTGCTACAATGTAAAGTAGTGAGTGTACAGCTTGTATAACAGTGTAAATTTGCTGTCCCCCCAAAATAATTAACACACAACCATTAATGTCTAAACCCAAAGGCAGCAAAAGTGAGTACATCCCTAAGTGAAAATGTCCCAATTGGGCCCGATTAGCCATATTCCCTCCCCGGTGTCATGTGACTCGTTAGTGTTACAAAGTCTCAGGTTTGAATGGAGAGCAGGTGTGTTAAATTTGGTATTATCTCTCTGACTTTCTCATACTGGTCACTGGTAGTTCAACATGGCACCTCATGATAAAGAACTCTCTGAGGATCTGAAAAAAGAGAATTGTTGCTCTACATAAAGATGGCCTAGGCTATAAGAAGTTTGCCAAGACCCTGAAACTGAGCTGCAGCACAGTGGCCAAGACCATACAGTGGTTTAACAGGACAGGTTCTACTCAGAACCGGCCTCGCCATGGTCGACCAAAGACGTTGAGTGCATGTGCTCAGCGTCATATCCAGAGGTTGTCTTTGGGAAATAAATGTATGAGTGCTGCAGCATTGCTGCAGAGGTTGAAGGGGTGGGGGGTCAGCCTGCTAGTGCTTGGACCATACACCACACACTGCATCAAATTGGTCTGCATGGCTGTCCTCCCAGAAGGAAGCCTCTTCTAAAGATATTGCACAAGAAAGCCCGCAAACAGTTTGCTGAAGACAAGCAGAATAAGGACGTGGATTACTGGAACCATGTCCTGTGGTCTGGTGGGACCAAGATAAACTTATTTGGTTTAGATGGTGTCAAGCGTGTGTAGCGACAACCAGGTGAGGAGTACAAAGACAAGTGTGTCTTGCCTACAGTCAAGCATGGTGGTGAGATTGTCATTGTCTGGTGCTGCATGAGTGCTGCCGGCACTGGGGAGCTACAGTTCATTGAGGGAACCGTGAATGACAACATGTACTGTGACATACTGAAGAAGAGCATGATCCCCTCCCTTCGGTTCCTGGGCCGCAGGGCAGTATTCCAGCAAGATAATGACCCCAAACACATCTCCAAGATAACCACTGCCTTGCTAAAGAAGCTGAGGGTAAAGGTAATGGACTGGCCAAGCACGTCTCCAGACCTAAACCCTATTGAGCATATGTGGGGTATCCTCAAACGGAAGGTGGAGGAGCGCAAGATCTCTGACATCCACCAGCTCCGTGATGTCATCATGGAGGTGTGGAAGAGGACTCCAGTGGCAACCTGATAAGCTCTGGTGAACTCCATGCCAAAGAGGGTTAAGGCAGTGCTGGAAAATAATGGTAGTCACACAAAATATTGACACTTTGGGTCCAATTTGGACATTTTCACTTAGGGGTGTACTCACTTTTGTTGCCAGCAGTTTAGACATTAATGGCTGTGTGTTGAGTTATTTTGAGGGGATGGCAAATTTACCTGTATGTGATCTGCCTCCCGCTGGCGGGGGGTCAGATTGGACCCCCCCGGTGCCTGAGGCGGTCAGCTTCTGTCTGGGAGCAATGAGAGGTGAGGGGGAGACCATCCATTCATGGTCCCCCCTCGCGATCGCTCCCAGCCAATCAGATTCTTCCTCTGCTGCTGTATGCTAAACAGCAGCAGAGGAAATTATGTCATCTCTCCTCGGCTCTGTATTTTCCCTTCCGGCGCCGAGGATAGAAGACTTCAATGTGAGTGCACAACACATACACACTCAGTAGAACATGCCAGGCACACAATACACCCCCGATCCCCCCGATCACCCCCCCTGTCACACTGACACCAAGCAGTTTTGTTTTTTTTTTATTACTGCATTGGTGTTAGTTTGTGACAGTTAGTGTGGTAGGGCAGTTAGTATTAGCCCCCTTTAGGTCTAGGATACCCCCCTAACCCCCCTAATAAAGTTTTAACCCCTTGATCACCCCCCGTCGCCAGTGTCAGTAAGCGATCATTTTTCTGATCGTTGTATTAGTCTCACTGGTAACGCTAGTTAGGGAGGTAAATATTTAGGTTCGCCGTCAGCATTTTATAGCGACAGGGACCCCCATATACTATCTAATAAATGTTTTAACCCCTTGATTGCCCCCTAGTTGACCCTTTCACCAGTGATCACCGTATAACTGTTACGGGTGATGCTGGTTAGTTAGTTTATTTTTTATAGTGTCAGGGCACCCGCCGTTTATTACCGAATAAAGGTTTAGCCCCCTGATCGCCCGGCAGTGATATGCATCGCCCCAGGCAGCGTCAGGTTAGCGCCAGTACTGCTAACACCCACGCACGCACCGTACACCTCCCTTAGTGGTATAGTATCTGAACGGATCAATATCTGATCTGATCAGATCTATACTAGCATCCCCAGCAGTTTAGGGTTCCCAAAAACGCAGTGTTAGCGGGATCAGCCCAGATACCTGCTAGCACCTGCGTTTTGCCCCTCCGCCCCAGCCCAGCCCACCCAAGTGCAGTATCGATCGATCACTGTCACTTACAAAACACTAAACGCATAACTGCAGCGTTCTCAGAGTCAGGCCTGATCCTTGCGATCGCTAACAGTTTTTTTGGTAGCGTTTTGGTGAACTGGCAAGCACTAGCCCCAAGCAGCGTCAGGTTAGCGCCAGTACCGCTAACACCCATGCACGCACCGTACACCTCCCTTAGAGGTATAGTATCTGAACGGATCAATATCTGATCTGATCAGATCTATACTAGCATCCCCAGCAGTTTAGGGTTCCCAAAAATGCAGTGTTAGCGGGATCAGCCCAAATACCTGCTAGCACCTACGTTTTGCCCCTCCGCCCCGGCCCAGCCCAGCCCACCCAAGTGCAGTATTGATCGATCACTGTCACTTACAAAACACTAAACGCATAACTGCAGCGTTCACATAGTCAGGCCTGATCCCTGCGATCGCTAACAGTTTTTTTGGTAGCGTTTTGGTGAACTGGCAAGCACTAGCCCCAAGCAGCGTCAGGTTAGTGCCAGTACCGCTAACACCCACGAATGCAGCATACGCCTCCCTTAGTGGTATAGTATCTGAACGGATCAATATCTGATAGGATCAGATCTATACTAGCGTCCCCAGCAGTTTAGGGTTCCCAAAAACGCAGTGTTAGCGGGATCAGCCCAGATTCCTGCTAGCACCTGTGTTTTGCCCCTCCGCCCGGCCCAGCCCAGCCCACCCAAGTGCAGTATGGTTCAATCACTGTCACGTACAAAACACTAAACGCATAACTGCAGCGTTCGCAGAGTCAGGCCTGATCCCTGCGATCGCTAACAGTTTTTTTTTGGTAGCGTTTTGGTGAAGTGGCAAGCACCAGCGGCCTAGTACACCCCGGTCGTAGTCACACCAGCACTGCAGTAACACTTGGTGACGTGGCGAGTCCCATAAATGCAGTTCAAGCTGGTGAGGTGGCAAGCACAAGTAGTGTCCCGCTGCCACCAAGAAGAAGACAAACACAGGCCCGTCGTGCCCATAGTGCCCTTCCTGCTGCATTTGCCAATCCGAATTGGGAACCCACCACTTCTGCAGCACCCGTACTTCCCCCATTCACATCCCCAACCAAATGCAGTCAGCTGCATGAGAGGCATTTTCTTTATGTCCTCCCGAGTACCCCTACTCAACGAATCCCCCCAAAAAAGATGTTGTGTCTGCAGCAAACGCGGATATAGGCATGACACCCGCTATTATTGTTCCTCCTGTCCTGATAATCCTGGTCTTTGCATTGGTGAATGTTTTGAATGCTACCATACACTAGTTGAGTATTAGTGTAGGGTACAGCATTGCACAGACTAGACACACTTTCACAGGGTCTCCCAAGATGCCATCGTATTTTGAGAGACCCGAACCTCGAACCGGTTACAGTTATAAAAGTTACAGTTACAAAAAAAATGTAAAAAAACAAAAAACAAAAAATATATAAAATTTAAAAAAATAGTTGTCGTTTCATTGTTCTCTCTCTCTCTATTCTCTCTCTATTGTTCTGCTCTTTTTTACTGTATTCTATTATGCAATGTTTTATTGTTATTATGTTTTATCATGTTTGCTTTTCAGGTATGCAATTTTTTATACTTTACCGTTTACTGTGTTTTATTGTTAACCATTTTTTGTCTTCAGGTACGCAATTCACGACTTTGAGTGGTTATACCAGAATGATGCCTGCAGGTTTAGGTATCATCTTGGTATCATTCTTTTCAGCCAGTGGTCGGCTTTCAAGTAAAAGCAATCCTAGTGGCTAATTAGCCTCTAGACTGCTTTTACAAGCAGTGGGAGGGAATGCCCCCCCACCATCTTCCGTGTTTTTCTCTGGCTCTCCTGTCTCAACAGGGAACCTGAGAACTCAGCCGGTGATTCAGCCAGCTGACCATAGAGCTGATCAGAAACCAGAGTGGCTCCAAACATCTCTATGGCCTAAGAAACCGGAAGCTACGAGCATTTCATGACTTAGATTTTACCGGATGTAAACAGTGCCATTGGGAAATTGGGAAAGCATTTTATCACACTGATCTTGGTGTGGTCAGATGCTTTGAGGGCAGAGGAGAGATCTAGGGTCTAATAGACCCCAATTTTTTCAAAAAAGAGTACCTGTCACTACCTATTGCTATCATAGGGGATATTTACATTCCCTGAGATAACAATAAAAATGATAAAAAAAATGAAAGGAACAGTTTAAAAATAAGATAAAAAAGTAAAAAAATAATAAAGGAAAAAAAAAAAAAGCACCCCTGTCCCTCCCTGCTCTCGCGCTAAGGCGAACGCAAGCGTCGGTCTGGCGTCAAATGTAAACAGCAATTGCACCATGCATGTGAGGTAACACCGTGAAGGTCAGATCGAGGGTAGTAATTTTAGCAGTAGACCTCCTCTGTAAATCTAAAGTGGTAACCTGTAAAGGCTTTTAAAGGCTTTTAAAAGTGTATTTACTTTGTTGCCACTGCACGTTTGTGCGCAATTTTAAAGCATGTCATGTTTGGTATCCATGTACTCGGACTAAGATCATCTTTTTTATCTCATCAAACATGTGGGCAATATAATGTGTTTTAGTGCATTAAAATTTTAAAAAGTGTGTTTTTTCCCAAAAAAATGCGTATGAAAAATCGCTGCGCAAATACTGTGTGAAAAAAAAAATGAAACACCCACCATTTTAATCTGTAGGGCATTTGCTTTAAAAAATATATATAATGTTTGGGGGTTCAAAGTAATTTTCTTGGAAAAAAAAATTTTTTTTCATGTAAACAAAAAGTGTCAGAAAGGGCTTTGTCTTCAAGTGGTTAGAAGAGTGCGTAATGTGTGACATAAGCTTCTAAATGTTGTACATAAAATGCCAGGACAGTTCAAACCCCCCCCAAATGACCCTATTTTGGAAAGTAGACACCCCAAGCTATTTGCTGAGAGGCATGTCGAGTCCATGGAATATTTTATATTGTGACACAAGTTGCGGGAAAAAGACAATTTTTTTTTTTTTTTGCACAGAGTTGTCACTAAATGATATATTGCTCAAACATGCCATGGGAATATGTGAAATTACACCCCAAAATACATTCTGTTGCTTCTCCTGAGTACGAGGATACCACATTTGTGAGACTTTTTGGGAGCCTAGCCGCGCACGGGACCCCGACAACCAAGCACCGCCTTCAGGCTTTCTAAGGGCGTAAATTTTTGATTTCACTCTTCACTGCCTATCACAGTTTTGGAGGCCATGGACTACCCAGGTGGCACAAAACACCCCCAAATGACCCTATTTTGGAAAGTAGACACCCCAAGCTATTTGCTGAGAGGTATAGTGAGTATTTTGCAGACCTCACTTTTTGTCACAAAGTTTTGAAAATTGAAAAAAGAAAAAAAAATGTTTTTCTTGTCTTTCTTCATTTTCAAAAACAAATGAGAGCTGCAAAATACTCACTATGCCTCTCAGCAAATAGCTTGGGGTGTCTACTTTCCAAAATGGGGTCATTGGGGGGGTTTGTGCCACCTGGGCATTCCATGGCCTTCGAAACTGTGATAGGCAGTGAAGAGTGAAATCAAAAATTTACACCCTTAGAAATCCTGAAGGCGGTGATTGATTTTCGGGGCCCCGTACGCGGTTAGGCTCCCAAAAAGTCCCACACATGTGGTATCCCCGTACTCAGGAGAAGCAGCTAAATGTATTTTGGGGTGCAATTCCACATATGCCCATGGCCTGTGTGAGCAATATATCATTTAGTGACAACTTTGTGCAAAAAAAAAAAATGTGTAACTTTACCGCAACTTGTGTCAAAATATAAAATATTCCATGGACTCAACATGCCTCTCAGCAAATAGCTTGGGGTGTCTACTTTCCAAAATGGGGTCATTTGGGGGGGGGGGTTTGTGCCATCTGGGCATTTTATGGCCTTCAAAACTGTGATAGGTAGTGAGGAGTGAAATCAAAAATTTACGCCCTTAGAAATCCTGAAGGCGGTGATTGGTTTTCGGGACCCCGTACGCGGCTAGGCTCCCAAAAAGTCCCACACATGTGAAATCCCCGTACTCAGGAGAAGCAGCTGAGTGTATTTTGGGGTGCAATTCCACATATGCCCATGGCCTGTGTGAGCAATATATCATTTAGTGACAACTTTTTGTATTTTTTTTTTTTTGTCATTATTCAATCACTTGGGACAAAAAAAAATAATATTCAATTGGCTCAACATGCCTCTTAGAAATTTCCTTGGGGTGTCTACTTTCCAAAATGGGGTCATTTGGGGGGGTTTGTACTGCCCTGCCATTTTAGCACCTCAAGAAATGACATAGGCAGTCATAAACTAAAAGCTGTGTAAATTACAGAAAATGTACCCTAGTTTGTAGACGCTATAACTTTTGCACAAACCAATAAATATACGTTTATTGACAATTTTTTTTACCAAAGACATGTGACCGAATACATTTTGGCCTAAATGTATGACTAAAATTGAGTTTATTGGATTTTTTTATAACAAAAAGTAGAAAATGTATTTTTTTTTCAAAATTTTCGGTCTTTTTCCGTTTATAGCGCAAAAAATAAAAACCGCAGAGGTGATAAAATAACATCAAAAGAAAGCTCTATTTGTGGGAAGAAAAGGACACAAATTTTGTTTGGGTACAGCATTGCATGACTGCACAATTAGCAGTTAAAGCGACGCAGTGCCAAATTGTAAAAAGTGCTCTGGTCAGGAAGGGCGTAAATCCTTCCGGGGCTGAAGTGGTTAAGGTACGTGGCAACAGGTGTGGTGGTATGTAGATGTATACTAAGCTAATCCCTCCCAATACTAGCTTATAAAACACACTTGGCTTGTTTGATTAGAGCAGACATTTATGCAGATTTATTTAAAGCTTTGCAGGTCTAAACACAGACAAAAACAGGGGCAAAAAAAGGGAGCTGAAACATAGTTCTCCAATGAGGCTCAATATCAGCACACAAAGATACAAGCATAATAATATAATAATGTAAATAGTACAGCAAGGAGCATGGATTTACCTTGAAACTTTTGCTGGTAATATGAAACAAAATCTGCTGTTAATAGAGAGTAAAGAAAACTTTGCTGCTGACAGACAATATGGTGCCAGATTGATACTGCCGGTATTCCCTGAGACGGAAAGGAAAGAAAGAGAAGTCATAGTGAGAGGAGGGGGGAAGAAGAAAGTACCTCTAGCCACCTGTACTTGGTACCATTCAGTACATACATGACCCACCTGAATGATAAACTTACAGAATATATCCAGGGTAAAGCCAGAGGAACGGGGGACGTCCGTCTCCCTCGAGGCGCCTGGGGAAATGGCAACCTTGCCTCTGTTGCATGCCCCGACCAGGATCATGCATCAGAACAGCGTCTGACGTCACCCAGTCCAAGTGAACGCATCGAACAATCACGCAAAGTCGGCGCAGGCACACTGGGGATCCCCGTCAGAGGCCAGTTCCAGTGTCCGCTGACAACGGCGCACCGCAGTGCAGCTAGGGGACAATAAGACATGTCCCCAGGGCGCCACAGGCTGACACAATCAGTAATGTCTACAGAGGCAGGAATACCCTCTCTGCAGAGTCCTGGTCACATCCCCGGTGGCTCGGGCAGCCGCACACACTGACTATGCTGTGCAGAGACTTCTAAGAGCAGGCCCCCAGTGGTGAAGGGAGGTATTTCAGTCTGGTCTCTGCGGTCAGCAAGTGTATATAAAACTTGCAATCAGAGCCCTGATTTCATATATTCATGCCTAAAGACATGTGGATTCCTCCATGGAGGCACCAATAGGTGACATCCCTGGAGGAATACCCAGATGGCCGGCCAAGATAATGAGTCCCTACAATATGGTAAAACAAAACAATAATATAAATGGCAAAAATGCACATAAACCAATGATGATTAGGTACACGGCCCACATTATACTAACATGCTAAAAAAAAATCTATATACTGGAGACATATAACTGGGTACCAATAGTAAACATATCACCGGTCTTAATCAAAGAAATGGTCTATATGATAAAACTTCATTAATGCTGGGTGATTTGGTGGCTTCCAGATGTTCGATCCATAAAGTCTCCTTCTGGAGAATGCGTTTATCCCAGTTGCCGCCACGTGGGTCCTGAGGTATCACTTCTAGTACTAGAAATCGCACAAGAGCAGCATTAAATTTGTGATATAAACCCAGGTGTCGGCTAACAGGGGTAATCATTTTGGCATATTGTGAACAGTATATGTGGTCGTAGATCCATTGTTTGAACTGGCGGATTATTTTCCCTACATAAAATGCTCCACACTGGCAGAGCATCAAATATACCACTCCTCGTGTGTCGCAATCCGCATGAAAGCATAGGAAAAACATTTCTTCATTGGGCATAACTGGTTTACGTTCCTTGACTCCCACTACCTCCAGCTGCAGGACATCACCATGGGCACATCTGTACCTGGGGGGTGGGAGCGCACGATCTTCTCCAGTGAAGCACTTAGTCATTACCTGGACCAGACTTTGTGCTGGTTCAGGTACATAGATGATATTTTGCTCATATGGACAGGCACGGTAGAACAGCTGGACGAATTTATGCATGAACTAAATATCAATAGGTTTAACTTTAGATTTCCAATGAAATGGCATAGGGAAACCATTTCCTTCTTGGATCTGATGATCTATAAGGATACACAGAGTGGGCTTGCTACTAAATTGTTTCAGAAAAGTACTGCAGGCAACACTATCTTACATGCGCAAAGTGGACATGCCACCTCCCTAGTTCATAGCATACCCTACGCCCAGTACATTCACCTTCGACGTAACTGCACCCACGAACATAACTTCAAGCTTCAAGCAGCAGAATTACGCACGCAACTTCACCAGCGGGGCTACAGTAAAAGCCTGCTTAGGAAGGCATATAATAAAGCACTCAGTCACAGTAGAAATTCCCTTTATATCCCAATCCAAATACAAATATCATGCAACACACCACCAAGTTCATTACCAAGTACTCCACACAGCATCACCAGCTGCGTAACTGTATGCAAAAACATTGGCACCTTTTGAGTGAGGACCTTATTCTCAAAAAATATGTAAAGGAAACTCCAGAGATAGTGTTCTGTAAGACTACCTCAATAGGGAGTAAAATTACAACCAGCCAATACATACCCAATGGCAATTATGTGTCGACAGGTAGAGGGATCTCGATCTGTGCACAGTGCACATATTGCCCATTGGTGTGGATGGGTACACACTTTCACCTACCCAACAGAGAAATGTTTTTCCCACACTTTCATGAGGATTGCGACACGCGAGGAGTGGTATATTTGATGCTCTACCAGTGTGGAGTAATTTATGTAGGGAAAACAATCCACCAGTTCAAACAACTGGGTCTATATCACAAATTTAATACTGCCCTTGTGCGATTTCTAGTACTAGAAGTGATACCCCAGGACCCACGTGGCGGCAACTGGGATAAGTGCATTCTCCAGAAGGAGACTTTATGGATCGAACGTCTGGAAGCCACCAAATCACCTGGCATCAATAAAGTTTTATCAAATAGAGCATTTCTTTGATTAAGACCGGTGTTATGTTTACTATTGGTACCCAGTCATATGTCTCGAGTATATGTTTTTTTATTTGGCATGTTTGTATAATGTGGGTCGTGTACCTAATTTCATTGGATATTACTTGGCTTGAAGGCCTAGGAGGATAAATGGAATCTTAATGCCACTCTTATTGGTTTATGTGTGTTTTTGTAATTTATATAATTGTTTTCTTTTACCATATTGTATGGACTCATTATCTTGGCCGGCCATCTGGGTATTCCTCCAGGGATGTCACCTATTGGTGCCCCCATGGAGGAATCTGCATGTCTTTAGGCACTAATATATGCAATCAGGGCTCTGATTGCAAGTTTTATATACACTTGCTGACCGTGGAGACCAGACTGCAATACCTCCCATCACCTCTGGGGGCCTGCTCTTAGAAGTCTCTACACAGCATAGTCACTATGTGCAGCCACCCGAGCCAGGACTCTGCAGAGCAGGTGTTCCTGCCTCTGTAGACAATACTGATTGTGTCAGCCTGTTGTCAGCAGATACTGGGACCGGCCTCGGCTGGGGATCCCCAGTGCGCCTGCGCCAACTTTGCGTGATTGCTCAATGTGTTCGGCCGGACTGGGTGACGTCAGATGCTGTTCTGACGCATGATCCCAGATGGGGCATACAAAACAGAGGGGAGGTTGCCATTTCCCCAGGTGGTTCGAGGGAGACAGACGTCCGCCGTTCCTCTGGCTTTACCCTGGATATATTCCGTAAGTTTATCATTCAGGTGGGTCAGGCATGTACCGAATGCTACCAAGTACAGGTGACTAGAGGTACTCTATTCTCCCTCTCACTATGGCTTCTCTTTCTTTCTTTTCCCTCTCAGGGAGAGCAGGATCAATCTGGCATCATTTTGTCTGTCAGCAGCAGAGTTTTCTTTACTCTCTATTAGCAGCAGATTTTGCTTCATAATACCAGCAATAGTTTCAAGGTAAATCCATGCTCCTTGCTGTACTGTTTACATTATTATATTATTATGCTTGTACCTTTTTGTGCTGATATTGAGACTCATTGGAGAACTATGTTTCCTCTCCCCTTTTTTCCCAGTTTTTGTCTGTGTTTAGACCTGCAAAGCTTTAAACAAATCTGCATAAATGTCTGCTCTAATCAAACAAGCCAAGTGCTTTTTATAAGTTAGTATTGGGAGGGATTACCTTAGTATACATCTACATACCACCACACCTGGAGCCACTTACCCTAATTATATACTATGTGTAAAAAACCCCGAAGGGTTAACGCTGCGCTAGAAAACCAATTGATATTAAAAAATGTAAAAAATTGAATTCAATATTAACCATGCAGCCAGCATCAAAGAATCAGAAAACTCCAAATGCAAATAGTAAAGAAACGATGCAGCGCTAAATAAATAAAGTAAATAAAGTGAATAATAATGTGAAAAGTCCCAAAAGGAAAACTAAAGCAGTTGTCAAAAATAAAAAATATGTATAAAGATTCTATACTTTACATAAATGAATACATGGAATAAAAAAAAACATCAAAAAACTCCAAATGCAAATAGTAAAGAAACAATGCAGTGCTAAATAAATAAAGTAAATAAAGTGAATAATAATGTGAAAAGTCCCAAAAGGAAAACTAAAGCAGTTGTCAAAAATAAAAAATATATATAAAGATTCAATACTTTATATAAATGAATACATGGTATAAAAAAACATCAAATCATAAATATTTGCCATAAAAATAAGTATATATTGATCCACCAGGAAAAATTCCAGTGTTAATTAGTGAAATCAACTGAGATAAACACTGAATAACATTCAGTGATGCTGTGACGCTGACGTCACTACGTTTTTCCTTTTCTGAGACCGATGGGAAGCTTATGTACAGCGGGAAACCTGTAGAGATGCCGGGACATTTTAACTGCATTTTGTTTATGCCTTATTGACTGGATCTTCTTGTAAGTGCATTCTTTTTATATAATAAATCCCTCGTTTGGAACGATTACACTATGGGAGCATTTCTTTTTTGTATTTCCCGAGCAATGCAGATCTAGCCACTACCACAGATGCCAGTATAGGTTTTTGGGAGACCTTAACATTCCCTGTGCTTGGTGAGACCACCTGTGTGGTCATTTGAGTCGGTAAGGAGCCTCATTACTCACTCGGGTGTGTTTAACATTTGGGAGATTGGACTTATTCTTACCACATTCTTTGGATTAGCATCTGTTGTTTATGGACTATTCTTTCTCTTAATCATTTGCACTAATTATATACTACCCTTTTTCCTATTACTTTTTTAGTTACCTTGTATGTCCCCACACCCTGACATATGTGCTAATTACGGCTACCTCCTGGCTTTGGAGGCCCTGGTGGTTGCTCCCTTTTTTGGGGGGGTCCTGCTGTCTGGTACCTATGGTGCAAGTGAGTTCAGATATATATTTACATACAATACATTTATTTTTTGCAGCAATTTGTTTTTATTTTAATTTTATAATTGTAAGTTGTCTTGTATGGTTTATTGTTACTAAAAATATTTTTCTATATAGAGATATTCAAGCTCCTGAAGAAGCGATGGTTATAGTCACAAAACATGTAGAGCTGAACTGTTTTTAATCTGTAAGTGGAAAAGTGGAACCCCAACTAAGAGGATACCCTCGTGTGGACGCATCTTCAGTATTGTCAGTATTATCACACAGGAAATAATATCTAGTCCTTATATTAGGGGAACCACAAGTCTAACTTTTATGTTTAACTCTATATATGCATTGTGATATTGTGATATATATGTATATTAATAAATTAATTTTGTTACTAAAACACTAGAGGTAACCCATAAAGTGCTCCCATATGTCAGGCCACATTCCCAACAAACATGTAAGTGCAAACTTTAACCCCCAAATCATTAATCCACAGACAGGGGTGTTGCTAGGTGGGAAAAAGCCAAGGTTCCTCAGGCCGAAGTTAAGGGTTGAATCTCACTTGCTGATTGCTGTCTGACTCAGCAGTGCTCATCAATTCAGCCTTGCCAGTGCAGCCATGGAGAGAGTAGAGCTCCTGGTTTACTCAGAGCAGGGAACTGCCACTTACCCAGGGTTTGCAGTCACACAAAGTCACACAACATGTATACTGTACATCAGTGCCCTAGACCCATCACCAGTGCAGGACATGCAGATACATGCCCGCTGCAGTCCCCAGCCCCTGCATGATATGTCCCCACTGTCCCACTGCTCCAAGCAAACTTCAAAAGCTTCACCTCTGCTACTCCTTGGCTATTGGGTGTGTTCTGGCTCATGAGCAGAGGATCAATAACATGTTGTGTCCCAACATTTATACAAAGAAGGCCTATTGGCCTTACACACATTTAGAAGTGGGTATGAGACAAGGGGGGTTCAGCTGCAGGATTTGAACAATGTTGGCACTTGTCAAGTCTTTGTCCCCTGGAAAATGCCATCACCTTCCCTTTTTTTATGTTTTGCCAGGAACTAATTGTGCAGGGACCACTATGTCTCCAAAAAAGGGCACAGGGAGTCTAGAGTCCAGCATTGTGGAGTCAACTGGTAGCAAAGAAATATTAACACCACACTCGTTCAAGGTTGGTTGACTGATTCTTGAAAACATATGGCCAAAACAGATGTGACTTTTGGAGGATAACTAAGTCTTGTATTGTACTTTTTTAGAGGAAATTGACAGTGAAAATGTCCCCCAAGTTCTCAATTTGGAGCCATAGATCTGTCACCTGGACCTTGCTCAGATCTTGTCTTACTTGGCCAAACATCCCCTTACATGACTCACAGTGAGGGCCAAAGCGAGCCAGAAAGAGACCAAAGACTTTGTGAGCCTGTTTTTTGCCAAAGTAAATATTTGTTGAATATTGCTTATTCTGTATTGACATATCGAGTGTTTTTAGCTATGATTCAAACACCAATTCACTACATTCGCTAGGTAGTTCCTTACCATTACCATGGAGAAGGAAGAGGTGAAAGGAGCTGTCTGTGTCGACAGGTAGCATAGTTTTGTTTACCAAGACATGAGGGCCAAGATAACACAGTATTTGCATTGTGTACATTCATAGTAGTATAGGTGTCAGAAGGTCAAGCAGGTTACACCCAACAAAACACAGTGTAGGTAAGTATTTCATTATGTTTACTATTAACTTGTCCAAAAACCAGTATGTAGGGCAGGGGTAGGCAACCTCGGCCCTCCAGCTGTTTTGAAACTACAAGTCCCATGAGACATTGCAAGACCCTGACAATCACAGGCATGACTCCTAGAGGCAGAGGCATGATGTGATTTGTAGTTTCACCACAGCTGGAGTGCCGAGTTTTCCTACCCCTGATGTGGGGCCTCAGTCACTTGCCCGTCGTTGCCTTAATAGTTTTTTTGTCTTTTTACCAGGTCATGTTTTTCCCCATTGTACAATAGGCAGAAGGAGTACAGATATGTTGCAGTGTTGCAAGGAACTGGAGCAAATCAAGGAGGCTGCTACTGCTTTACAGCGCAGAATGAAAGACTGTGGACATGCTGGCTAAATTCTAGTTTCCTTTTGACTTGTAATGTCTTTTTGTTTATATTTGTGTCTTTGTGTTGTGTTTATTTTGCGTTTTTTCTCCCTTCCCTCTTTTTTCTACTTTTTTAGGTACAAGTTTTTATACCATATCTCAGTGTTTATCAACTTCACTCCTCTAATAACAACAGCTCATATTTTCAGGATTTCCCACATTTGAAACAGCTATGGGAATTCCTAAGGCAGTTAAATTGATCAAATCACATGTGCTAAATAATGGAAATCAAGAAAACATGCCCTGTTGTTGCGAGGACTGGAGTTCATAAACACTGCCCTAACTAATGTGAATTTTTTCAAAAGTGCAAGTGAAGTTGTGACTACTTGTGCTTTTGGGGGGGTACAATATACTTTTCTAAACTAATTACACTAGCAAGGTGGGTAGTTCTGTTTTCCCATCTAGCTTAGTGCTGACACGTTACAATAACAACTTTGTCTGCTTAATGTTGGAACATATTTTTTTTTGCTGTTTTTGGTAACATAAAAGACAAAAATGAAAGGTGCAAAGATCTAGTGGCTAACCTTTGATCCATGATCTAATTCTTAAGAAGTTCGTATTTACAAACAGCATCTCTTCTAAGCCTTAAAAACACACAGTGTCTAAACATGTGCTATATCCCATCATGGGGTCTTAACTGTCGTGTTTTGGGGACACACCCCCTTCCTCAGAGTAGCCAACCCTCAGGAAGGGGGTGTGCCCATGAAACGCATCAGTTTATACCCTGTGATGTGGTATAGAGTACATGTTTAGACACTACGTGATTTCTAGGCTTAGAAGATGTGCTGTTTGGGAGTACCCACCACAGGCAAAATTTGAACAGGTATTAAATGGCATTGCTAAGGCACTAGCTGTGCGTGCCTTCCATTTTTGTGTTTTTGGGAGTTGCCTTTCTCAGATGGGGTGATCTGCTATCAACATCCACCCAGTCTTGGGATACTGATGTCCCTGTTACCCTTCACTTTATAAAAACCACTTAGCATTGAAAGAGATTGATTTTTTGAAGTGTAGCTAATGTTTTTTCACATGCCTTCTTACCAAAAAACAAGGACAAATGTGGAAGAACCTACTGTACATGTTCTCACCAAAGATCTTTGTTTGTTAAAGCATCTTACAAAGCACTTGTGAATGTGCTTGGAATAAAAATGTTTGGACACAACAATGTGTGGCTTCTTATTTCCTTTCTCTATACAGTATCTGTAATCTTAGAAAGTTGTCATATTTAATGTTACAATGTGCACTTAGTACATGTTGGCATCTCCCGCTAATTTCAGCTGTCGAATTTTAAAGAGTTGTAATGTTTCGCTGCTTAATGCATTTGATGCATTAAGAACCAAACAAGTGTGTGTGTGTAGCAGCCCCCCAGCACCCCCAAACACTTAGCCGAAGAGGATATTGTGACCTCATGGCTATGTTAAGGTACAATTTCACTTTTGGAGTAAGCGTCAAACCAAACTCCCATTTTGGAACATATCTTACACATAGAGGGAGAGATAACAGTAGATAAAGCATATTATCAATGTATATTTAAAAAAAAAAAGCCAAACAAAAGGACACGTTTAACACAAGGAAAAAAAAAAAACAGGTTGTATTGTTAATTTCACAACAAAACCAATAGCCCCCTCAAAGAACAAAAAAATAATACCAGTTTAGACTGGTTCAGGAAGAAATTGCTGCCATGAAACTGCCCCTCTCCACACAAAATAGTCCATATATTTTTGCTGCAATTCTTGAGCACTTCTTGTGGGCAAGCCAGCATGGGCAATTTCAATGACTGTCATTCCCTCAACAGCCTGATGTCCTTCAGCCTCTTCACTAGGCCCTGGCATTGCAGGGTCCCTGTCAATTGGCAGGGAGCTGATATACCTATCTGCATGTTTCCTTAAATAGTTATGCAGGATACAGCAGCACAGGACAATATGGTTGATCTTATATAATGTCATATTGATAAGCATCAGAAGGAGCCTGAACCAGTTTGCCAATGTCCCGAAAGCATTCTCCACCACCCTTCAGGCATGAGTTAGCCGATAATTGAAAATTCTTTGCTCTGGGGTGAAGTTGCACTGAGGAAAGGGCTTGAGGAGATGTTCTTCAAGAGCAAAAGCTTCATCTGCCACAAAAACAAAATTGAGGCCATCTACATTTTGGGCACACAATGGCAAGTTTAACGAGCTGTTCTGAAGCTGGTGATAGAACTCGGTTTGCATTATGACTCCTCCATCTGAGTGCCGCCCATTCTTGCCAATGTCCAGATAAAGGAACTCATAATTTGCATTGACAACAGTGAGCATTACTAAACTACAAAGCCCTTTATAATTGAAATAATAAGAGCCTGAGCTGTGCGGCAGGACAATGCTGACATGCTTTCCATCAATAGCACCCCCATAGTTCGGAAAATCCCATTCCTCTAGAAACTGGCCTGCTACTTCCTGCCACTGCTCTGGGTTTGATGGGAATGGTGAAGAAAACAAAATAAATAAAAATTACTACTTCAGCACATAACATTGCAAACATATTTGCCACACAAATGCTTAGGCAACATAAAGATATACTTAAAGTAGAACTAGGGGCCAAACTTTGGTGTTTCAGTTTGGATAGAGCAAGGGAGGGTTCTAACCCCTGTCATAATTTTTGTGCCCCATCTGTGTCCCATTGCAGATATTTCCCTTCACTTCCTGTCCCATAGCCAAACAGGAAGTGAAAGAAAATATCAGCAATTTAAAGGAATTTTTTGAGGACAACAAAGTAAACAGAAATAGTGTCCCTATTTTAAAATTTCACAGCTATTACTTTTTGGGAGACAACCCCAAATTTGGGTCTTTAGGTTTAATTTACCTTTCAATGATAAGGGGAAACAGGACAAATAGAGAGGGTTAATTCTTCCTAACGGGGCACAGACTGCAATAAAAACTGACAGGGGCTCAAATCCCTCTACACTCTGTCCAAACCTGCACCAAATGTTTAACCTTTTGTTCTACTTTAAATAGGACTTCCATACAAAAGTGGAAGATCAATTTATCTGCTTGATCAACCCCCCTCTGGTGGCACATTTGGCACCTTTCAGGGGGGTTAATGGGTACCTGTTTTGGAGAGGTACCCCTCTCCACTTCCATGAGAGCTTGATGCAGCAAGATTCCTTGTTAGTTTGGCCCCCTCCTCGTTTCTCTATTGCCAGTCTAGAGGACAGGTAAGAAGTGTCATAATCTTTAAAGTCAGCAGCTACAGGATTTGTAACTTCTGACTTTGCATTTTTGCCTGGGGCAGAGGGGCAAACTGCTTTTGCATAATAATAAGGCTTTATGCACTCTGTACAATTTTGCATCTTAAAAAATCCTCTTTAAAGCAACTTTTATGCATTTTTGTTAAGCCAGCAAATGTAACTGGTAAAAAACACTGGAAAGTTACCAGTCTAGTGCCCCGTACACAAGGTCGGATTTTCCGACGGAAAATGTGTGATAGGACCTTGTTGTCGGAAATTCCGACCGTGTGTAGACTCCATCACACATTTTCCATCGGATTTTCCGACACACAAAGTTTGAGAGCAGGATATAAAATTTTCCGACAACAAAATCCGTTGTCGGAAATTCCGATCGTGTGTACACAAATCCGACTGACAAAGTGCCACGCATGCTTAGAATAAATAAAGAGATGAAAGCTATTGGCCACTGCCCCGTTTATAGTCCCGACGTACGTGTTTTACGTCACCGCGTTCAGAATAATCGGAGATTTTCCGACAACTTTGTGTGACCGTGTGTATGCAAGACAAGTTTGAGCCAGCATCCGTCGGAAAAAATCCTAGGATTTTGTTGTCGGAATGTCCGAACAAAATCTGACCGTGTGTAGGGGGCATTAGTGTGTATGGACACAGCATAACATGCTGGAGAGGTTACTGTAGGAAAACATGCCTGTAGACTAAAAAAGGATCAGGAAAACCAAACAGTATGCATGATTCCAAACAGGACAATCACGAATATTACAATATTGAAAATTATGTAATGCAAAAAATTGACAGAAAAACATTTGCAAGCACAAACACATGTAATGAAAGTTGGATTAAGATAAAACCTACCTTGATATATAGTCCTTTTGCAGCACTTGAATAATAGTTGAACATGTCTCTGGAATGATTACTCCCAGAGCTTGGGGGGAGATCCCCGTGGTAAATTTCAGATCCTGGAGACTTCTCCCTGTGGCCAGATAATGCAAGGTTGCTATTAGACTCTGTTCAGGATTAATGGACATCCACATACATGTGTCCTGCTTCCCGATGTAGGGGAACACCAAGGCTAACAGGCAGTGAAAACAGGGATCCGTCATCCGGAGATAATTCCTGAAATCATCAGGATTATCCTCTTAAAGCTCCCACAGTAAAGAAATTGCAAAAAACTTGGGTCAGAGCAATTACTCCTATCCCTACAATAGCAAGAGTTCTATTACCTGCCATAATAACTGGTCCTCACACGAAAGAACAGATTATGGTGAAAGCTCGGTCATGGAAAGCCTACTAATGGAAATTAGCGGAAGTGGCCCAGAGGGGTCACGCACAAAAACAAACTTCCTCTTTATAATCTCTTAGTATGTAGCTACATTAGCCTATGTCAAACAAAAAATTTCAGATGGTCAATATCATCTCAAAAATCATAGACGACGTTCGGTCGTCCGAAAATCTATGCGTGTGTACGAGGCTTTAGACAGCTCTCATAGGGAAACATTGAATTTCACATGTCATGCAACTTGGGGTCTTACAAGACAGATCCTAGCAATAGGAAAAGAAAATGCTGCTCCAGGTGAGTGATGGAACCAGGTAGGCTGGGGAATGGACTCCTCCCAGGGGTGCTAGCCCCGGCTCGCTGGCCGTGCAATATGGATAAAAGGAATGGATGGCTGCACACCAAGGTAGTGATGAATTTCTTTATTATAAAATCCATAACATAAATAACACCACAGGACAGACAAAAAGGTACAGGTAGACGCGTTTCACACATCGACGCTGTGCTTATTCATTACCAAGATGGATCCTATGTCGCATCAATGTGACCCGAGCATTATACTGATAACACTTCCAACTTTATTTATGTGCACAAAAGACCCACTCCAAACCAAAGACCATTTGACCACCAAGAAACTTGAGGGATACAAAGCAAATTGTACCAAAATGAGCTACAATTTTTGTAAAACCATATTTTAACTGTATCTTTCCAGATCTTTGTTACCATGTACCATTTCCATGAAATATGAAATTTGATTTGTGAGGTCACATTGACCACTTCAGTCCTGGAAGGTTTTACCCACTTCATGACCAGGCCATTTTTTTTTCAATTTAGGCCATTTTTTCAATTTAGGCCAATATGTATACTGCTACATATTTTTGGTAAAAAAAAATCGCAATAAGCGTGTAGATAGATTTAAGGACTTTTATTTTTATTTTTTTTACTGGTAATGGTGGCAATCTGTGATTTTTAGTGAGACTGCGACTATGCGGTAGACAAATCTGACACTAAGTGATACTTTTTGGGGACCAGTGACACCAATACAGTGAGCAGTGCTAAAAAAATACACTGATCCCTGTATAAATGACACTAGCAGGGAAGGGGTTAACAGTAGGGGGCGATCAAGGGGTTAAATGTGTTCCCTGGTAGGTGTTTCTAACTGTGGGGGGAGTGGATGCAATGAAGGAAAAGAGAGATCATGATTCAGCTTACCTGAAACATGATCTCTCACGTTTCCTCCCTGACAGATCAGCAGTGTGCTTTGGACACAGCTGGAGCCAATCAGTGGGTCCGGCAGCCGCAATGGTTGTCCTGACCCGCCGATCGTTCAGAGGAGAAGCGGAGCAGCTGTCTGCCTATGTAAACACGGCAGACCGCTGATTTGTCAGGGAGCAAAAGAGACTTCTTGTGTTTCAGCTAAGCTGAAACACAGATCTCTCTTTTCCTCCAGTGTATTCGTCCCCCATACAGTTAGTAAGCACCTCCCAGGGACACACTTAACCCTTTGATTGCCCCAGGTGTTAACTCCTTCCCTGCCAGTATCATTTATACTGTGACAGTGCATTTTTTTAGCACTCGACTTTTGCATAAATCAACCAATGTATGCTTATTGGGATATTTTTTACCAAAATTATGTGAATATAAGAAATTCGATTTTTTATTTTTTTTTATTTATAGGGAATGTTTTACATCAGAATGTAAAAAATATTGTTTTTTATTCAAAATGGTCCTTCTTTTTTTGTTCATAGCGTAAAAAATAAAAACCGCAGAGGTGATCAAATACCACCAAAAGAAAGCTCTATTTGTGGGGAAAAAAGGGACATGCATTTTAATTGGGTACAGTGTTGCATGACCGTGCAATTGTCAGTTAAAGCAATGCAGTGCTGTATCACAAAAAATGGCCTGGTCAGGAAGTGGGTAAAACCTTCTGGATCTAAAGTGGTTAAAGGAAAAGTATAATGTTCAGTAAACATTTTTGCTAAAAAAAAAAAAAAAATTGTCAACATAATTTAACCGCTTTCGGAACGCCCCACATACATGTACTGCAGCAGGGTGGTGCTTCACCATGAAATTGCGTACCTGTATGTCATCTTTATTTCTGGGTCTGGGGTACGCATGTGTGCTGCCAGCGATGGGCTCCCGTTGTGATTGGACACAGCAGGGGGCCGAATAGCCGGTCCGATGTTCGCCAGCACCCAGCGATCGTTCCTGAGAGAGACAGAACAGAATTCTGCCTATGTAAACAAGGCACATTGCCGTTCTGTGAGAGGGGAAGATGTAGATCCTGTGTTTCTGCTCAGCAGAAACACGGATCTCTGTTATCCCCCAAGCAAAGCATCCCCCACACAGTTAGCAAGCACTCTTTTGGTAATTCCTTCCCTGCCAGTGTCATTAGTACAATAAAAGTGCATATATTTTAGCATTGATCACCGTATTAGCGTCACTGGTCCTCAAAAAATTGTCAAACGTGTCACTTATGCTATGTACACACAATAGGATTTTCCGACAACAAAACCATGGATTTATTTCCGACAGATATTGGCTGAAACTTGTCTTGCATACACACAGTCACACAAATGTTGTCGGAAATTCCGAACGTCAAGAACGCGGTGACGTACAACACGTACGACGAACCGAGAAAAATGAAGTTCAATAGCCAGTGTGGCTCTTCTGCTTGATTCTGAGCATGCATGGAATTTTGTGCGTTGGAATTCTGTACACACAATCAGAATTTTCGACAAAGGATTTTGTTGTCGGAAAATTTGAGAACCAGCTCTCAAATTTTTGTTATCGGAAATTCCGACAACAAATGTCCGATGGAGCCTACACACGGTCAGAATTTCCGACAACAAGCTCACATCGAACATTTGTTGTTGGAAATTCTGATCATCTGTACGCTGCATTAGTGTCCGATTTGTCCACCGCAATGTTACAGTCCCACTATAAGTTACTAATTGCCACCAATAATACAAAGACTAATGCGCAAAATCCACAACCTCCTATATAAAATATAAAACCTAATCAAAAATAGTATATTGTGGTACCAGATAGAAAGCAGCCAACATAGATGGGTGCACTCAACACCCCAGTAGAGAGATACTAAAGCAGAATAATATGTGGTGCTACTCTATCCTCCCGTACCAAACTGCAGAGAAAACAAGATTAACACTAATTTGTCAATCAACATCCGGGTGAACCTCCTATTACAAGTACCAGGTGTGTGGCCGCAATTGACCTCGCAATTGTCAGTTAAAGTAACACAGTGCCCTAAAGAGCTGAAGTGGTTAAAATTCTTAAAATGTATGTCCAGCCAAAACTTTTTTTATTACCTTTAGATAAAATTGAGAAAACCTCTGTCAGGTTTTTACTGCTATTGAGGACTTGGTTAAGGTGATTTACCTTCACTTCTTGTCCTTCAGACAACATTTTACCAGATGAGAAATGAGGGTAAAACTATCTAACAGAGACCTAGGAAGTAGTAAAAAAGCTGACAGCAGTAAAGACATCTATTTTAAATTTAAATGTTAAAGGGGATCAAAAGGCATATCTTAGTGCCAATGATCTGATGCCTGGTCAGCAACAGCACTTTTCCCCTGGGTTTTTCTGGGTGCAGGTCTTCTGCGGCATTGATTGGCCAGCACAGAATGATGTCATTCATGCATGCACTAGTGCAGTTATCCCGGGAATATAGCAGTATGCTGAAATGTATATTGATCTGCACATGCACAGCTCAGTTTATATTCTGCAAAGGATTGCGAGCAGCCAGGTAAGTTTATTTATTTGCGCAAGATACATTGCACATATAAAGCCTGCCTATTGGCAAAAAATAAAAATATGCATTTACCGTATATACTCGAGTATAAGTCGTTCCGAGTATAAGTCGAGGCCCTAATTTACTACAAAAAAAATGGGAAAAACTTATTGACCCGAGTATAAGACGAGGGTGAGAAATGCACAGCTACTGTAAGTGGAAAAGAGGGTCAACAATGTCCATTTGCAGCCTCACTGTGCCCATTTGCAGCCATAGGTCCCCTGAACTTCAAACTCGGTAGTTAAGGGTTCCTAGATGCCCCCTAGCTGCAGCCAAAATTTGGGGTCTCTGAACCCAAAGGGTCCTGAAATGACATTGCTGCAGATGGACACAGTTGACCAAATATGGGGCCCTGTATCTCGGGGCCACTTAGTGCTAGGAACCCCAAATTTGGTGTGCAAACCCAGTGGAACTAGCACCATAAAATTTCCAAAGCTGGGGTTTCTAGCACCAAGTGGCCCCGAGATACAGGGCCCCAAAAATCAGTTCAGAAAATGTCAAGCACTTTTCTGCAGCAGAAAATGACATTTTCCGAATCGGTTTTGGGGCCCCGTATCTCAGGGCCACTTAGTGCTAGGAACCCCAGCTTTGGATATGTTATGGTACCAGTTCCAATGGGTTTGCACACAAAATTTGGGGTTCCTAGCACCAAGTGGCCCTGAGATATGGCACCCCAAATTCGGTTCAGAAAATGTCAAGCACTTTTCTTCAGCAGAGAATGACATTTTCCGAACCGATTTTGGGGCCCCGTATCTCGGGGCCACTTAGTGCTAGGAACTTCATCTTTGGATATGTTGTGGTACCACTGTGTTTGCATACCAAATTTGGGGTTCCTAGCACTAAGTGGCCCTGAGATATGGGGCCCCAAAGTCGGTTCGGAAAATGAAATTTTTTGCTGCAGAAAAGTGCTTGACTCGAGTATAAGTCGAGGGGGGCACTTTCAGCACAAAAAAATGTGCTGAAAAATTCGACTTATACTCGAGTATATATGGTAGTTCCAATTTAAGTGGATGTACCTTAGTTTATAGACTTTGCTTTTGAAAATTTTAAGTACAAATTTAAAAAAAACTGTGTCAAATCAGCTACAGTTTGTAAAAGAAGGCAAGATTGTTTTTGTTATATTTTGAAAAAATAAACTAAGAAAAAAACTAAAATATCTGCCACCCCCTACCCTATTCTCTAAATTATACTACATTTTTAATGTGCTGTATGATAGATACTACTTCTTGCTGGCCTATGAAAGCATGTCTCTTTATAAAGTTAAGAAAAAAGCAACCAATTACCATACAATGATCTTCTTGACCTCATCAATATGACAGAATGCAATATCCACCATTTCTGTAACAAATATATTAATATAATACAGTATATTGCCAGCAATTTGTTAGGTTTGACCTTTATTAGAAGTTCACTTATATTATTCTAAAGACCTATGTGTGCTCATTCATAAGAAATTAAAGAAAACACCTAGGGACTTTTATGTCTACATGGGCTGCATTAGATCTCTCCACCACTGGCAGTGACATAAATCATGCTGATATTTTAACTCACTAGACAATAGGCCCAGGCACTCAACTGCACTAATGGTCTTCTTCTAGGTCAGAGAAATAATTAGTAGCTTTAAGAACATACTACTATGCATTGGAAATCACTTTGTCAGAAATAAGGTTCTTCTGCTCTTCTGAGCTTTTCATTTGTCACATCCTTTTGCTGAACTGCAATAAATATCTTAGTGACCTTGTCTAAAGCAATCTAATTAAATGGCAATGTCAATGTAAAACATTATTTTATTAGCTTTGCGTTCAGCAAAAAGTCGGTATTTTGTATTGTAGTTGTAACCTCTTTAATCATATAATTAATTACATTCTCATGGTGAATGGCCACTTAGGGACCCTTTCTATCTAATATACTTTAATGTGCCATGATCTGCAGTTTAGAAGTCAATTTACAAATCGTGTTTCAAAAGTAGTTTTTGGTTCACTGTATCACTTAAGTCAATACCGCTATGTGCCATTGATAAGCTCATAGACTGGCAATATGCCCTAACATATTCATATTTATTTTTAAAAACAGCAAAAATTGTTTAGTAGGCACTGATATAATTTACCTTTTGTGGTGCTTTATAATGACTACATTGTCGAATGATCTCAGGTTAGCACAAGATTCTTCTCTAAGATCATATAGCATTGGGATACATGAGCTTGATATTGAAATACCTGCGATTAAAGTTAGAAATGTTCTCAAAAAGATCTACAGACATCTATGGTTACTCATAGTGGGTATGCTAGAGGTCTTAGGTCAGTTACACATGTATATAAGAATTTACTGATGTTTATACTCAGGATCCTGTTGACAAAAAGATCTTGAGACATTAAATGTCCTTTGACCCCTCAGCGCTGACCGTACGCACATATGCGGCCTCGGCTTTCGGGGTTATACTGGGATGATGCCTGCAGCTGCGGTGTTTTTTACTCCTGTGTGGAAGAGGCCTCATTGTCAAACAAGTTTTAGCTGTTTAAAGAAAGGATAGGAGATTTGCCCTTAAAGTATAGCTATAGCTGAAGTTTGAACCTGTATGCACTAGGTTTTGATTAACAAGAAGTTTATGGGAAATTACATGAAAATGTGAAGAAATGTAAATGGATTTGGGATCCCTGGGTCTCTCGCTGTCTTTCAGGGAATCTTGACCGCCGCCTTCTCGAACTTTAAATCATTGGACTGCTTGAGAGGTGCTCCTTACATGCTACCTTAGAGCACCCCTGATTCTTTTCCCCACCTCCCTTTGCCACCTGTCTCATCCATCCTGTCATGTACCTGACTGGAGGCTGAAGTGACGAGAGGGCTCCCCTTGTGGATGAGTGCAGAGTTACCCTGAAGGTGGGGAAAGAGGGTGCTGTACCCAAAGATGCACGGGTTGCCTGAAGATGAAGCTGCCTGGCGGTATTTCAGATGGGGAGACATTCAAGAGCAGAGAAGTAGTCACAGTAGATGATTCTCTGAAGATGTTTGCAGATCTTGACAGAAGGAGAAGGCAGAAAGCAAAGTCAGGAGCCAGGGTCGAGGGTCAAACACGGGAAGTAAATCTGGAGCATAGGCAGAAGTGTGGTTAGGATCAAACCAGGTTGAAACACAGGATGTCAATCAGGAACAAAGGCAGAAGCGTGTCCATGGAACAAGCTGGGGTCAGAGCCAAGAGAGAAGCCAGAACAGGTCAGGGGTGAGCGGGTTGGTAACGGGTAAAATGTATAAGGGGAAAAAGTTGTGCTACTAATATCAAAAACAAAAACCAGCAGCCAGCATCAACAATGAGGCAAATTGTGTATAAAGTGAAAAATAAAAAATGCAGTGCTAGGGAATATAATAACCCCCAAAAAATGTAAATAATTAAATTGCTTTGGGGTGAGTATTCACAGGTGAATAGTGAATAATACTTAATAAAGTATCATGTAGGTGCCCAATGTGTAAGTGAGAACCGTGGGTGAACTCATGTGTACACAGCACAATCACATAAGCCAACAATTACATATAGTCCGTATGGTAATTACACATGATGTATAATCTGACCAAGGCTGATCAGCTTCACAATGAACCTAAAATAAACATTCATAGGTCCATAAAGACACATTATGTAAGATGTATAGTCTCTTAGAGAAAATGTTGAGAAGCGATCATTCTTATGAAGAGAAATGGCAGATATTGTATATGTATGAGTGATAATTCTTCTCAAGGATACAAAACGAAGTGTTGGCTTATAAACAAAAGTGTCATAAATATCAGGAGAAAATTAATGTGCAAAAAGAAATAATATTAAATTATGAGTGAATCACCTATGAGGTGAAATAGAAAGAAAGTGCAGAGCGTTCTAAAGTGCATATAAAATCGCATATACAAAAAAATATATATATATATATCATAAATATCTATATCTTAAAGGTGATCCCTATATATAAAAAAGTGCTTGGGGAACCAAATCCAATAAAATTAGTGTAAAAGGCATATATTTGATGATCCGCATAGACAGTAATTAAAACACATACAGAGTGGAAACCTCAAAAGGTTAAAAAACTTAGTGTGGGAGAACCTTAGTGTGTGTGCAAACACAGTTCCAATGAAGGCAATCAAAGCAGACCACTTCAAAGGTGTATAAACACAAAAAGTGGATAAAAACAATCAATAATAAATTCTTTGGAAAAATTTGCAGCAACAGTTCTAGAAGTGTGTCCCACTGGTGAAGGAGAAAAGTAGTCACAGCTTTCAACCATTGGTGTTCCGACCTCCACTGCACCCCCACTCGTGTGTACACTTACCGGACTGCCTAACCCCTGCAGGGGTAAAAGGCATATGCAGACAGTCCTGCGATGGCAACAACGGAAAGTGGTCCTCCGTTCAAGGGTGCTATATCCTGCTCCGGCGTGAAGTCAATCCCAATGACAGGTATCCTTGCGAAGTGAAAACAAAAAACACTTCATAGTGTGAATCCATAAAAGGTAGGAATTTTATTGAAAATCCATAAAATTACAATCCATAAACTGGAGCTAAAAAACGAAGCTAAAAACACTGTGCAGATAACCGACTCACAGCCGAGGGGCAGCGTGGTGAGGCGTGCGTTCCACCGCCCGACAGCTGAAAGCGGAACTGACACAAGCTGGAAGAGAGCGGTGCTGACGTGTGCGTATCACGAGGCCACGCCTTACGCGTTTCGTCATCAAGACGTCATCTGAGGCGCCTCAGATGATGTCTTGATGATGAAACGCGTAAGGCGTGGCCTCTACATTGCATATATATATATTTTTTTGTATATGCGATTTTATATGCACTTTAGAACGCTCTGCACTTTCTTTCTATTTCACCTCATAGGTGATTCACTCATAATTTAATATTATTTCTTTTTGCACATTAATTTTCTCCTAATATTTATGACACTTTTGTTTATAAGCCAACACTTCGTTTTGTATCCTTGAGAAGAATTATCACTCATACATATACAGTAGGACAGCGCCAATTCCCCTGTTTAGAACAATTTTTTAGCTTGGATTTCACCTCGGTGATTTTCACTTTTAGGGGGGCAGCAGTCCCGTTTTATTTCATTTTCCTAAGCGCGGAACTTCTGTCACTCAAATGGCAGATATGCAATGTAGAGGGTCATTTTCACACACGACAATCTGGGGTGTGCATCCAACACCGGGGGAGGGGAATAGGTGCTCTTAAACCAAAAATCCGGGATAAACATTTATTCAAATAAAATAGATAAAAAATGTACAAAGTATCACTCCAGAAGCATGCATAACGTGATCACAGAAGTCAAGTAAAAAAAGCGTGGTATGTAGAGCCAACAGGCTGTGTACCCGACATGTTTCATACTAACGTACTTCTACTGGGCATAAACCTGCTAATGAATACCACGCCAATATATAGTAGTCTTTGAAATAGCTTAAAACGATCATAAGCCGCATCAGCTGATGTCTATACTACCCCACGGACTATGCCATATGCACTATATGTAATTGTTGGCTTATGTGACTGAGCTGTGTCCACATGAGTTCACCCACGGTTCTCACTTACACATTGAGCACCTACACGGTACTTTATTTGGTAACGGGTAATCAAGCAGAAGCAAAGGCATAGGAACACAGGATACAAAGGCTAATAATAATCCAGCAATTTGTGAGAGGAGCTGCTGTTCCTATATAGGCCAGTGGATGCTGGCAATTATTGCGGTTTTCGTGCGCCAATGCGTTGTCACACACAAAGATTCACCACTGTGTGCTGCTTGCTAATGAGCATGTGTCAATTAGCACAGCCATATTGGATATTGGCATGTTTACCAGGTCTTCTACAAATTCTTCCCTGACACACCCCTTCTCCACCCCACTTTTTTTTTTTCTTCTCCTTTTTACTTTGTCTCAGTTTTTCTATTGAAAATCTGAATCACCCCTAAGGACAGGACACAAGGAGATGAAGAGTGGCGCTCCCCCCTAAGGTGAGCTTGAGGTGAGTAATCACACCCCCTCTAATACAGTGAAAAAAATCCTAAATCACAGTGTAAAACGTGAAGAAAAATACAAACAGAACATACAATAAACTAATGCAAAAAACTTACATGATCAGTGATGATGACCACACCAATAAGCATCAATTGTTAGTGCAATACACATATATGTGAACTAAAATGCATATCAAATATACTATAGTAAGACATAAATAGGAGTACTGTATAAATGACTATAGTAACTCCTAGTAACACCCCGTGACAAAGTGAATCAGTCCGGTATCATGATGCCAGAAGCACTAAAACACATCCAAGAAAAATATTGTAATTAGGGATGAGCTTCGAGTTCGAGTCGAACTCATGTTCTACTCGAACATTGGCTGTTCGCAAGTTCGCCGAACAGCGAACAATTTGGGGTGTTCGCGGCAAATTCGAATGCCGCGGAACACCCTTTAAAAGTCTATGGGAGAAATCAAAAGTGCTAATTTTAAAGGCTTATATGCAAGTTATTGTCATAAAAAGTGTTTGGGGACCCGGGTCCTGCCCCAGGGGACATGGATCAATGCAAAAAAAAGTTTTAAAAACGGACGTTTTTTCAGGAGCAGTGATTTTATTAATGCTTAAAGTCAAACAATAAAAGTGTAATATCCCTTTAAATTTCGTATCTGGGGGGTGTCTATAGTATGCCTGTAAAGGGGCGCATGTTTCCTGTGTTTAGAACAGTCTGACAGCAAAATGACATTTGGAAGGAAAAAACTCATTTAAAACTACCCGCGGCTATTGCATTGCCGACAATACACATAGAAGTTCATTGATAAAAACGGCATGAGAATTCCCCACAGGGCAACCCCGAACCAAAATAAAAAAAAAAAATGATGTGGGGGTCCCCCTAAATTCCATACAAGGCCCTTCAGGTCTGGTATGGATATTAAGGGGAACCCCAGCCAAAATTTTAAAAAAAAATTGACGTGGGGTTCCCCCTAAATTCCATACCAGACCCTTCAGGTCTGGTATGGATTTTAAGGGGAACCCCGCGCCAAAAAAAAAAAAAAAAAACGGCGTGGGGTCCCCCTAAAAATCCATACCAGACCCTTATCCGAGCACGCAACCTGGCAGGCCGCAGGAAAAGAGGGGGGGACGAGAGTGCGGCCCCCCCCCCTCCTGAACCGTACCAGGCCACATGCCCTCAACATTGGGAGGGTGCTTTGGGGTAGCCCCCCAAAACACCTTGTCCCCATGTTGATGAAGACAAGGGCCTCATCCCCACAACCGTGGCCGGTGGTTGTGGGGGTCTGCGGGCGAGGGCTTATCGGAATCTGGAAGCCCCCTTTAACAAGAGGACCCCCAGATCCCGGCCCCCCCCTGTGTGAAATGGTAAGGGGGTACTTACCCTTACCATTTCACTAAAAAACTGTCAAAAATGTTAAAAATGACAAGAGACAGTTTTTGACAATTCCTTTATTTAAATGCTTCTTCTTTCTTCCTTCATCTTCTTCTGGTTCTTCTGGCTCTTCTGGTTCTTCCTCCGGCGTTCTCGTCCAGCATCTCCTCCGCAGCGTCTTCTATCTTCTTCTCCTCGGGCCGCTCCGCACCCATGGCATGAGGGGGGAGGCTCCCGCTCTTCTCTTCATCTTCTTCTTCATCTTCATCTTCTTCTTCATCTTCTTCTTCTTCTTCTTCTTCTCTTCTTCATCTCTTCTTCCTTCTTCATTTCTTCTGCGGGCCGCTCCGCAGCCATGCTGGCATGGTGGGAGGCTCCCGCTGTGTGACGGCGTCTCTTCGTCTGACGGTTCTTAAATAACGGGGGGCGGGGCCATCCGGTGACCCCGCCCCCTCTGGCGGTGACCCCGCCCCCCGTTATTTAAGAACCGTCAGACAAAGAGACGCCGTCACACAGCGGGAGCCTCCCTCCATGCATGGATGCGGAGCGGCCCGCAGAAGAAATGAAGAAGGAAGAAGAGAGTGTTGGAAAGAAAATAGTCTGTGGGAAACAGATGAGGACCTGAAGTGGAAGGCCTGAGCAGCATTACTGTAAGTGTAAGCAAGGAGGCTAAATAACTTTTCATTACTAAAGTGAGCCCGGAGGCAGGATGTTTTATTTTTTGTACATAAAGAAACAATACACTTGGGAGGAGTGAGGTGACATCTCGGATTAGCTAGGAGGTGTAACAGCAAGTCTTTATTCGGTTTGTGCCGGATCCTATATTGGAATGCTATTTTACTTTTAATAGATTTTTATTAATAAAAATTTAGTCAAAGCATTTGTATCATGCAGTTCAAAGAAATAAGACATAAGGGAACATAAAGTGCAAATAAATCCGAGGTGAAGCCTCGCAAACAGGATGTGATGAACAACATTTTGTGCTATAACTTTATACATATCACGAGTTTTAGCTAGGAATGTCATGTCTCAGTAGCTAGAGTGAGAGAGGATGTATATTCTGCAAGATCAAATGACTAGAAGAGGCAGAGGTAACACTTTGTTGGGGGGGGGTGATGTGGCTATGGAGATAGAAAAGACATCTCTCGGATTTGCAAGGGCTCAGGGAGCAGGAGAGGCGTCCGCGCCCGCCCCATAGGGGAACACACTGCGGGCATGGGGCCTCCCCCCCCCTCCCGATCCCCCAATCCCAGCCGAGTCCTCCCTAACCGGGAGAACCCTATATCATTGTTCTAATCTAGAAACATGAAAAACCCTACCCTACTAATGTCTATGGTCAAGTGATCTAACCAACTTAGCTATATATAGTCTAGCTTGGGGAGAGGCATTTACAGCTAAATAGCCCTAGACCTGAGGAGCCCAGGAATTGTAAAGGTAATTCCTTACCTCTCCTAAGATATGCAAATAAATAAGTGCCAGGGTTATCCAGCTTTCAGAGAAATCAACCAGAGAAACTGAGATAATATAAGGATAAGGAAGGAAGACCAGAGGGAGGAGAAAGGGGAAGGGTAGGAAGAGATTCACAAGTGATAAGGAATATCAGTGGAGTCACTCAGAGTACCTGTTGACCTGGTTGTCTGACGCCAGGGCATAAGGGAATATGGCAGAAATTAGCCCAGGGTTCCCATGTAAGTTCGAAAATGCGAACTTTGTCTTGTATAATGCTAACTATCTTCTCTTGTGCCATAATGCAGGATATTTTATGCTTCACCGCTGCGAAAGGGACCCTGCGTTTTTTCCAACAAGAAGCTATTGTGATTTTGGTGCCCAGTAGGATGAAAAAGATCAGTTGTTGGGTATATTTATCAACCTTTTCCACTTTCAGATTCAGTAGAGCAATCTCTGGGTTTTGAGTAATCTGAACGGTGGTTACTTTGCGGATCACTGAGAATACTTTGTTCCATAAGCTCCTTATTTGTGGACAGGACCACCATACGTGGTACAGTGTCCCTATATGGTTACACCTGCGGAAACACAGCGGGGAAGCATCTGGATATATCCTTGCAAGAAGAGAAGGTACCCTGTACCACCTCATGAGCACCTTAATGCTGCCCTCCATTAGAGAAACGTTTAAGATTCCTTTAAAAGAGCGATGAAAGCAGGAGAACCATTGATCTTTTTCCCAAGAGATATCAAGGTCTTTTTCCCAGGATAAGGCGTATGGAGGCTTGGACACCACTGAGGCAAGCGAGGCATATATGATGGAGATCCCCCCTCTCTGATCCATTGCACCCACGCACCATGATTCGTAGTTAGTGACTGTGGGGGGTTCAGATTTATTTGGCCAAATGGAATGAAGGAAATGCTGTATTTGCATAAAACGGAAACTTTCAGCAGGAGGCATTTCAAGCTTACTAGTACAGAATGCCAGAGAAAGCGGGCCTGTGGAAGTGAAATAGTTCCCTATTCTAAGTAATCCCTTATTCAGCCACCAGCTAAACGCTAAAATGTTCATTCCTGGTGGGAAGTCGGGATTATGAAAAATATGTGTCAGGGGTTTGAGGGAGGAGATCAGGGAGGGATTTTTATGTAGTCGGTCACATAAAGCCAGAGAGTGTGATAACGTGGGGACTAGAATGGGTGGTCTCTGTTTAGTGGGGGACCAAAGTAAAAAATCAATCGTGTGGAGAGGAACTGCATGACGCTCCATTGATACCCAATCAGGTTTCGGGCCCTTTGAGTATACAATGGAAATCTGGGCCAGCTGAGCTGCCTGATAATACCACCAAATGTTAGGTAAGGCTAGACCACCTTGTGATTTAGGCCTGAATAAGATATTTTGTGCGCAACGACTTCCCTTCGGGCCCCAGATGAATTTTATGATTTTGGATTGGAGTAGGTGTACTTGCGATTTTTGGATAGGGATGGGCAAGGATCTGAATAAGTAGAGTATGCGGGGGAGGAGGGTCATTTTGACTGCGTTAATACGGCCTAGCCAAGATAAGTTATGTCTATCCCAAAGGGAGAGGTCTGATATCAGTTTGCGGAAGATGGCCGGGTAGTTAGATGAGTAGAGGGAAGCTATACTTGCTGTGAGATTGACCCCTAGGTAAGGAAGTGAAGCTTCATTCCAGGAAAACGGGAAGTGATTTTGTAAGCTACGTAAAACATTGGGAGGGACCGTAATGTTCAGGGCAGAAGATTTGGAAACGTTAACTCGCAAACCAGATAACTCACCAAACTTATCAAGCAAGGAGAAGATATTAGGAGTAGATATCAGAGGGGAAGTCATGAAGAGCAACAAATCGTCAGCAAAAAGCATGCATTTGTGCTCACGTTTACCACATAACACCCCTTTAATATCAGGGTGATTTCTAATAGCAATAGCTAAAGATTCCATGGCTATGGCGAATAGAAGGGGGGAGAGAGGGCACCCCTGTCTAGTTCCCCTTTCTATAGCAAGTGGTTCGGAGTAGTAGCCCTGCAGTCTGACCTGTGCACTTGGGCCAGAGTACAGGGCTCGAAGAATGCTCAAGAAACGTGGACCAAAACCCCAGCGCTCTAGTACATTGAATAGGTAGGCCCAGGTGACTGTGTCAAAAGCTTTTTGCAAGTCGATTGATAACAAATAACCGTTTTGTGTGGGGCCCCCATCCCATTGAGATTTGAGAAGTGAGATAATGTCAACTGCTCTCCTGATCTGGTCAGGTCCTTGTCTCCCCAGGATGAAGCCCACCTGGTCCTTATTGATGTAGAGAGCTATGCAGGATGCTAGCCGGTTGGAAAGTACTTTAGTTAAAATTTTTAGATCATTGTTGATTAAGGAGATAGGATGATAATTGGAGACCATAGATGTATCTTTGCCGGGTTTTGGAATGACCGATATGAAAGCAAGGTTTAGGGCTTTATCCAGGGGAGAGCCAGACCTAAGAGAATTGAAAAATTTGACTAAGTACGGGGTTAATATATGGACAAATTTTTTGTAATATCCAACAGAAAAGCCGTCTGGTCCCAGGGCTGAGTTTTGTTTCAGGTGCTTAATCACCCTGAGAACTTCTGGGTCAGTGATTGGATCATCTAAGAGGTCCAAACACATAACATTTTCGATTCTGTCATATTAAATTTAGTTCAGGAGATAATTTGCGAAGGGAGAGGTTGTTTAGGAAGTCCGATATAGAGTGGCTAGGTGTTGTTTGTTCCTTTTTATATAGTGAAGTATAAAAATCATAGAAGGTTTCCATTATGCGTTTTGGGTTTTGAGATAGTTCACCCGAGTACGAATTTTGGGGAAGGCAACGGATCGCGGTCTTGGGGACAATTTGACTGCTAATTTAGCTCCTATTTTATCAGTTTGGTAGCAAAAGCGGGCTCCTGACCACGGAAGCTGTTTCTCAGCCTCGGAGGTAAGGGCCAGGTTTAAAGATGTCCGCACAGTTTCCAGCGCCTCTAGAGAATCCTTGGTGGGGTTCCTTTTATGGGCTCCACTCAGAGATTGGAATTTTAACCAAAGGTTATTGATTTCTGCTGTGCGTTCTTTTTTAAGATTAGTGGAGATTTGAATGATTTTTCCTCTGAGGATTGCTTTATGGGCTGCCCACAACGTATCCTGAGAAACCTCTTCAGTATTATTTAAACGAAAATATTCCTGTATTTCCTTTGCTATGATCGAGCATTGGATTGGGTCACTTAGGAGCCCTTCGTTAAGGTGCCATATGAATTTGTTACCCGGGTTGGGAGATTGTTGCATATATAAGAGAACCACAGAGTGATCTGAAATGGAGGTGTCCCTAATAACTGCTTTAGTAGCCCAGGGGATGTTATGGGATTGAATAAAAATATGATCAATTCTGGTGTGGAGGTGATGTGGGGCTGAGTAATGAGTGAAGTCTTTGGATCTAGGATTCATTTCTCTCCAGATGTCCACAAGGCCTCCACAGTGTGGAGGCTATCTTAGTACTTTGTTTTGGAGGTTTTCTAGAATGAGGGGGTCCAGACCCCAATTTGTCTAGAGAAATATCAAAAGGGAGGTTTGTGTCTTCTCCCATTATTATTTTCCCCAAAAGTTGCGGACCTAGTGTGGACATCATTGTAGAGAAAAAGGAAGCCTGACCCTTGTTTGGGTCGTAATAAGAAATAAAGGAGTACAATGATCCCTCAATCGTGCCTTTTACCAAAAGAAACCTGCCTGCTTGGTCTTTAATAACTTCGGAGGGGGAAAATTTAAGGTGTTTTGCAAAGCAAATGGCCACCCCCTTAGTCTTATTTTCAGCATTGAAAAGAAAAAACTGAGTGTAGTGCCCATGTAAGAAGGAGGGGTTGTACAAGGATGGGAAGTGAGTTTCCTGTAATAAAAGAACTGCGATTTTTTGTGACTCGTAGTGGTTAAATAGTTTATGTCTTTTGACCGGAGAGTTCATTCCCTGCACATTGTGCGTGGCTATACATGGGGGGGGGGGAATGAGTGTGTCAGAATGCATGGATCAGAGGGGGGGATGTGCACATCATACAATAAGTGCTTACCTGAGACTTCAAGATTTGTGCATGTGTCCAAGCCTTCACAGCCTGAGAGTTTTGGAATCTAGGTTGTAGGTGAATTGTCGGGCGTCTGAGTGACTCTGGGAATAGGTGAGAGGAGGAGGGGAGACAATGGGGGAAGATCGACCCTGAGAGGGAGAGACAAGACATATCAAAACCAATGTAAAACAAATGCCATAACCAAGCAATCATTCTTATTATATATTAATAACAATCTTAGAACCCTTACAGGAGAGGGGGGCAAAATGCCACCCCCGCAAGGTTTTCCCAAAGAACAAAACCCCAAAAAAGAGGGTATTGGAGGTGTCTCCGAGTGGGGGAAAAAAACACTTCGAAACTCGTGAAGGCGAAGTGCAGCCACTCCAGCCATACCGCCAAAAAATAAAACCAAAAATAGAACCATAAAAACAAAATTGAAGGTGTCCTGAGAAAAATGAGGCAGAATGAAAACGTCTCAGAATCAATAAAGCTCTGGCTTAAACCCTGCCAGAGGAAAACGGGGGCTTGGGAAGTCAGCGTCCCAATGCCAGAAGACTACCGCAGGAGATCCTGGGGAGAAGAAAGCACTGTTGATTGTAGACTTTTCATTAAGGAGGGCGTCCATCTTTGGATCTCTTGGCTTGTTGCTTGTGCCATAAGGGTTGGATGGGACTCGTTGGGGGTGGTCTTTTCGCAGATTGAGGTGTTCTGGGATCCATAGCAGCTGATGATGCCGGCGAGTGGGAAATAAGGCCCAGTTGTAGCAGCAAACGTTCCCCATCTCCAAAATTCGTGAAGCTGTAAGATTTATTTAAATAGGCAAAGTTGAGGCGAAAGGGAAACGACCATCTGTAAGGGATCTATTTTTGCGATAGGATGATCAAGAGTGGCTTTAAGGATCTCTGTCTCTGTATCTTGAAGGGGGAGAGTTCTGCAAAAATTTGGATTGGATGTCCTTGAATGGAGAGATTTTCTGATTCTCTTGCTTTGTGCATTACTTCTTCTTTAACTCTGAAGAAGTGGGGTTTAACCATTATGTCTCTGGGCAGGCTGTCTTGGCAAGGAGGTTGCAAGGCCCTATGTGCCCGGTCTAATTCCAGCCTGTATTCTGGTATGTCCGGAATTACATTTTTGATGAAAGAGCGAACAATATTATCTGTGTCCTTGAACGATTCGGGAAGGCCTTCTATCCTAAAATTATATCTACGAGACCTATTTTCGAGGTCATCGAGTTTTGAGTACGCCATGTCCAGTTGGTCATGTAAATCTTGGATCCTGTCAGTGTTCTGGTTGGCAACTGCAGCAATCTGATCAGTCTTAGATTCGATTGCTTCAATTCTTGCACCTAGCTGCTGCAGGTCTGCCTGTATAGTGGTGGTGATTTGTCAGGCATTGTGGGCTAAACCCCTTGAGAGCATATTGGAGAAGGTTTCCATGAGAGCTGAGAAATCTGTGGGGATGGGAGCAGGGGGAACATTTTGAGGGCCTGATGTGAAACAGCTCTCCTCCATCTGAGCTAGGGGGGGACATCCATGGGGCTGCAGCCTTTAGAGTCTATGGGGGATGTTGGTAATATCCCATCCTGAGGGTTACTCACAGTTTGAGGTTTCATCCTGTCTTTGTGTGAAGGCAGAGGAGGGAAATCTTCCAGGGATGCCGCTGGATTCTGTGAGGGGCCTTGTGTTGCACCGGCGGCCGCCATTTTCGAGGAGGCCGCGATCCGAGGGCCGGGATCAAGATATCGGGATAGGTCCCGTCTGGCTGAGCCCCCGATCAAGCGAGGGGGTCCCTCAGGACTCCAGGAGGTGAGGAGGGGGTCCGATCGTCTGGTTCCGCCGCTTGTGTTAGCTGTGGCGGTGGATGCAGGCCGGAGCGGAGCGGAGCTCTCAGAACGAGCGACTGCTCATGGAGCTACTGCGCATGCGCCTTCGGAATACTATTTTACAAGTGTTTTTAATGTAAGTGCAATACATAGTTTTAATAATATCTTTGGAGGTTTTATATACTACACTATGATAGTTTCTCTGTGATTATTAGCTCTGTCTAGAGATTAGCATGGGGATATCCATGAGATTAACTGGATAAGGAGAGAGGAGATACCTAACGGCGTTTGAGCGGCGACTATCCTTAACCACTTGCCGACCGCCTAACGCAGATATACTGCGGCAGAATGGCACGGGCAGGCAAAATCACGTACCTGGTGGGTGCATCGTGCCCCCCGACGCCCGAGGTGGTCGGCATCGTTAGGGGAGTGATCAATGCTGAGGAAGAGGCCACTCATTTGTGGCCACCCCCTCGCAATCACTCCCAAAGAATGACAATCTTCCTCTGCCTCTGTAATATAAACAGCGGCAGAGGAAGTGATGTCATCTCTCCTCGTGTCGATCTTTTTCGTTGCGGCGCCGAGGAAAGAAGACATCAAGTAAGTGCACCAAACACCACACGTACAGTAGAACACTCTAGGCACACTTTTCACCCCCCATCACCCCCCTATACCCCCTGTTACAGTAACACCAATAGCACTTTTTTTTTTTTACTGATTATTGCATTGGTGTCAGTTTGTGACAGTTATAGGGAGGTAAGTATTTAGGTTCGCCGTCAGTGTTTTATAGTGTCAGGGACCCCCATATACTACCTAATAAAGATTTTAACCCCCTGATTGCCCCTAGTTAGCCCTTTCACCAGTGATCACTGTATAACTGTTACGGGTGACGCTGGTTAGTTAGTTTGTTTTTTATAGTTTCAGTGCACCCGCCATTTATTACCTAATAAAGGTTTAACCCCCTGATCGCCCGGCGGTGATATAAGTTAGGTTTTAGGGTCAGATAGGGTCTGCGTCCCCCCAGGCAGCGTCAGGTTAGCGCCAGTACCACTAACACCCACGCATGCAGCATACACCTCCCTTAGTGGTATAGTATCTGAACGGATGGCAAATGGTAAAATGGCAAAATGGCAAATTGAAGGTACACTAGTGAAGAGGCCTACACGTTTCTGAGCATGACAGATAGTGAAGAGGAAGTCACTCATCTGTCAGATTCAGGCTCAGAATACGATCCTGTAGATGACAGCGGCTCCATGACAGATAGCTCTGATGACGGAGTTGTGGTCCCTGCCAAGGTCAGGCGTACCAGACCCCGAACTTCTTCTTCTGTCGTTGATGTGCAAGAACCGCAGGTCCTTCATATGGAGCAGAGCAGTACTAGCGCCGCTATTCCTACTGGTGAACTGGCAAGCACCAGCGGCCTAGTACACCCTGGTCATACATCCAGCACTGCAGTAATACGTGGCGAGTCCCATAAGTGCAGTTCAAGCTGGTGAGGTGGCAAGCAAGTAGTGTCCCGCTGCCGCCAAGAAGACGAACACAGGCCCGTCATGCGTATAGTGCCCTTCCTGCTGCATTCGCCAATCCTAATTGGGAACCCACCACTTCTGCAGCACCCGTACTTCCCCCATTCACTGGCCAACCCGGCATTCAGGTGGAAACAGTTGATTTTTGGACGTCACTTGATTTTTTTTTTTCTATAGATCTATTGTGGCCCAAAGCAATTCCCCCCTTGCCAGAGAATAGAGACCAATTACGGTCTCCGAATTTAAGCTCTTTCTGGGCCTTTCCCTCAACATGGGCATAACTAAAAAGAGTCAGTTGCAGTCCTATTGGTCCACTGACCCAATTCACCATATGCCCTTGTTCTCTGCCTCCATAACCAGGGGACCATACGAGCAGATCTTGCGGTTCATGCACTTCGATGACAATGAACTCTGTCGTCCTCGTGGAGACTCTGGATACGATCGGCTCTACAAAATTCAGCCCCTCGTAAACCACTTCAACCAACGTTTTGCAGACTTGTTTACTCCCCATCAAGTTGTCTGCATTGATAAGTCCCTGATTAAGTTTTCTGGCCGTTTGTCATTCAAACAGTACCTTCCCAGCAAGCGTGCCAGATACGGGGTCAAGATGTATAAGCTCTGTGACAGGGCCACAGGCTATACATGTAGTTTTATGGTTTACGAGGGAAAAGATAGTCACGTAGAGCCGACAAACTGACTACATAGGAAGCGCTGGCAAGATTGTGTGAGATTTGGTGTCACCCTTATTCGGAAACTGGTACCACTTGTACGTGGACAATTATTACACGAGCGTGCCACTTTTTGGTCACCTTTTTGATCATCAGATTGGAGCATGTGGCACCGTGCGACCTAATCGCCGGGGCTTTCCCCAGCGGCTTGTAGATTCCCGTCTTAGGCTGGGGGAGAGAGCCTGCTTGCAGTGTAATAATTTGCTCGCTATGAAGTGGAGGGATAATAAGAATGTTTTCGTTCTTACCTCCCTTCATGCAGACATGACGGTCCAAAATACTACGGCGACTGGTGTTGTGGAGAAACCCCTCTGTGTCCACAAATATAACCTTAACATGGGAGGGGTGGACCTCAACGACCAGTTGTTGGTGCCGTACCTATTGCCCGTAAGGCCAGATGCTGGTACAAAAAAGTATCTGTTTATTTATTTCAATTGGCTTTGCTGAACGCTTATGTGCTATACAGAGCTTCAGGACGGACTGGATCCTTCCTTAAATTCCAGGAAGAGATCGTCAGAGCCCTTCTGTTTCCAGACGGTGCTCCACCTCACCTTCCCCAACCAAAAAAGATGTTGCGTCTGCAGCAAGCGCGGATATAGGCGTGACACCCGCTATTATTGTCCCTCCTGTCCTGACAATCCTGGTCTTTGCATTGGTGAATGTTTTGAACGCTACCATACACTAGTTGAGTATTAGCGTAGGGTACAGCACTGCACAGACTAGGCACACTTTCACAGGGTCTCTCATGATGCCATCGAATTTTGAGAGACCCGAACCTGGAACCGGTTACAGTTACAGAAGTTACAGTTACAAAAAAAAGTGTAAAAAAAAGTAAAAATAAAAAAAAAACCACAAAAAAACATATAAAAAAAAAAAATAGTTGTCGTTTTATTGTTCTCTCTCTATTCTCTATCTATTGTTCTGCTTTTTTTTTTACTGTATTCTATTCTGCAATGTTTTATTGTTATTATGTTTTATCATATTTGCTTTATAGGTATGCAATTTTTGTATACATTGCTGTTTACTGTGTTTTATTGTTAACCATTTTTTTTTTTTCAGGTATGCTATTCAGCTGGAGAGAGGATTTATTTATCTTGACAGCAACAGCGTTTTCTCCCATGATACATAAAGCCATGACTCCAGCACTGTCGGAGGTGATTTCACCACCACAGTTTAAAAAAAAGAGCATATATGCCGAAGCATGGGGGCAGCAGGGGTGGAGGAGCGATTTGATCCTACCTTTTGCGGGTGGATGCCCCCATGATTCTGCATATATATATTTTAGGCACAGGTTGCATTAAAAAATGTTTTATTTTTTACTGTTTTTCTGTATTTGCTTTGCAGGTATGGTAAGTCTTACTGTTATACTGTAATGTTACTTTGTTTTATTGTTAACCATCATTTGCTTAGCAGGTACGCCATTCAGTTGCAGCGCGGATTTATTTATCTTGATAGCAACAGCGTTTGCTCCCACGATACCTAAAGCCGTGAGTCCAGTGCTGTAGGAGGTGATTTCACCACCACAATTAAAAAAAAGAGCATATATGCCGAAGCATGGGGGCAGCAGGGGCGGAGGAGCGATTTGCTCCTACCTTTTGGGGCGGATGCCCCCATGCTTCGGCATATATAAACGGTGCATGTATGCCCATCATTAGAAGTGGGTGAATGAAAGGAGGTATTCTAATGGTAGGCGTACCCACCGATCAATCTCTTTTATTCATTCAGCCCACAGGCTGCATGAAAAAAAGTTTATAATATATTTTTATGCATATAATATATATCCAACAAGGACCAGCAATGTACTGGTATGTTGCTGGACTTTGAGTGGTTATACCAGAATGATGCCTGCAGGTTTAGGTATCATCTTGGTATCATTATTTTCAGCCAGCGGTCGGCTTTCATGTAATAGCAATCCTAGTGGCTAATTAGCCTCTAGACTGCTTTTACAAGCAGTGGGAGGAAATGCCCCCCACCGTCGTCCATGTTTTTCTCTGGCTTTCCTGTCCCAACAGGGAACCTGAGAATAAAGCCGGTGATTCAGCCAGCTGACCATAGAGCTGATCAGAGACCATGGCTCCAAACATCTCTATGGCCTAAGAAACAGGAAGCTACGAGCATTTCTGTTTCAATGTTTTTATTGAAAATTTTGCAATACAAGTATATCAAGAACAAAATATACCACTTAATACTCCTCGATGACCAAGGCAGTCAAAAGAGGGCGATACATAGCAGAAACAACATAGCACTTACACAGAAGATGTATCAAGGTAGAGCAAAGTACCTGGCTAGTTTACTGTCTTAGAAAAGAATTGTTAATTTCCGTTAGAAGAACGGGCAACCTGAGAAGAAATTTAAGCTAGAGGCTCCCCCCAGGAAGGCCCCGAGATCATCACTCCACCCCCATGGGAGCACACTGTGGAGTGCGAGAGCTTCAGGGTTCCCACCAAAGGGGGCGTCTCCCCACCTCCTGTCAGATCCTCCGGGAAAGCGCTCGCACCGGAAAGGAACCCAGGCGCAGCAGCTCCCCCGGACGGATCTGACAGACACATCGTCCAGGATAGTAACCTAAGAGTAACTGGCTGCCATTTAGGCTGATACATTATGTGAGTAGTTTAGGACAACCTAAAAGAGCAAACGAGGAGGTTTTGGCCTAGAAAGACCGTTATCAGCCAGTAGCTGGTATAAGAGAGATGAGGTTGGAGCAGGAAAAGAAAGAGTAGAGATGAAAGAAGAAGAGGAGAAAGGGAGCCAAAGGTAAAGAGAGGGAGGGAGGGGGGGTGGGGTCGATTGAGAGAGGTGGTAATCTTGCCGGACTCTCCCCTACGTTAGCAGATGACCTGGGTAAAGTGAAATACCGACATACCGAGCCCAAGGTTCCCAAATCCCTTCAAAACGTGGGACTGTGTCACGCAGTTTAGCGACTATTTGTTCCTGTGACATTATCCAAGAGATCTTCCGTTTGGTGGCCGATATGGACACCGAAGGAGTTTTCCAGGCTTTCGCTAGAGTAACTTTGGCTCCCAAGAACATAAAGAATATAAGTTGTTGTGTGTTTTTAGAAGTGTTGGGTATTTTGCAATTAAATAGAATGTATGTGGGGTCCTGTGGAACCACTGCCCCAGATACTTTCCTTATGATATGGAGGAATTTGTTCCAGAAGCTCCGTATGCGGGGGCAGGTCCACCAGATGTGATGCATCGTGCCAACATGACCGCAACCTCTGTAGCATAGGGGGGAAGAGTCTGGGAATATCCTGGCAAGCCTGGCCGGGACGTAGTACCATTTAGTAAAGAGTTTAATGTTAGCTTCAATTAAGGCTATATTTAAGATACCTTTCGATGATCTGCTGAAGGCTTGGAACCACTTCGCAGGGTCCCACTGGATGTCCAGGTCTGATTCCCAGGATCGAGCGTAAGCCGGGGTGTCCGTCCTATCCGCCAGGGACGCATAGATAATGGATATCCCACCCCTTTGGGGGGCAGATGAAGAGCACCATAGCTCATACATCGTGGCCTTAGGAGTGTTCGTCTTATCAGTACAAAGTGAGTGGAGAAAGTGGCGTATTTGTGAGAGTCGAAACTTTTCCGAGGTAGGCATTTCCAGAGAGCTCAAACAATGGCCTAATGAAATAGGGCCATTGGGGGTAAGGAAGTGTCCTATTCGGAAAAGGCCCTTGTTCAGCCACCAATGAAATGCATGAATGTTCATCCCAGGGGGAAAGTCAGGATTGTGAAATAGGTGTGTGAGAGGCCTTAAGGGGGAAATCAAGTTGGCGTGGGTATGCAATTGGTCGCAGAGGGCTAGGGAGTGAGATAAAGTGGGGGCTAAGATGGCCGGTCTGTGTTTGGGAGGTCTCCATGTTAAGAAGTCGAGAGTGAAATGTGGTACCGCTTGTCTCTCAATGGAGATCCAATCTGGTCTGCAGGATTTAGTGTAAATGGCTGAGAATTGTGCTAACTGTGCTGCCTGGTAATATAGCCACAAGTTTGGTAGTCCCAGGCCCCCTTGAGACCGAAGTCTGAATAATATTTCTTTAGCAAAGCGATGGCCCCTGTCCCCCCAGACAAACCTAATCACCCCGGACTGAAATTTGGTCAAGACTGATTTTTTAATCGGTATTGGAAGTGATCTGAACAGGTATAGTAGGCGTGGCAGGAGAGTCATTTTGACTGCGTTGAGTCTACCTAACCATGACAGGCCCTCCCCCGACCATTTCCGTAGGTCCTGCTCCAGGGAGCGGAACATGGGGGGGTAGTTAGCGGCATATAGGTCTCCAATGTTTTTCGTCAGCTTGATACCCAAATAGGGGATGGAGTGGCTAGCCCATGTGAAGGGAAAGTGTGGTCGTAGTTGGTCTATGAGAGGTACTGGTACCGAAACATTTAGGGCCACCGATTTGGTCACATTAACCTGAAGACCAGAGATGAGACCGAAGTCTCTCAAAAGTCTGAGGACATTAGGTGTGGATGTGAGAGGAGCAGTGAGGAACAAGAGCATGTCGTCAGCAAATAGGGCGCATTTGTGAACGTCAGGACCACACTTCACTCCCTGGATATTCTCGTTCGATCTGATGGCTATCGCCAGTGTCTCGATTGCTATAGCGAAAATCAAGGGTGAGAGGGGACAGCCCTGTCTAGTTCCCCTACGAATATTGAAGGGTTCCGAGTAATGGCCCATTAGTCGCACCTGTGCTGAGGGTGAAGAATATAACGTGTTAATAATCGTGCGGAAACCGTCGCCAAACCCCCAGCGTTCTAGAATGTCAAAAATGTAGGGCCACGACACGGAGTCGAAGGCCTTCTGCAGGTCCAGCGACAGCAAGAAGCCTTCTTGTGCAGGGCCTCCGTCCCACTGGGACCGCAGAAGGGAAATCAAGTCAATAGCTCTGCGAACCTGGTCCGGTCCCTGTCTCCCTGGGATGAAGCCCACTTGGTCCCTATGTATATAATGAGCGATAAAGTTAGACATCCTGTTTGCCAGGATTTTAGTCATTATTTTGAGATCGTTATTGATTAAAGAAATAGGGCGGTAGTTGCCCACCTCGCCTGGGTCCCTACCCTGTTTAGGTATAACCGAGATAAAAGCCGAGTTTAAGTCGCTAGGGATAGGGGCTCCATCCCGGAGGGAGTTGAAGAACCGAGCCATGTAAGGAGCCAGACGAGGGCCAAACTTCTTGTAATAACATACCGAAAAACCGTCTGGACCCGGGGCAGAGTTTATTTTCAAGGATTTAATCGTTTCCAAGATTTCGTCGGAGGAGAAGGGGGCGTCTAGCAGGTCGCGGTGTGTTTGCTGTAGTTGGGGTAGGTTAATGTCTTGGAGAAAACGCTCTCTGGCCGTGGAAGGAGTGTGGGGTACTGTCTCATAAAGCTGTGAGTAATAATCGTGGAATGATTTCATAATGATGGTGGGGTTTTGCGTTAGATTACCCGACGAGGCACGAATCTTGGGAAATACCAAGGTACGAATCCTCGGGCTAAGCTTAGTAGCTAGCTTAGCGCCAATCCTATCCGATTGGTAATAGAAACGCGCGCCGGACCACCGTAAGTGTTTCTCCGCGGAAGTAGTGAGCGAGAGATTGAGTTTCACTCTAGCAGAGTCAAGTTTGGCCAGGTTATCCGGAGTAGGGTGTTGTTTGTGGGCTTTACTCAGCAAGCGGAAATCCGCAGTGAGGCGCGAGACCTCCTCCCTGCTTTCTTTTTTAAGTTGTGAGGAGAGTTGTAGGATCCTGCCCCTCAACACCGCCTTGTGTGCTGCCCAAAGACATCCCGGGGAGACTGATCCCGTGTCATTCTCACTGAAGTAGTCGGAAAGAGCTTTGTCTAGAAGCGTGCAATGGGTTGGGTTGCTTAGAAGAGTTTCATTAAGGCGCCATTGGAAGGAGCCCTTCACCCCCGACCCACCCCTGAGTGACATAGACATTATCGAGTGGTCGGACAGTGGAGTGTCATAAATTTTAGAGGCGGTCACTCTCGGTATTACGTGTGGTGGGACAAATATGTGGTCAATCCTAGAGAAGGTGTGGTGGGGGACCGAGTAGTGCGTGTAATCTCTAGTTTGGGGGTTCATTTCCCTCCAGATATCAATCAGGCCAAAAGATCGGACTATTTGCGCCACCCGAAGGCTACGTTTGGGAGGCCGTTTTGATTTGGGCCGCAGGGGGTTTGATTTGTCAGAGGAATAGTCAAATGGGGTATTGGAGTCTCCCCCCAAAATTACTGTGCCCACGAAATGCGGTTTGAGTACCTTTAGCGTGGTGTCAAAAAAGGTGTCTTGGTGTGTGTTGGGCGTGTAGTATGAGACAAACGTGTAAGCCTCACCATTAATCATACCGGAGACTAGTATGTAACGTCCCTCTGGATCCTTGATAGTGTTTGCATGTACGAATTGAGTTCTGTTGGAGAAGCAGACTGCCACGCCTCTCGTTTTGTTGTCAGCATTAGCTAGGTGGAAGTTCATGAAGCTTTTGTGAAGGAATTTGGGCTGATAGGAGGTGGGAAAATGAGTTTCCTGAAGCAGAACTACGTCAGCCTTCAGAGTGTGAAGCTGTTGCAGTATTTTGCGTCTCTTCACAGGGGAGTTAAGGCCTTGTACGTTGTGGGAGAGGATCTTAAGTGTCCCAATCAGTGTGGTGGAGTCAGTCATGGGGAGGCAAGGTGTGTGGTGCTAAGTGTTTGTGATTCTTACCTGATGTCCCAAATGTCCCTGGCAGATAGGAGACATCCCCAGCAGCAAGACGGGCTCGACCTGTGGTACCGCAGACGGGAGATCCAGTGGGAACCTGTAGGTGAGGAGGAGGGGGGAGGAGAGGGGGAGGGAAGGAGAAAGGAGAGAAGAACAGAGAAAAGAGGTAGAGAGGAGTGAAAAAGAGAACCATTAGATATCGTGACCAAAAGTTTTTACCCATAACCCAACGGATCAGCGAGGGGCCCTCCCCTGGCTGGACCGGCACCCAGAACAAAGCAAAAATTCTGCGACCCAAGGGTCGAGAGAGTCTGGGTCCGATAGGAGAATGAACAAGGGTTCAGCTATCGGAGCCAGAGAGAGGCGCACTACGACCACTCCGGTCAACGTCGCCTCTGATTAAAATCGTGTCAGTACATAAACAATGCAATGCAAGCCCTGCTATCACCTGGTAATAGTGAGCAAAAAGCTTCGGATATTGTGGGAGGGAAAGAGAAATAGAAAACAAAAAAAAAAAAAAAAAAAAAAGGAAAAAAAAAAAAAAAAAGAAAACATTATGAGAAACGGAACAGAACAACCTATTCCCCGGAAAATCTGGACCCATGGGGATCCGAAAGGAAGTCCTGGGGATAACTCAGAAGAGGAAAGTCACCAAAAAGCTGACATCAAGTTTGTCGTCAGCGTCGACCCCGGAGAGGATCAAGAGCGGAGACTGCTGATGCTGCGGGCCCACTCATGGGGGGAAGGACTCTTTCGATCGCTTGGAGAGCTGTTTCTGCCACACCGGCGAGACTGGGCTGGTGGGGGATGTTCTCTTGACTGACGATGCTCCTCGAGATGCAGAAGACTGTGGGACGTCCTGAGTGATCAGACCCAGATGAAGAAGCAGACGTTCCCCTTCTTGAAACGTTGAAAAATTGTATGGTTTGTTGCGGTAAGAGAAGTTTAATCTCAGCGGGAAGGACCATCTGAAGGTGATCTCTTTGTCCGCCAGAACTTGTAGGAGCGGTTTCAGGGCTCTTCTTTTTTGAACGGTATATGGAGATATATCAGCGAAGATTTGGACCCGATGACCTTGGAACATCAGTTTCTCTGCTGACCTGGAGAGCTTCATCACTTCTTCCTTGACTGCATAGAAATGCGGTTTCACGATGATGTCTCGTGGCAGACCGTCTGAGCGAGGTGGTTGCAGCGCCCTGTGGGCTCTGTCGAGCTCTAAGCGATGAGCCGGAATATTGGGGATTAAACTTTTGATGAAGTCCTGAACTGCCGTGTGGGTGTCTTTAATAGATTCGGGGAGCCCCCTGAGGCGAAAATTGTAACGTCTCGACCTGTTCTCGAGGTCATCAATTTTGGAGGTGGTGGATTCCAGTTGATCCTGGAGATCCTGGATTCTGGAAGTGTTTTGGTTAAGTCGCAGTATGGCCTGGTCAGATTTATGTTCGATCGCTTCAATCCTGGCACCAATCTGCTGCAGATCTGCATGTATGGAAGCAGTGATCTGTGTGGCTGTGTGGGATAGGCCTCTAGATAACATCTGGGAGAAAGCAGCTATCATGGAGGGGAAATCAGTGGGGGAGGGAGAGAGATCTCTGGCCTGTAAGTCCCAGGAGTCAGGACTGTGAGGTGAATCCAGCTGGGGGGTGAGGGCTGCCCCTCCAAATGTCCTCCTTAACAAAGAGTCAGTGGATGCTGGAGAGGGGAACCCCGTGAGGGTACTCACTGTGGCATCCGAAGCTTGTGAGGACGGTGGGGCCCCTTCATCCTGATCAGTGATAGATTCTGACAGGCTGTGCTGGCTGTGTGAGGAGACGGCCGCCATTTTGGGATGGCCAGGCCGCTCCAGGGATCCGTTCATGGCGTCCGTGAGATTCCGCCTGGAGGAAGAAAGGGACATCCAGGTGTGGCTGGAGGTGTCCCCCAGCTGATGGGATAGGAGCCGGGCCGGAACGAGGGCTTGCACCGCCGCTATAGGCGGCGTTAGATCCGAGTGGCGCGGAGCTCCCGGGCTAAGCGGCCATCTTGGACGCTGCCGCGCATGCGCCGCTACGAGCATTTCATAACTTCGATTTTGCCGGATGTAAACAGCGCCATTGGGAAATTGGGAAAGCATTTTATCACACCGATCTTGGTGTGGTCAGATGCATTGAGGGCAGAGGAGAGATCTAAGGTCTAATAGACCCCCATTTTTTTAAAAAATAGTACCTGTCACTACCTATTGCTATCATAGGGGATATTTACATTCCCTGAGATAACAATAAAAATTGTTTAAAAAAAAATGAAAGGAACAGTTTAAAAATAAGATAAAAAGCAAAAAAAAAATAATAATAAAAAAAAGCACCCCTGTCCCCCTCTGCTCTCGCGCAAAAGGCGAATGCAAGCGTCAGTCTGGCGTCAAATGTAAACAGCAATTGCACCATGCATGTGAGGTATCACCGCGAAGGTCAGATCGAGGCCAGTAATTTTAGCAGTAGACCTCCTTTGTAAATCGAAAGTGGTAACCTGTAAAGGCTTTTAAAGGCTTTTAAAAATGTATTTAGTTTGTCGCCACTGCACGTTTGTGCGCAATTTTAAAGCATGTCATGTTTGGTATCCATGTACTCGGCCTAAGATCATATTTTTTTGTTTCATCAACATTTGGGAATATATAGTTTGTTTTAGTGCATTGAAATTTTAAAAAGTGTGTTTGAAAATGAGTTTGAAAAATCGCTGCGCAAATACTGTGTAAAAAAAAAAGAAACACCCACCATTTTAATCTGTAGGGCATTTGCTTTAAAAAATATATAATGTTTGGGGATTCAAAGTAATTTTCTTGCAAAAAAAATAATTTTTTCATGTAAACAAAAAGTGTCAGAAAGGGCTTTGTCTTCAAGTGGTTAGAAGAGTGGGTGATGTGTGACATATGCTTCTAAATGTTGTGCATAAAATGCAAGGACAGTTCAAACCCCCCAAATGACCCCATTTTGGAAAGTAGACACCCCAAGCTATTTGCATGTCGAGTCAATGGAATATTTTATATTGTGACACAAGTTGCGGGAAAAAAGACAATTTTTTTTTTTTTGCACAAAGTTGTCACTAAATGATATATTGCTCAAACATGCCATGGGAATATGTGAAATTACACTCCAAAATACATTCTGTTGCTTATCCTGAGTACGGGGATACCAAATGTGTGACTTTTCGGGAGCCTAGTCGCGTACGGGACCCCGAAAACCAAGCACCGCCTTCAGGCTTTCTAAGGGCGTAAATTTTTGATTTTACTCTTTACTGCCTATCACAGTTTCAGAGGCCATGGAATGCCCAGGTGGCACAAACCCCCCCCCCCCCAAATGACCCCATAGTGAGTATTTTGCAGACTTTGCAGAGCTGCAGAAATTTTGCAGAGCTGCAAAATACTCACCATGCCTCTCAGCAAATAGCTTGGGGTATCTACTTTCCAAAATGGGGTCATTTGGGGGGTTTTGTGCCATCTGGGCATTTTATGGCCTTCAAAACTGTGATAGGTAGTGAGGAGTGAAATCAAAAATGTACGCCCTTAGAAATCCTGAAGGGGTTGCTTGGTTTCGGGGCCCTGTACGTGGCTAGGCTCCCAAAAAGTCCCACACATGTGGTATCTCAGTACTCAGGAGAATCAGCAGAATGTATTTTGGGGTGCAATTCCACATATGCCCATGGCCTGTGTGAGCAATATATCATTTAGTGACAACTTTGTGCAAAAAAAAAAAGTTTGTCATTTTCCTGCCACTTGTGGCAAAATATAAAATATTCTATGGACTCAATATGCCTCTCAGCAAACAGCTTGGGGCGTATACTTTCCAAAATGGGGTCATTTGGGGGGTTGTGCCATCTTGGCATTTTATGACCTTCAAAACTGTGATAGGTAGTGAGGAGTGAAATCACAAATTTACACCATTATGAAATCTTGAAGGCGGTGCTTGGTTTCGGGGCCCCGTATGAGGCTAGGCTCCCAAAAAGTCTCATATGTGGTATCCCCATACTCAGGAGAAGCATCAGAATGTATTTTGGGGTGTAATTCCACATATGCCCATGGCATGTTTGAGCAATATATCATTTAGTGACAACTTTGTGCAAAAAAAAAAAAAAAGGTTGTAATTTTCCCGCAACTTGTGTCAAAATATAAAATATTCCATGGACTCAACATGCCTCCCAGCAAATAGCTTGGGGTGTCTGCTTTCCAAAATTGGGTCATTTTGGGGGGGGTTTGTGCCATCTTGGCATTTTATGGCCTTCAAACTGTGATAGGTAGTGAGGGGTGAAATCAAAAATTTACGCCCTTAGAAATCCTGAAGGCGGTGCTTGGTTTTCGGGGCCCCGTACGCAGCTAGGCTTCCAAAAAGTCCCACACATGTGGTATCTCCGTACTCAGGAGAATCAGCAGAATGTATCTTGGGGTGCAATTCCACATATGCCCATGGCCTGTGTGAGCAATATATCATTTAGTGACAACTTTGTGCAAAAAAAAAAAAATGTGTCACTTTCCCGCAACTTGTGTCAAAATATAAAATATTCCATGGATTCAACATGCCTCTCAGCAAATAGCTTGGGGTGTCTACTTTCCAAAATGGGGTCATTTGGGGGGTTTTGTGCCATCTGGGTATTTTATGGCCTTCAAAACTGTGATAGGTAGTGAGGAGTGAAATCAATAATGTACGCCCTTAGAAATCCTGAAGGCAGTGCTTGGTTTTCGGGGCCCTGTACGCGGCTAAGCTCCCAATAAGTCCCACACATGTGGTATCCCCATACACAGGAGAATCATAAAAATGTATTTTGGGGTGCAATTCCACATATGCCCATGGCCTGTGTGAGCAATATATAATTTAGTGACAACTTTGTGCAAAAAAAAAAAGTTTGTCATTTTCCTGCCACTTGTGGCAAAATATAAAATATTCTATGGACTCAATATGCCTCTCAGCAAATAGCTTGGGGCATCTACTTTCCAAAATGGGGTCATTTGGGGGGTTGTGCCATCTTGGCATTTTATGACCTTCAAAACTGTGATAGGTAGTGAGGAGTGAAATCACAAATTTACACCGTTATGAAATCCTGGAGGCGGTGCTTGGTTTCAGGGCCCCGTACGAGGCTAGGCTCCCAAAAAGTCTCACACGTGGTATCCCCATACTCAAGAGAAGCATCAGAATGTATTTTGGGGTGTAATTCCACATATGCCCATGGCATGTTTGAGCAATATATCATTTGGTGACAACTTTGTGCAAAAAAAAAAGGTTGTAATTTTCCCGCAACTTGTGTCAAAATATAAAATATTCCATGGACTCAACATGCCTCTCAGCAAATAGCTTGGGGTGTCTGCTTTCCAAAATGGGGTCATTTTGGGGGGGTTGTGCCATCTTGGCATTTTATGGCCTTCAAGCTGTGATAGGTAGTGAGGAGTGAAATCAAAAATTTACGCCCTTAGAAATCCTGAAGGCGGTGCTTGGTTTTCGGGGCCCCGTACGCAGCTAGGCTTCCAAAAAGTCCCACACATGTGGTATCTCAAAACTCAGGAGAAGCAGCTAAATGTATTTTGGGGTGCAATTTCACATATAACCATGGCATGTGTGAGCAATATATCATTTAGTGACAACTTTTAGTAACATTTTTTCAATCATTTAAATTATTCAATCACTTGGGACAAAAAAAATAATATTTAATGGGCTCAACATGCCTCTCAGTAATTTCCTTGGGGTGTCTACTTTCCAAAATTGGGTCATTGGGGGGGGTTGTACTGCCCTGCCATTTTAGCACCTCAAGAAATGACATAGGCAGTCATAAACTAAAAGCTGTGTAAATTCCAGAAAAAGTACCCTAGTTTGTAGACGCTATAACTTTTGCGCAAACCAATAAATACACGCTTATTGACATTTTTTTTACCAAAGACATTTTGGCCTGAATGTATGACTAAAATTGAGTTTATTGGATTTTTTTTATAACAAAAAGTAGAAAATATAATTTTTTTTCAAAATTTTCGGTCTTTTTCCGTTTATAGCGCAAAAAATAAAAACCACAGAGGTGAACAAATACCATCAAGAGAAAGCTCTATTTGTGGAAAAAAAAGGACGCAAATTTCATTTGGGTACAGCATTGCATGACTGCGCAATTAGCAGTTAAAGCGATGCAGTGTCAAATTGTAAAAAGTGCTCTGGTCAGGAAGGGGGTAAATCCTTCCGGGGCTGAAGTGGTTAAATGAGTCTATACATCTGATTACCCCTGACACTGGGGAACAGGCGTTTCCAGACCTATAACATAGATCTAGGCAACAGGTACAGGGCCACGCTTATATTTTCATTAGCTGGTGGAGCACTGGAGAAGATACAGCAAGCATTTACAGCACTAGAATTTGGGTTGTAAACACCAGTAGAATATTGTATGTAGAATATCACAGGTGAAGGCTATACCTAATGGTGTAATTCATACCCATAAAAGAGACACAGCTAGGGGGGGGCAATCCTAGAGACATTATTGTCCACTTCCACTACTATGAAAGTAAAGAAGCACTCACTACAGCCACATGCAACAAAACCTGTGTGGATTTCAAAGGTGACAAAATTCAAATCTTCAGTGACCTGTCACCCATCACTACTTATTTACAAAATCATCAAGTTATCTACAGCTGGGGATTTCCTTTCCGGCTACCAGCCTCAATAGATGGGGTATAGTATTCCATGCAGGACCTCCAAGAAAGTGAGGCATTCATACGCAATCTGGGTCTCCCTCCACTTCCTGAAGAAGATCTTCAGCTCCCCACTCCAAGATCACGGCCTTTCTGCACTCATGTGCTGCTTCCTCCAGATACCCCGTCTAATGGCTTCACATTGATCAACCTGCTGTTCTACATTTACACAGATGGTTTGTCTCCCATCTGTGTGTTGCAGATCCTGGTTTAAGGATCTTGATTCCTTACGCATGGGATTATTATCATTACTTGTTTTATCATTACTCATTTGGATGTCTCTATTTTGTTTATTTCACACCCTTTTTGGAAGGCAACGGGGCCTAGCTGCCGGATATTGAGTCACCATGCTCTTCTCCATTGTCCTAGGCAATGGCCTTGGATTCCTCAAGGCATTAATCACCACAGGTCCCTCACTAATGTTATTTTTTTTTTTCTCAGGTCCTTTTTTTGACCTGTTTTGGTTATAAATTGTGCCTCAACAGACGCTGCTTTAAGTTTCTTGAGTTATTGTCTACTAATGACTTTTACACCATGGACATTGCTCTTTATTCTTATTGAATGGATGCCATTTGCATTACTTTTTTACTATATGATATGGCTTTAAGCATTTTCTCATGTAATGTGAAAGGTTTAAACTCTATTCATAAGGGATGGCTTGCTTTTAAAGAGTTCAAATCTTCTAAAGCAGATGTGATCATGGTTCAGGAGACTAATTTTTGAGCAGAGGGTTTCTTTTTAAGTTTGCCTCCAAGCAATTTCCCACCACTTTTGTAGCCTCTGATCCTTCTGGGAAGGCTGGTGTAGCAATATTAATTAAACGTTCATGCCCAATATAGGTCACATCCTCCTTTCTTGACCCTCATGGTCGGTTTATTCTCCTGAACTGTGATCACATGAATACATCTTTTACCTTGGCTAATATATATGCACCTAACTCAGGACAGATCGAGTTTCTTACAGAGGTTTTTGAGAAAATACAATCTTTTTCACAACCCTTTATGATCGTAGGTGGGGATTTTAATACGTGCATGTCCCTGACCAAAGATAGACGCGCTCTTTTCCAAACTACTCTATCAGCTCATATGCAAAGGTTGTCTACTTCCTTTTGTACAATTATCAGATCCCACAACCTTTTTGATTCAAATTTACATTTTATTCTCTCTCACATTAGCTCTACTCTCGCTTGGATTACTTTTTTGTGACAGTGCCTTTATTTACACATTTGGTAGCTTCAAAAATCAATCCTATTACATGGTCTGACCATGCACCCATACTTCTGGATCTTAACCTGTCTGCTCCAACCACAAAAACTTGTCATTGGAGTCTTAACAAATCTTTTTTATGGATTCCTAAAAATTACCAACTCCTCTAGAAATTGTTGAAATTTTTCCAACTCAATGATGTCACAGTGTCTAAGGCATAGGTGCTCATCCTGTGGCCATCCAGCTGTTGAAAAACTACAAGTCCCATGAGGCATTGCAAGGGTGACAGTTACAAGCATTACTCCCAAACGTAGAGGCATGATGGGACGTGTAGTTCCATAACAGCTGGAGGACCACAGGTTGAGCACCCATGGTCCATGGCTTCTACCCCGTGAGAAGTCCATAAAGCCTTTTTTATTGGTGAATGCATCTCCACTGGAACTTGAATGAAACACAAGGCCATTCTCCAAAGGTCCCTGCTTCTTGATCAAGTACATACAGCAGAGACGCATTTACTGCTTTCCCCCACAGTGGAACATTTACGCATGGTTGTCTCATTATGCAACCGTATTAAGTCTTCAGATATGGGTTAGATCTCAAAATCACTGTTATGGGCTAGACAGAAATTTTACGAGTATGCCAATAAGCCCCATAGGATGCTAGTACATAGGCTTATACCTCCCCATTTCCTTTCTACCCCTAATGTTTTGCTCTAGCCAAATGGTACTCCAACTTATTGCCCTTGTACTATGTCCAAGGTTTTCTGTGATTTTTACCACAAACTCTATAATTACCTAAGCTGTGATCCACACTCCCAGTTCACACAGGAAAAGCTCAATACTTTTTTTGGCTTTCTACACTTACCCAAACTGTCTTTAGCTAATCGTGCTAAGCTTATTATACCTATTACTGCTGAAGAAATAGCAGTGGTTATCCAACACTTACCATTGCACAAAACCCCAGGCCCTGATGGTTTACCTAACTCCTAATATGAGACCTTTCTCCCAATTTTAACCCCATATATGTTGAACGTTTGTGCTTCTCTGATGAAAGGCACTGCCCCCATTCCCAATTTCTTCATGCATTTATGACAGTAATTCAGAAACCAGGCAAAGACCTGTCTATCCCTGATAGTTATTGGCCTATTGCATTATTAAATTAGGACTTTAGCATTTTCACAAAAATCCTTGCAAATAGATTACTGCAACTACTTCCGTCTTTAATTCATAGGGATCAGGTTGGTTTTGTCCCTACTAGGCATGCTGGTGATAATATAAGACACACTATTGATCTTATAGATCTCCTGTCTAAAAATAAAAGCCCTGTCCTCACTTTAAGCCTATATGCTCAAAAGACCTTTGACCGCTTGAATTGGTCCTTTGTGTTTGCTACTCTCTCCCATTATGGTTTGTCTGGCCCATTTATTCATGCCCTGCATGCATTGTACTCTGTACCAACCACCCAGGTACAGCTTGCCTCCTGTCTGTTGCAGTCATTCCCCTTGAGCAATGGCAGGGATGTCCCCTGTCACCTCTACTCAGTCTGAAACCTCTTGCTGTCGCCATTCACTCTCACCCTGATATTTGGGGGCGTCGTTGCTACAGCGGGAGTACAAGCTCTCCCTTTTTGATAACATTTTACTGACATTATCCCATCCCCATACTTCCCTCCCTCCCTTACATAATATTTCAGCATCTTTTGGCTCCTTATTAGGTTTTAAGATCAATCATACAGAAACAGAGGCCTTCCCCATAAATACCCCCTTGACTCTCCTTATCTCTCTTCAGCAAAGCTTCAATTATCATTGGTGTTCCCACACACTAAAATACTTAGGCATCTATCTCACTCCCTCTTATTCCACTCTTTATCAGGCCAAATTCCCTTCCCTATCTACATAAATAAATTGCCTATTGAAGCATTGGACAACCCTCTCTCTCTCTCCTAGGGAGAATTCATGTTCTTAAAATGTCTTTTCTTCCAAAGTTGCTGTATCTGTTCAAGACATTTCCAGTTTCAATTCCATTATCTCAATTGAAAGCACTTTGGAGTACTTTTCATAAGTTTATATGGAATAATACTTCCCATTAGATTGCGGAATCAGTAGTTCAAGCTTTGAAATCCAGAGGCGGTCTAGGACACCAGATTTATTAAAATACTACTATGCTACACATTTACGGGCTGTCAAATCTTGGACATCTAGGTACGCCCCAAATAGATGGTCTGAAATTAAAATAGAGATCACATCTCCTGTGCACTCATGTTCTATGTAATGGCCATCTTCTAATAAATATACGCCTCTAGTGAGAAGTCTATCTTTAGCTTTGATGTTATTTACCTTGTCAATTTGGAAATGTTGGTCTGGAAAGTACTCTCTCTCTTCTCCTTGCTCTGTGCTATTGGATATCCCTGATAGCTTATCCTATAATTGTATGCTTCCCTGGACCCAGGCAGAGGTTTTTTAACTACGCCATTTAGTTCACCCACTGACCCGTACATTTTTGTCCTTTGCAGATCTATAATCTAAACATTAGATTCCGAAATTGCTTTTTTACTCATACCTACAATTTTTTTTTACATTTTTTCTCCTCCAAATCTCCTTCCTCATCTTTAGATAAACCAACTAGTTTTGAACTATTATGTGCAAGAGGCCCAAATGAATCTCATTTAATTTCTTCCATGAATAAAATTCTTCATGAAGCTATTCCCTTGACTGAATCTAGTTATTCTTTATGAGCAAACGGTCTCATATTCTTCAGTAAGATATTTCCCTAGCAGATTGGGGGGAAATTTGGGGTTCCGCCTCTAAGGTTTCAGATTTTGTGGCACACAGAGACTACTTTCAAAATTCTCCTATTTTGGTATAAGACCCCAGATATTTTACATGCTCGCAACCCAGAAGCCTCCAGGAAGTGGTGGAGATGTCAATTGATATAGACACTAAGGATCATATTTTCTAGGACTGCCTCAGTATATAAATCTTTCTGGGTTTATGTCCAAACCCTTTGCAAACCCTCTTAACTGTTATGCCCCATACACATGGTCGGACATTGATTGGACATTCCGACAACAAAATCCATGGATTTTTTCCGACGGATGTTGGCTCAAACTTCTCTTGCATACACATGGTCGCACAAAGTTGTCAGAATTTCCAGTCACCAAGAACGCTGTCATGTACACCACGTACGACGAGACTATAAAAGGGCAGTTCAGAACCAAGCGCGGCACCCTTTGGGCTCCTTTTGCTAATCTCATCTTAGTAAAAGTTTGGTGAGAGACGATTTGCGCTTTTTCAGATTCGTGTTTTTTAGATCATATTTCTGCTGTTCAGTTTGTGCTTGTGGGTTTGTATCTGGTCTTCAGTGCGTGCAGCGAGTTACTCTTGACTTGTCATTGTGTTCTTGCTCGTTTGTTACTGATTTTCAGGTTGCTCTTCACAGGCCTTGCTGTTCTTCAGTGCGTTCTGTTACTTTGTTCTGAGCAGCTGACGTTTTCTAGCCATGTTGCATATACGTACTCATCGTAGAGTTCGTGCTGTGTGGGGGCTTGGTGTTGGGGTCCTTACCTTGACCCAAGCCCAGTCCATGAACAGGGTGGGGAGGAGTTCATGGACCAAGAATTGGTTGCTCCAGTGTGACCAATTCTGTCACATGTCTTTGCTCCGTGAGATCCGTGAGAATAATACTGATGATTTCAGGAACTTTCTCCGGTTGACGGACCCCATTTTTCACCGTTTGTTGGCTTTACTGACCCCTATATCAGCAGGCAGGATACCTGCATGAGGCAAGCCATCACTCCGGAGCAGAGGCTTGTTGCCACCCTGCGGTACTTGGCGACGGGGAGAAGCCTGCAGGACCTCAAGTTCTCGACAGGCATCTCCCCCCAGGCTCTGGGGATCATTATCCCAGAGACCTGTTCTACCATCATTCAGGTCTTGCAAAAGGAGTATATTAAGATAAGATTTTTATCCTTTAACATCACATTTTATTGTATTTAATGTTTGATAATATATTGTATTTCTTTCCTCATTCCCTAATTACCATGATTGTAATATGCTGTGAATGTCCCCTTTGTCCTCATGCATGCTGGATTTTTATGTAATTTTTTTTGTCCTTCTTACATATTTGCCTTCACTTACCTCCCCAGCATACCTCCTGGCCCTATATTCACCTCGTGTAGTCACTTAACAATGTATTTTGTCAGCTCCATAGTAGTGCCTAAATAACCCCTAAACTGTGTAAAATTGTGATGTGTACTTTAAATTCTGGCAGAGTGCCAGAGGCTTGTTTTTTTGGGTCACATAATCTTTTGGAACCCTCCCTCCCCCAACTGCTAACTCAGCTAATACCAATCCTCTAGCTGCTGACTTTGCAAAACCCATACACACTATACCTACCTCTTTTGTGGTTGGATTTATGGATGAATTCCATAAAGCATGTAGTGCAAGGGCCTGCATGAATACTTTTAAATGGTACTGTTTTAAGTTTTTGTATCCTATTATTATCTTGATAGGTAATAGCAGAATGTAAAAATGTGCTAAAATGTGTACAGTGTGTATTTAGACCTTTGTATTATGACAATTCTTACCTGTCCAGTGGGCTGCCAATACTGTAAAGTAAGGAGGGTCTGGCCAAAGTAATCCACATTATTTAGGCATTCATCTCTCAATGAAGTGGAGAGGGTTACCTGTCCAAAACATCTTCCCCCCCATCAAATTTTAAAAATGGCCCATGAGAGGGGTGGGAGGAATCTGATAGGTGGACCTTATACCTTTGTCTTTAAATAGTCCCTAAAAAAAAGTTATAGTGATGTTGGCCAAGAATGTTTGTGTCTAATATGCTTTCCATATTTATGTGCAAAATGATTAAGTTTTTATTCTTGTTTGACTCCACAGTTTCCTTCCAACCCACAGGAATGGCAGACTGTGGCCTCCCACCCATCGGGGGGACTTTCCTAACTGCGGAGGGGCAATTGATGGGAAACACGTCCACATCATCCCACCACCCAACTTAGGGTCATACTATTACAACTACAAGGGGTTCAATAGTATTGTGATGTTGGCAGTGGTGTCGGCTACTTGCGAGTTCCTGTATGTGGACATGGGGAAGAATGGCCGGATGTCAGATGGTGGAGTCATCGCCCAGACGGATTCTACAGGCATCTCCAGAATGGCAGCTTGGACTTGCCACCTTCAGAATATAATGCGGAAGGACTCCCATTCGCCTTTGTTGTGGATAATGCGTTTGTGCTGGGGGACCATCTTATGCGTCCATTCCCTATGAGGACCCTCACCCCGGACCAGAGGGTTTTTAATTACCGACTGGCCAGAGCCAGAGGAGTGGTGGAGAACATGTTTGGAATAATGGCCAGCCAGTTCCACCTATTTCTTACACCCATACACAAGGCGGAGTATAAACTCAATCATATCATCCTGGCTTGCTGTGTTCTCCACAACTTTTTAAGGAGAAATTCTTGGAACTATGCTGGCTCAGTTGGGCCTGAATCTGGAATTAATGTAAATGAACCAACCCTGACGGCGCTTGAAGCTGGTCATCCTGGCTTGCCCCCCTGAGTGCCCACGAGGTCCATCTAAGATACATGTAATACTTTGAGGGTAGGGGGGCCATCAATATGCCAAACAATGTCTGAGACATTTTTTAAATAAAAAACAAATTTTAACTACTAAAATATTTGCTGACATTTACTGTTTGTGTTTCTTTTAGCTGACCCTGAGTGAAATTTGGGGAATCCTGAAAATGTGTAACATTGTGTAACATTAGAAAGCACTGTTGGGTGTTATTTACTAAAGGCAAAGACACTTTGCACTACAAGTGCACTTGAGACTGCACTGAAATGGCACTTGTAGTGCAAAGTGGATTTTCCCTTAGGAAATAACCCCAATTGTCACAGAAAACACCAATTTTACCACACCAAAAGTTTCGGAGCATTGAAAGAAGAAGCCACACATTCTTGATTATCAATCTTTTTAATACAAGCACAATCACATGTGCATATATAAAAGGTTTTTAAAACAAACCAACATGGTTGTTGTATAACAATTTTTTTTGGTCACATTAATAAAAGTAGAAATGTCCATTTAAGGTAAAACAGGCATGTTTAAAACCAACAACAAATACACAAATCTGGAACTTACAAAGTTCAACTTTGTTAGAAATTGAAGGCAATATCAGACATGAGTATTTATAAACTGTGTTTGATGTTGCTTTCAGGTGAGGTGAAGTCACCTCTGGAAAAGCCAAATTTTGAAGATGCACACAAATTGCCGAATGTCAACATGTGCTAGCTGCCATCATGGGGGATCAAGGGACGTGTTTTCGGGGTGCAACCCCTTCCTCTCAGCTACTTTATTATTGAGGAAGGGGTTACACCCCCAAAATGCAGACATTGATCTCCCGTGATGGCAGATGGCACATGTTGACACAGTGTGTGCATCTTCAAAATTTGGCTTTTCGCGAATATGTCAAAAAAATTACCAACATTTTTTCAGTAAAAAAAATCACAACTTAGTAAGAGATTTCGAGGGGTTTTAAACTTTCCCTAAAACATCAATGATGTCCTTCATTTTGTTTTGAACATCATTGATGTTTTACTTGATGTTTTCCAAGTCCCTATTACACCCCATGATCTCCCCGATCAGGATCTGGGCACTTTCACTGGTGAAATGACCCTCATCCACAACATCACAATCATTTAAAAATATAGAACAAAAAAACACACCATGTATTATAAATATGCAGGCATCCATCTCTTACCTGAGCCTGTGGTCGCAGACACTCATCTGTTGTGGTGACTATTTCGATTACGTCTCTCTCCTCCTCCTCCTGTTGGCTTTGGGGGATTTCCACTTCCTCATGAGGTGGGGGGTCTGTTGTCTCCTCAGATAAGTGGTGTCCTCCGAGTCTTTTCTCCCCTATGTAAAAAAAAAAGGTATACTTAGCACACAGATATTTTATCGCAGAAATAGGAATATGAAACATTGCTTGGAAGTGGGGTACAATTGTCTGTTTTGGCAGAGTTCCAAGATGAAGAAATATTGTTTTCCTTTGTCAAGCTTGAATACTTACCTGTTTTTTACAAGCTTCACAGATGGAGTCACCCCTATAGTATACACTGGAGCACCTGTGTGGGGCCCCCTAAAAAAAGGGGGTTTTCTGGTGTCCCACACTAGTGCTCCAGCGTCCAGATGTGTAAACAGCTGCTGAGTGTCCTCTCCTTACACAGAATCTAGTTTGCATTACATTCTAGTTCCAAACCCATCTAGACACCAAAATTTATTTTAACAGAAGTATGCCTGAAAAAATGTATCGAACTGCATCTGGACAAAACATGGTGTTTTCTAGGCCGAATGAAAAATGTTTCATATGAACGAATAATGTGCAAATGAACATGAAAGTTGGCATTTTAAACTGTACAACAGGGGCGCATGCGCGGCAGCGTCCAAGATGGCCGCTTAGTCCGGGAGCTCCGCGCCTCTCCGTCCTAACGCCAGCCACAGCGGCGGTGTAAGCCCTCGTTCCGACCCCCCACCCGCACCAGCTACTAGGGGACACCCCCGGCCACGAGCGGATGTCTTTTATTCCCGCCCGGAGGAACCTCACAGCCGCGCTGAACGACTCCATGGAGCGGCCTGGTCCCTCCAAGATGGCGCCCGTCACCTCACGAGGCCTGCCCTGCCTATCTGAATCAATTGCTGACCAGGATCAAGGGGCCCTCACGTCACCACAAGCTTCAGATGCCACAGTGAGTTCTCTCCCAGGGCTCCCCTCACCAGCATCCACAGACTCTCTGCTAAGGAGGTCATTTGGGGGGGCTGCTCTCACCCCTCAGCAGGATTCACCTCACAGCCCGGACCCCTGGGAAGCACAAGCCAGGGATCTCCCCCCCTCCCCTACTGACTTTCCCTCTATGATGGCTGCTTTTTCACAGATGCTCTCAAAAGGCCTATCTCACACAGCTGCACAGATCACGGCTTCCATACACACAGATCTGCAGCAGATTGGAGCTAGAATTGAAGTGATCGAGCAAAAGTCTGACCAGGCCATCCTGAGAATTAACCAAAACTCTTCCAGAATCCAGGATCTCCAGGACCAACTGGATTCTGCCATATCCAAAATAGATGACCTCGAGAACAGGTCGAGACGTTACAACTTCCGTATCAGGGGGCTCCCTGAAACCGTCAAAGACACCCACTCGGCAGTTCAGGACTTCATCAAAAGTCTAATCCCGGCCATCCCAGCCCACCGCCTGGAGCTCGATAGGGCCCACAGGGCGCTACAACCGCCTCGTTCTGATGGCCTGCCACGTGATATTATTGTGAAACCGCATTTTTATGCAGTTAAAGAAGAAGTGATGAAACTCTCCAGGGCGGCGGAGAAGCTGATGATCCTAGGTCACCAGGTCCAAATCTTCACAGATCTTTCCCCATATACAGTACAAAAACGACGGGCTCTGAAACCGCTTCTTCAAGTCCTGGCGGGCAAAGAGATCACGTACAGGTGGGCCTTCCCACTGAGACTGAACTTCTCATATCGCAACAAACCATACAGTTTCTCAACATTCCAGGATGGGGAACGACTTCTCCTGCATCTGGGCCTGATCACTCAGGAAGTCCCACAACCGGCGGCCCCTCGAGGAGCACCGTCTGTCAAGCGAACATCTCCTACCAGCCCTGTATCACCAGTCTGGCAGAAACAGCTGCCCAAACGTTCCAAGGAATCCTTTCCCCCATGATCGGGCCTGTAGGCTGAAATGACTCTATTTTTGGCCCTCCCCTTGGCCTTTGTCGGCGCTTGACCTGCAGCTAGTATCTTGGTCACTTTCTCCTCAGGACTTCCTTCCTTTCAGTTCCTCACAGGTTAAAAACTTCCACGGGCAGTTGTCCCTCTGTCCCATTTTGGTTATTACCTTATTTTCCTCCTGCACTATCCAGGGGTTTTTTTTTTTTTTTTTTTTTTTTCTTTCTCATTAATATTAGTTGTTAGCAGGGCTTACACTGCATTGTTCATACACTGCTATAGTCTCATCCAGAGGCGGCGTTGACCGGAGGGGTCGTAGTGCGCCCCCCTCTGGCTCCGATAGTTGAACCTCTGTTTTTTCCTCTATCGGACCCAGACTCTCTCGACCCTCGGGTCGCAGACCTCCTTTCTTTTTGGGTACCGGTCCAGGCAGGGAAAGGTCCTTTGCTGGTCCGTTGGGATTTGGGTTATGAATTTAAGATGCACTATCTAATGCTCTGTTTCTCTACCCTCCTCTTCCTCTCTCCCTCCTTACTTCTCTTTTCTTCCCTCTCTCTTTTCCTCTCCCCCGTCCATCCCCCTCATCTTCCGCTACAGGTTCCCGCTGGTTCTCCCCTCGGCCGCAGCGCAGATCGAATTCTCACTTCCACCGGGGTCGTCCCCTATCTGCCAGGGACATCAACGACGTCAGGTAAGACTCACAAACACTCAGCACCGCATTTTTTTCCCCCTCATGACTGACTCCACACAGACAACAGGGACGCTTAGGATTTTTTCACATAACGCACACGGCCTTAACTCCCCTGTGAAGAGACGCAAGGTACTGCAACAGTTACACTCCCTGAAGGCGGATGTAGTTCTGCTCCAGGAGACTCACTTTCCAGCTTCATATCAGCCCAAATTCCTCCACAAGACCTTCATGAATTTTCACCTAGCCAACGCAAACGACAAAACGAGAGGAGTGGCGATTTGCTTTTCAAACAAATCTCACTTTGCTCATACACACACAATCAAAGACCCTGAGGGAAGATACATTCTAGTGACTGGAACGATTAATGGTGACGCTTACACATTTGTCTCATACTATACTCCGAACACACACCAAGACCTTTTTTTCGAGTCCACACTGAAGGTACTAAAGCCGCATTTCATTGGTACTGTAATATTGGGGGGAGACTCTAATACCCCGTTTGACTTCTCCTTGGATAAATCCAATACCCTGAGGCCCAAGTCCAAAAGGCCCCCTAAACGTAGCCTTCGGGTGGCGCAGACAGTTCAATCTTTTGGCCTGGTAGATATTTGGAGGGAAATGAATCCCCAAACTAGAGATTACACGCACTACTCGGCCCCCCACCAAACCTTCTCTAGGATTGACCATATATTTGTCCCTCCACATGTAATCCCGAGAGTATTCACCTCCAAAATATATGACACACCACTATCCGACCACTCGATAATGTCACTATCATTACGGGGGGGTTGGGTATTAGAGGTCCCTTCAAATGGCGCCTCAATGAATCTCTCTTGAGCAATCCAGTCCATTGCACGATTATAGACAAGGCTTTATCCGAATACTTTAGCGAGAACGACACGGGGTCGGTTTCGCCAGGTTGTCTGTGGGCGGCACACAAGGCGGTGTTGAGGGGTAGGATATTGCAACTCTCCTCGCAACTTAAAAAGGAGAGCAGGGCAGAAGTTTTGCGACTCACGGCAGACTTCCGCCTACTAAGCAAAAGTCATAAACAACACCCCACGGCAGATAGCCTGGCCAAGCTGGACTCAGCTCGAGTGCAACTAAACCTGTCTCTCACCACATCTGCGGAGAAACACTTGCGGTGGTCAGGCGCCCGTTTCTATTACCAATCCGATAGGATAGGTTCTAAGTTGGCAACCAAGCTTAGCCCTAGGAGCTGTAACTCGGTATTCCCCAAAATTCGAGCATCATCGGGCAATTTGACACAAAACCCAACGCTTATTATGAAGTCGTTTCATAATTACTATTCTCGTCTCTACGAGAATTTGACGTGCGCACATCACAAGACCAGGGAACTGTTTCTCCGAGACATTAACCTACCTCACCTGCAGCAAACACATCGCGATATACTAGACGCCCCCTTCTCCACAGAGGAAATATTAGATGTCATTAAATCTTTGAAAACGAACTCTGCCCCGGGGCCGGATGGTTTTTCGGTTTGTTATTACAAGAAATTTGGCCCTCGTCTGGCCCCTTACATGGCCCGGTTCTTTAACTCCCTCCGGGATGGAGCCCCTCTCCCTAGTGACTCAAATTCAGCCTTTATCTCGGTCATACCGAAACAGGGTAAAGATCCCAGCGAAGTGGGAAGCTACCGCCCTATTTCGTTAATCAATAACGATCTCAAAATTATGACTAAAATAATAGCAAACAGGATGTCTGACTTTATAGCGCTTTACATACACAGGGACCAAGTGGGCTTCATCCCGGGGAGACAGGGTCCTGATCAGGTTCGCAGAGCTATTGATTTGATTTCCCTTCTGCAGACCCAGTGGGACGGTGGGCCTGCTCAGGGGGGCTTTTTGTTGTCACTGGACCTGCAGAAGGCTTTTGACTCCGTGTCGTGGCCCTACCTTTTTGACATTTTTGAACGCTGGGGCTTTGGCGAAGGATTTCGCTCGATAATCCACACACTGTATTCCTCCCCACCAGCTCAGGTGCGTCTAATGGGTCACTACTCGGATCCCTTCGATATCCGCAGGGGAACTAGACAGGGATGCCCTCTCTCTCCCTTGATATTCGCGATCGCGATCGAGACTCTGGCTATTGCCATTAGATCGAACGAGAACATCAGGGGAGTACAGTGTGGCCCTGACATTCACAAATGTGCTCTATTTGCTGACGACATGCTACTGTTCCTCACAGCCCCTCTCATTACTACGCCAAACGTCTTCAGACTCCTTCGAGATTTCGGCACTATCTCCGGTCTCCAAGTGAACGTGTCTAAATCGGTGGCCCTCAATGTCTCGGTACCGGCACCGTTAATAGACCAACTCCAACCACACTTTCCTTTCACGTGGGCAGGTAGTTCAATCCCCTACTTAGGTATCAAACTGACGAGAAATATAGGAGACCTATATGCCGCCAACTACCCCCCCATGCTCCGCTCTTTGGAGCTAGATCTCCAGAAGTGGATGAAGGAGGGCTTATCATGGTTAGGTAGGCTCAACGCAGTCAAAATGAATCTCCTGCCTCGACTTTTATATCTATTCCGCTCACTTCCCATCCCAGTTAAAAAGCCTATCCTGTCCAAATTTCAATCCAGGGTGATAAGATTTGTCTGGGGGGACAGAGGTCACCGCTTCGCAAAAGAAATTTTGTTCCGACTTAGGTCTCAGGGAGGCCTGGGTCTCCCAAATTTTTGGCTATACTACCAGGCAGCACAGTTATCACAGTTCTCCGCCATCTATTCCAAGAACTGCAGGCCCGACTGGATTTCCCTCGAGAGACAGGCTGTTCCACATTTCACTCTCGACTTCTTAACATGGAGACCCTCCAAACATAGACCGGCAGTTCTAGCCCCCACCTTGTCTCACTCCTTAGCTCTCTGTGACCAAGTACACAAAAACACCAACTTGATATCGCCTCTAAGACCCCTCACGCACCTATTTCACAACCCTGACTTCCCACCCGGGATGAACATACACGCTTTTCATTGGTGGCTGAACAAAGGCCTCTTCCGGATAGGTCATTTCCTTACTCCTAATGGCCCCGTTTCGTTGAGCCACTGTTTGAGTACACTGGAAATGCCCTCATCGGAAATGTTCCGACTATCACAAATACGACACTTTCTCCACTCTCTCTGTACGGACAAGTCGAACACTCCCAAAGCCACGATGTATGAGCGATGGTGCTCCTCGACAGACCCCCAAAAGGGAGGGATTTGCATCATTTACGCTTCCCTGGCAGATAGGACGGACACCCCGGAGTACGCTCGATCTTGGGAATCGGACCTGGACACCCAGTGGGACCCCGCTAAATGGTTCCAAGCCTTCAGCAGATCATCCAAAGGTATCTTGAATATTGCCCTGATAGAGGCCAACATCAAAGTTTTTACTAGATGGTACTATGTCCCAGCAAGGCTCTCCCGGATATTCCCAGAGTCCTCCCCCCTATGTTATAGGGGGTGTGGACTCCTGGGCACGATGCATCATATATGGTGGACCTGCCCCCGTATGCGGAGTTACTGGAATAAATTCCTCCATATTCTACGGAGAGTCTCCGGGATAGATGTTCCACAAGACCCCACCTACATCCTTCTAAACTGTAAATTGCACAACACGCCTAAAACCACACAACAGCTTATCTTTTTTATGTGTTTGGGAGCCAAAGTTACCCTAGCGAAAGCTTGGAAAACTCCATCGGTATCTATTTTGGCCACCAAGCGGAAGATCTCCTGGATAATGTCGCAGGAACAAATAGCGGCTAAGCTGCTTGACACGGTCCCACGCTTTGAAGCGATCTGGGAACCTTGGGCTAAGTATGTAGGCATCTCTCTTTACCCGGGTCAATCGATGCCCTAGTGGAGAGTCCAGCGAGTCTACCATCCTCCATCATACACCCCACCACACCTCCCTCCCTCTGCCCTTCATCTTGCTTCTTTTCCTCTTTCTCATCCCTCTTCTACCCTTTCTCTATCCCTTTCCTATTCTCCACTTCTTCACTTCTTCTAACAGCAGAAAATGGGATTACAAGGCCAAAGCTTGGTCATTAGACTCCTTGAACTATTCTAATTTACTCACTTGGTGCCCCAGCATGGGAGGCAGCTAGCTAGTTCCTGGTCTACTCCCTAGACGTTGTGACCGTTGGCTCCGTCTGGGGGACGTCACCGCTGGGGCTTCTTCTCGGCGGGGGCGCCTTCCCGGGGGAGCTGATGGATGATTGGGGGGTATCTCTTCTGGGTGGAGTCCTGGAGCTCTCGCACTCCACAGTGTGTCCCCATTGGGGTGGAGTGATGACCTCGGGTGTCCACTGGGGGAGATCTCCCTAGCTACAATGATTACCAGATTACCTGTCCCCCAGGCGGGAATTAGCACCGTTTTGTTTTGTGGGCAATCATACCAGGAATTCTGTTTTACCTTGTTCACATTACCCTTGTAAGTGATATGTTTTTCATCTATTGTATGTTACTCCTTTGGCTGTTTTAGTCATCAAGGAGTTATATCTTGTATGTACTGCTTTTAATATTTCTTCTTTGAAAAACTCAATAAAAATATTGAACCAGAAACTGTACAACAGTTAAGAAAAGCACATGGAGCAGCACGAACATAATAAAAATAAAGAATAGGAACACAGCACAACTACTTACTTTTTTAAAGCACTCTCCTGATCCTTCTATACTGATCGTGCTCCCATAATTTGAGGTCCGACCACCATTTCCTCAGTTGATCCTTGGATGGTCATACCCCAAAATTATGGTGCAGACTCTTCACAATTTTCGCCATGATCTTGGCCTTTCTGACATTGGGGTTGGGGTAAGGGCCATACTTCCCATCATAGTCAGCCCTCTTCAGGATGTTAACCATCTCCAACATCTCCCCAAAGGACATATTTGAGGCCTTAAATCGTCTCCTCCAGGATCGGGACATTTCTGGCTCCGGGCTTTTCTCCTCCACTTCGTTGCTGTAATTAGCATGTACCTGTTGTGTCTCCGCCATGTACTCTTCCCCACTGCGCCGAACGAGAAGGGGCAGGGAATAGACTAGAAAGAACATCAGAGGTGGGCGGAGTTTCACGCATGCGCAGTGTATATAAAGCGTAACACGCGTGCGTAGTACGTACGATCTGTGAGAGGAGGAAGGAGTATCGGAGGCGCCGATTGTGATAACGAAGGTAAGATTTAAACTTGGGCCTATACTGCTTCTAGATTGAGGCCTATATTGTGACAAGATTAGGAAACTTTAGCCAGACATTAGTCATTTGTCTTGTGTTGTGTCTTGCAGATAAAATGGATGGCTTCAATGACCACAACTTCCTCCCCCTGTTCATAGACAAATACAGGGAGCTGCCCTGTCTGTGGCAGATCAAACACCCACAATATAATAATAAACAAAAGAGGCAGGCAGCGCTGGAGAAACTGCTGGAGCTGGTGAAGCCTGTGGTCCCCTATTTAAAAGCCAAAATTGGTGGCCTGAGGAGCACTTATCTTAGGGAGTGCAAGAAGGTCCAGGATTCCCAGAGATCAGGAGCTGCAGCAGATGACATTTATGTCCCCAGGCTGTGGTACTATGAGATACTTTGTTTTCTGTCAGACCAGACTGAAGTCAGGGAATCCCTCTCAACCCTTCCTTCCACTCCTCCTTCCACCCTATCTTCCACCCCAGCTGATGTCCAACCTGGGACTTCCACCCAGGAAGAAGTGGAGGAGCCCAGCTGGAGTCAGGTATAGCATTCTTCTACAGATTTATTGGTAAAACATAAATGATGTTTACTAGATGTTATTAATGATCACTAATTGCTGATTTAATAAAGTGTTTTACATATCAATAGACAGTAGTGGGTAAAAATAATTGGGACAAGAATGAAAAATGCTCTGCTCAGAATGATAATCTGTTATATTTGTTAACATTCAATTTGCAACAGTCATGAGATGAAAACTGTGAGTGATTGATGAAGAAAAAACTAAAACTATGTCCCTTTTTCATACACAGGAAGACCTCAGCCAGGAGGAGGCTGTGGAATGTGGCACACAGGAGGAGGCTGTGGAATGTGACAGCCAGGAGGAGGCGGGGGTTAATAGCAGCCAGGAGGAGGCGGGGCTAAGTGCCTGACAGAATGGCTGGTCCCTCCCCTCCGCCTTCCAAACAAAAGACCCAGGAAGGGGAGTAACGTGCAGGATTCAGCACTCAGGCTGATTCAGGAGGCTTCTGCATCCCTCAGAGCCTTCCCCACTCGTGAAGAGGCCTTTGCCTGCATGGCTGCCACAAAACTGAAGGACATGCAGGAGGGTCAATGCCTCATGTGTGAGGACATTCTTTATAAAACCTTAACTAAGGGGGTGAGGGGGCGAAATCACACCTAATACCCACCTGTGTGAGTTGGACCATCCTCCTCCTCCTGCCACAACTCCACCACCACAGACACAGCGTGGAAGGAAGACCAGAGAGTGATGGCCCTGGGTTCAGTCTGATCTGACAAAAGATGCAGGCTCTTGTATGACCACAGCCTGGGAACAATACATGTCATCTGCTGCTGTTCATAATCTCTTGGACTTCTGGACCAGATTGAACTCCCTTAGATATGGACTCCTCAGGTCACCAATTTTTCTGTAAAATAGTTTATGTGTGCCCTGGGGGCAAAAGGCTTCACCAATTTCTGCTGTTTCTCCAGCGTTGCCTCCCTCATTGTTTGGTTATGAGCCCTTAATAAAGGAATTTTTGTTTCAATATACTCGCCTATGTGTGTTTTCCTTATAAAAGGACAGTTTGTTTGTGAGGAGGCAGGTACATTTCAAAAATACAATGTCAAATTAAGAAGGGACACCAACACCAAGCAACCTCCTTGAGATTAAATAATACAAGATAATAATGGTGTTGTGGTAACTTGACACACAAAACACACCCAAAACAATTCTGTAGGTAAAAAATAAAAAGAAATTAAAAACAAGACCAGGCTTGACAAAATACAAACAAAAAAAAAAATCAAAAAAGAAAATTTTTTAGTCAGATGTGACAAATCAAAATATATTGATGAAATCACGATAAATAATAAAGAAAGAAGTTTGTGAGAAGTCTGTGTGAATATGAGCAGCAAAACAACGTCATTCTTCTAGCATTATAAAGAAGAAGAGAGTGCACTGCATTAAACAATTTAAATGCCAATAGATTTTGATGTGTCTTACCCTGATTTTTAAGCTAGGTGAGCAGGTCTGTTTTATGTTATACTTCTGATGATTGTTACACTCTTCTTTATACTTGTACTTGATTCATGCTTTATATTTTGTATGTTTAACAAATATCAATAAAATACAATTTAAAAAGCCACACAGTCAGTGGAATATTTCACTGATTGCACACTTTTAATACACTATTACCTAATAGTGTTGTTTTGACTTTTCAGCACTGGACATTTATTGTGTTTATTTATGATCACTGGATATAATTTGAGTTTTTTATAAGTATCAGTACTTTATTTAAATAGTTAATTTCCACTCACTTTTTTAATGTATATAAAGTATTATTCATTACACATATTGGTATATCCCAGCGTCGCAGAACTCTTTATTTATATATTTTATTTTTTGTGTTAATGGTGGAACTTTGTGTGAACCTACCTTTAAATAAAAGTAGGCCAACAAGCTTTTAGATATACAGTAAATATTTTGCGTGGACTGCATATATATATATATATATATATATATATATATATATATATACATATACAGTATATGATACCACTTTATTGATAATTAATTATTTTAATAGCTGAGTATATTTTTTCCTTTTCTTTTTTTTTTGTGCACCCCAATTTGCAACTTATGATTTTACTACTTATTCACTAAACAGGAAATTATGAACACAAATCAGGAGTTAAATTTAGACCCAAACAGCCCAGCAGGAAAAAAAAAGATGAACTGGAGCTTTTTTTTCACAGTTGATCTACATTTTGTAAAAACCTTGGCAAGTGTCCATAATTGCCTGTTTAGCGAATACACATTATTTCTGACAATCTAAAGGCTAGGCAAGTAAAAAAGATCAGATGTTGCCGTGATAATACCTGTACTGCATCTGCATCAACTTAACCTGCTTAATGACCGGGCCATTTTTTGCGATACAGCACTGCGTCGCTTTAACTGACAATTGCACGGTCATGCAACACTGTACTCAAACAAAGTTGACGTCCTTTTTTTCCCACAAATAGAGCTTATTTTTGGTGGTATTTGATCACCTCTGTGGTTTTTAAAAAATGCAATATTTTTTACTTTTTGCTATAATAAATATCCCATCTCTATTGCGCAAATCGCTGTGCCAGTATGGCGGTTTGTTTAAGAGATGTAGAGTGTGCATGTGCGCACATGCGCCTATGCCCACGCCGATGTCCACCGGCCACCCACAATCACTTCTCAGAGAGGCAGACCAGGGAGCTGTCAATGTGAACAAACAGATCCCTGTTCTGTCAGGGAGGTAGAGAAAGATCATATGTTTCTAGTGATCAGGAACTGCGATCTCTCTGTACTTCCTGTTAGGGATGGTCCCGATGTTAGAGTCCAACATAAGCACCGCGGAGTGCCCCATAATGCACTGTGAGAATGCAGTGCATCGACAGCTGCTGATTGGCCAAAGCATGCACCTGACCTCCATGCTTTGTCCAATGACAGCGCGCTCTGCTGTGAGAGCCATGATTGGCCAAAGGCAGGGTGCCTTTAGCCAATCATGGCTCAGGGGGCTAATTCCACGCCCCAAACTATATAAGGCTGCTTACACAGCGGCCGTATATAGTGTTATAATAACAAGGAGATTGAGAGAATGTTAGCTAGAGGCAGGTTAGTTAGGGGTTCCCGTTCCCCCAAAGCACCTTGTCCCCATGTTGATGGGAACAAGGGCCTCATCCCCACAACCCTGGCCTGGTGGTTGTGGGGATGAGGCCCTTGTCCCCATTAACATGGGGACAAGGTGCTTTGGGGGGGTACTTTAGGGCAAGCAGCCTGATATGGTTCAAGAGGGGGCGAGCTAGAACCCCCCACCCCTTCCTGGCCAGCTAGGCTGCTTGCTCAGATAAGGGTCTGGTATGGATTTTGGGGGGTCCCACGCTGATTTTTTCCTTAAATTTTTCATCTATATTGCCGGAAGTCGGCAATACTTTATAGCCACGAGCAAGTTTAAATGACATTTTTTCCTTTAGAAATGTCATTTTGCTGCGGCACTGTTCTATTATCACACAGATGCACCACTTTACAGGAAGACTAAGGGGACCTCCAGGCACAATATTTAATGGAATATTTAATTTTTATTATTTCACTTTAACCATTATTAAAATCACTGCTCATTGCTCCTGGAAAAAAGGTTATTTTAAAACTTTTTTTTTCAGTACCTGGGTCCCCATACACTTTTTATGGCAATAACTTGCATATAAGCCTTTAAAATGAGCACTTTTGATATTTCACGTTCGCGTCCCTAGACTTTAATAGGGTTCGCATGTTCGCACAAATTTTTTACCTTTTCGCATGTTCTGGTGCGAACTGAACTGGGGGGTGTTCAGCCCACCCCTACCTGTCAGTACACTCCCCCCACAGTTAGAAACACCTCCCTAGAACACACTTAACTCCTTTGTCGCCCCCTAGTGTTAACACCTTGCCTGCCAGTGACATTTTCACAGTAATCAGTGCATTTTTATTGCACCGATCGCTGTATAAATATCGCTGGTCCCAAAAAAGTGTCTGACCTGTCTGCCCCAATATCATAGTCCCGCTAAAAATCGCTGATCACCCCTATTACTAGAAAAAAATTAATAAAATTCCATAAATCTATCCTCTATTTTATAGACGCTATACACTTATTGCAATTTTTTTTACCAAAAATATGTAGTAAAATACATATTGGCCTAAACTGATGAAGAAATTTGTTTTTTTTTAACATTTTTTTGGATATGTTTTATAGAAAAAAGTAAAAAATATTGTTTTTTTTTTAAATTGTCTTTTTTGTTTAAAGGGCAAAAAGTAAAAAATGCAGAGGTGCTCAAATATCACCAAAAGAAAGCTCTATTTGTAGGAAAAAAAGGACATACATTTTGTTTGGGTACAGCGTCGCACGACCGTGCAGTTGTCAGTTAAACTGACGTAGTGCTGTATCGCAAAAAATGGCCTAGTCATTAGGGGGGAAATCCTTTCGGAGCCGAAGTGGTTAAATACATGTTTGAACAACTTGGAATAGCAAAGAAGGAAAGGAGCTCCACATAGAAACTCACTTCAGCATATGTACATTGGAAAATGCATTGTTACAAAAAGTTTAATGTTATACAAAAAAGTCAAAACAAACCTTCAGCATACCACAATAAAAACATTCATGACAACGTGGAGAAATAATTAAAGAAACCGCCCAGGCTCACAGACATTCATCCAATAATACCAGGGGGCTGGTGAGAGATGACAGATGAGTAGGGGCAACTAGTAACTCAGGAAAGAGCCAGCAGTGTATATAATTAATACAGGAGTCGAATAGCCAGTGGAGCAGTGATGATCACTGATATCTCACAGTTCATGATAAGAGGTACCGAGTGTAGCTGCGGCCATAAAGATGCAAATAACCTGAGGCTAAGCTGAATGAAGCACTGGAAGACACGTGGAGAAAGCTCATGTAGCTGTGGAACTACAAGCTACAAGCATGTCAGCAATGGAGACAGCATGGAGTAGAAAAATGAGCAGCAGGCAGATATTGATAGGTAGAGAGGTAAGCACACAGCGGCATATAGTTCAGGCATAGAACATTCCAATCTGGGAACTGCATCCTATGCTTGACATGCTGCTTCAAGACGGCTGCTGAGTACTTCAGTCTCCCCATTTATGAGCCTCCCAATTGCTGTAGGTGTCAGTGCAGGACTAAGCTGATGCCGTGTTCAAAGTCCTCATCTGTGCTGTCAGGCCCCCTCAGGATACTATGGAGCAGCAGATGTAGTTGTCCCTATAAATGAGCTGAAAGAGCCAGATCAAGAATGAGGTCTTGTGGCTCATTCACATGGATGCTGTGGCCCGTACAGTGCTAACTAGCTTTTTTTTATGGGGCTGGAGCTGTGTGCAGACAGCCTATGTTATATTATGGAAATGTAGCTGTATGAACACAGCTAAAGGTCCTAATTTAACAGGCGACTGGATGCAGGTGTACAACCCCAAACACAGACAGCGTGCATTTTGGGACACTCACCCGAACCTACACCTGTCAAATTAGGACCTGCATCTGTGCTTGTACAGCTGCTGCGTTCTCATGGAGTAACAGACGGTTTCATGCAAAGAAACTCATTCACATTGTATGAGCAAGAGAACCCATGTGAATGAGTCCTTAATTATTTTAATTATTTTTTTTTACATTTTTTTTTTTTTTTTTCACAATGCTTTGGATGCGGGTGCTTTGATGAAATATCAGGGGTCTAAATAGACCCCTAAAGTCTCACTTTTGAGACAGAGAAAGAGACTGGTGGAACACATTCCCCAGTGCCTTTTTGCAGCCTCAGCTGCACAGAAGGGAGGAAGTAGGAATCTGATAGTGGACAGTAATGGGGTGATCAGTGAAGCAGGGTGGGGGGTGTATAAAGAGGAACCAATCCCCTATATGGCTCCCTGTGCAGCAGCTGAAAACTGCAGGAGGGTGAGGAGGAGAAGCTGGCTTCAGCTGTTGCAAACTGAGCCATACAGGGGCCTGGATCTTATAATTGCCTCCCTTCAAAACCTAATGTGACAAGGAGACTGCATGGGCCCTCCTGGAGCATGGGCAGGGTCACCATTCTGACCCTTAAAGTTCCGCCAGTGGTGCTTGGGGTGATTAGCATGTGCCCAGGCACACCCAGTATACCCTGTGTGCACACCTATGAATAAGGGATTAGTTAATAGTCAGGAGAATAAATCCTTAGGACATACACATATATTTATCATATGGCAAATGTATTATTGAAATGGTATAGATACGTGCCATAAGCAAAGCACAATTATTTAAAGTGGTTGTAAAGTCAAGACATTTTTTACCTCAATACATTTCCTGCATTAAGGTAACAAATGTCCCACTACTTGCCCCCACGCAAACACTTACTTGAGGGCAGGTATGTATAGCATTTTTGTTATTTAAAAAAAAAAAAAAAGCCTTTAGAACCCCTTTAAGAATACAGTTTGTTTAAACCTTATTTTATTTACTAATATGCCATTTTACTTATTAACTGAGGTTTGGAGAATTTCATGAAATGAGCGGCTGAGTACTCCTCTAAGCTTGTAATTGATTTTTTTTCGTCTAAGTTTGCACTTCTTAGTACAAATCCTCTTTCCTTCCCATAAGCGTATTTAGTCAGATCCTGCACATTTTGTGTCATTTCTTCTGCCTCCACACAGCAAAGATAAACTTAGTAGAGCTGTCTAAAATGCTGAACTTGCTTTTACTATAAGTAGACCCAATTATATCTCTGGCTGGTACAAGCACATAAAAGATGTCTTATGCTACAGCAAACCTCAGATTATGGGCACTAGCTGTTCTTGCTTGAAAGCCTTCATCACCTGTGACAATGTCATTTCTGGGTCACAAATGTGTCTTGCCAAACAGAATATATGGAAGTTTTATTTCTATCTAACTTGCCTTAAAAAACAATGATTTATAGGAGATGGATGCATAGGGAAATGTAAAGAAAAAGGCTTGACACTTCATGCATGTATTGTGTTTAAATAATAGAGTTTAAAGTATTTTTCTACTTTTACCTTTGTATTGTATTATTTCCATATGATTTGCTTTCACTGACAATAACATGCCAGAGTTGGAAATGCTCACAATTCAAAACTTTCAAAGATCAGTTGATCTACATCACATCAGAACTTCTCTCAGGCTTTTTTATTGTTTGTGTCCTTATTGGAGAGATTCGTTCTCATTATCTGTTCTCCCAGCCATATTCTTATACTTACCAAAATTATCCAAAATTGAAAAATATCAAATCTCTAAGTCATAGAACTTATTACAAAGCCCCAATCACAACGGGAAATAATTCCCTCAGAACACAAAGAACATTTCTGCTGATAGAAATAGGCTACCACTACTGATCTCTGCTTCTAAATAGCTAGTTGCCTAGCTGTCAGACTAATCCACTAAACTCCTTATGCCGCATACACACGAGCAGTTTTGCCGTCGGAATAAACTCTGAAGGTTTCTTCAATGGAATTCTGATGGAATTTCGCTCAAGCTGTCTTACATACACACGGTCACACCAAAGTCTGACCGTCAAGAACGCGGTGACGTACAACGCGTATGACGGGGCTAGAAAAAGGAAGTGCAATAGACAGTGCTCCACTCTTTGGGCTCCTTCTGCTAATCTCATCGGAACAGCATACAGACGAGTAGTTTTTCCGATAGTAATTAGTTCCGTCAGAAAAATATAGAACATGTTCTCTATTTAAGTCCATCTGAATTTTCGAAGGGAGAAGTCCGATGGGGCATACACATGGTTGGAATATACAATGAAAAGCTCCCATCTGACTTTTTCTACTGGAAATTCCGCTTGTGTGTACGCGGCAATAAACCCCTTTCAAAAAAGTTAAAATTTAATTCTGATTTCACCTGCAGCATCCTACTTCTGGGTCATTGACTCAGGATTAGGGATGTGCAAATCTACCTGTGTTTGATTCACAGGGAGTTTGTCAACTGAATTTTCAAAATCCCCTTTTCAAGTCTATGAGGAAATAATCTAGATTCTAAATTCTGACCATCTTTATGGCCAATAAGCAAGAAATTGTCAAAAAGGGCATGGGGAGCTTGGCACTGCCATAGTATTGGAATAATGTTATTAAACAAAAAATGTTTTTTTTTAAAGCTGTACAGCAGCTTTAAATGCTACTTGTAGTGTGTCATGGGAAAACACCAGCCCTCTAAAATACATGCTTAGAAGATACATTTAAGCTGTATGTGGTATTAGAGAACAGTACAATTCCATTGACAGTGTAAGTGCCACCATAACCTTTATGTTTAGCTTGGATTGTATTATGATAAATTATTGCAAATACTACATACAAATTGGCCAGTCGCCCTATAGATTTTTAGTATGGTTTGTGAGCTTTTTTCCCAGTACCACACTGTATTGTCTGAAATGTTTTAGAACATGTAAAAACAGAGTGCACAAAACACTCCACGTTCCCCCAAACCCCATCCTATCCCTATATTACCAGCTATTCCAAAAATAGGACATGGAAGTACATGCACTTTAACAGGCAGAAAAAGGAAGAGACAAAGCAAGTTTTATCTTGCAATACAAATTAGATTGTATTATCTGAGAGACAATAGCACAAATATTCTTCTAGTGGCTGGACAATATGTAAGCAGCTTAGTTAGGCTGCAATGTAAGTGAGGAGCATAGGCAGGTTCAGTCTTGAAATAAATATTAGAGTGTAATATCTGAGAGACAATAGGCACATGTAATATACATTGGCTGGATAGTGCAACTTCAGCTGCCATCTAGAGTCCCAAGCTCTTTGCACTGCAACCCTGTCCATAAATTCAAGTGGTTTTCCCAGAGAGGCAGATTCCAAGCCCCAATTCCTTTTATGTATGTATTATTATTTTTTTTTTGTTTTCGTATTAATGTGATAGTTGGGCTGAACACAGCAGAGGTCAGGCTTGTCTGAAATTGCTCTGTTTTCCAAGCTTCTTTTTCCTCCCAGGTACTCATCAGTCAGTTGTATTTTTCTTCTATGATTATTTATTTCATTATAATCAGGGCTATAGAGGCATAACTTAAAGGCAAAACTTACAGACATAGGCTTCCCATCTTTCCACTACAAGGCAAGGCAAGGAAAAGCTGCACCTAAGGGGAGGGTCAAATTCTACAGCCTGGAGGAACATCAAATAACTTCAAAAAATAAGTGTAGAAACCTACAACCATAGGTTGTGCACATTTCCCCAAATCAAGACCTTCCAAAAAAAAAAAGGGTTGTGACATGGAGATAGTAAGTGTTAAACCTTCCTAATCTGACCTCGTCCACCTCACACTACTCTCCACTGCCCTCCTCAATACCTTATTGTGTCAGGGCTGTGCTCAGCCCTTCCTTCTCTGAGCTGGCCGCTCAGCTGTCGGCTAATTGTCAGCTCCTTTCTCTCCACAGTGACTCAGCTGTTGGTGATCTGCTCGTCAGTCCTGCCTACTTAAATCCGTCCAGCTCACTTCATCTCTTCCTTGGCCTTTGGTCACATCTCTGAGACTTTCTCCTGCGTTCCTGTTGAAGACTTGCTCAGTTGACATCCCTTCTGGCTCCTGCTCCTGCTTGCTGTACTAATACGTTGATCTCTGGCTTTCTGACATTGGCATTGGCTGACTATCCGATCTGGTTACTGAACTCTGGCTATGTATTGACTACGGTTACTCTAATTACCTTTTTATTATTAATAAACCAGTGTTATTAACTGTACTTCTGCCTCAGTCTGATTCATGGTTTCTGACAGTAGGCGAAGGCCATCAATTCAGAAGATGCAATCAGTCCTTGGAGCAATTCCTAAGTTGCTATATCTCTGACCATCATAACAACTGGTCAGACCTCTTACCGTGGGCAGAGTTTGCTCACAATAGTGCCTTGAATTCAGCTTCCCGTTTGTCCCCGTTTATGGCAAACTATGGTTTCTAACCTTCTGTGTTGCCTGCCTCATTTGTTCCGCAGAATATTCCTGCATTAGAGGAGCATCTCTGTGGTCTTCGTTCCACTTGGGCACAAGTCCAGGAGGCTTTGCGACATGCTAATGATAGGTACAGACTCCATGCTGACCGCAGACGCCTGCCTGCGCCTTCCTACCAGGTTGGGGACAGAGTCTTGCTGTTGTCTCACAACCTCCGACTTCATGTTCCTTCTTTGAAGTTCGTACCTCGGTTTATTGGGCCTTTCCGTATCCTTTGCAGGATTAACCCAGTGGCTTACGCGTTGGACCTTCCTCCTAGTATGCGCATCTCTAATGTGTTTCATGTCTCCTTATTGAAACCTTTGGTCTGCAACCGCTTTACCACCTCAGTGCCACGTCCTCACTCTATACAGGTTGAGAACCATGAGGAGTATAGGGTACAATCCATTGTTGACTTCCATAGATTCCGTGGGCGCATACAGTACCTGGTGTATTGGAAGGGGTACGGTCCGGAGAAATGCTCTTGGGTCTCATCCTCGGACGTACATGCCCCTGTCCTCCTCCATGTTTTCCATAGATGTTTTCCCCTCAAGTGAAAAAGAGGGGGTAGGTATGGCACTGCTCTTATTAAGAGGTGACCTACAACCTCTAAATACTTGAGGGGTGTGTGTCACTGGTGCATTTAGTGCAAAAAGTGACAATAAAAGTGCAGAAAATAAATATTTGTATATTCACAAAAAATCCACAAAAAAATCATACTGTGTAAACTACCTAACTGCTTATATATAATATATATTGTTATGTTCAAACGAAAATAAAATAAACACAATCCTGTGCAAAACCTGCAATTCAAAGTGACATTTCTGTGCAAAAAAATTAAACATATATGACTGGTGTATATTGTTGCTGTGAAACTGGGTTCAGAAATATGCATATACTGCCTTGCTCCTGTCATCCTCCTGCCTTGCTCTGGCTCCCTGCTTAGTACCCAGTTTGTCCTCCGCTACCTTGCATCTCTGCATTCCCTGTACCCTTGTCAGTACCTTGTATATAGTTGTACTTAGTCAGTAGTTTAATCCTTTAGCTATTTTGTCAGGAGGGTTTGGTTCTTGTTGCCGGGGTTGTTTATATTCACTGTTTGCTGTGTTTACTGTTAATAAAGCTCACTTTTAAGGATCTATACTTTGTTTGTTAGGTCACAGTTTCTATGTGTAGCTACATATGTCTGGTCTCCTTGCTGTAGAAACCTGACATTAAACTTCACCACCTCCTCCTCTTATACTCTTCCTCCCTTACTAGCTACATCTCTTCCTATAATTTACTTATAGGAAACAAAATTATTTTGGAAGGAAGAAAATATGGATTAATGGGAGGAGGAGCAATAGAGAGATGGATAAAAGAACTGTTGTTTTTTTCTTGGCTAAGGAACAAAAGTTTAGTAAGTAGTGTATACAGTAAAATTGCAACTTACTACAATGGCTTACAATGAGCAGTAGCAGTTTTAACCACTTTAATACAGGGCACTTTCACTCCCTTCCTGCCCAGGCCAAATACCAGCTTTCAGCATTGTCTCACTTTGAATGACAATTGCACGGTCATACAATGCTGTACCCAAACAGAATTTTTATTATTTTTTTGAGACAGACAGAGCTACAGTATCTCACAAAAGTGAGTACATCCCTTACATTTTTGTATTTTATTATCTTTTCATGTGACAACACTGAAGAAATTACTCTTTGCCACAATGTAAAGTAGTGAGTGTACAGCTTGTGAAACAGTGTAAATTTCCTGTCCCCTCAAAATAACTCAACACAGCCAATAATGTCTATACTGCTGGCAACAAAGGTGAGTACACCCCTAAGTGAAAATGTCCAAATTGGGCCCAAAGTGTCAATATTTTGCGTGGCCACCATTATTTCCAGCACTGTCTTAACCTTCTTGGGAGTTCAACAGAGCTTCATAGGTTGCAACTGGAACCCTTTTTTTTAATCTTCCATGCTGATATCCCAGAGCTGGTGGATGTTAGAAGCCTTCCACTTCTCCACCTTCTGTTTCATGATGCCCCACATATGTTCAATAGGGTTTAGGTCTGGAGACATGCTTGGCTAGTCCATCACCTTTACCCTCAGCTTCTTTAGCAACTCTTTAGCTACTTTACATTGTAGCAAAGTGTCATTTCTTCAGTGTTGTCACATGAAAAGATATAATAAAATATTTACAAAAATGTGAGGGGTGTACTCACTTTTGTGAGATACTGTTTATTTTGGTGGTATTTAACCACTAGGCGTCCGCGCTATAGCCGAAAGACGGCTACAGCATGGACTCCAATTGCCGGGAGGGCGTCCCTGGATGTCCTCCTGTTTACTTCCGCGTTGCGCGCTACCGCGGGCGCGCATCGGGGAAGATTTGTGCTGGCTGTCTCCCTTGGACACAGCCAGTCACAGATTGCTGAAAACGGCCAATCATAGCGGCCGTTTTCAGCGCGATCGGCGGCGCCAATGAGAGATGATCTCATATGTAAACATATGAGATCATCTCTCATCGCCGGCTCTCCTCCTTACACAGAGACAGCATGTGAGGAGGGAGAGCGAACCGCTGCGGCAGTAAGTGAACAGAAAAAAAAAACTAAAAAAAAGTGTCCCCACTGCCATCTGTCCTGCCATCTGTCCCTGCCATCTGTCCTGCCATCTGTCCCTGCCATCTGTCCCTGCTGTCATGTCCCTGCCATCTGTCCCCAGTGCCATCTGTCCCCAGTGCGGTAAGTGAACAGAAAAAAAACAAAAAAAAAAGTGTCCCCGCTGCCATCTGTCCTGCCATCTGTCCTGTCATCTGTCCCTGCCATCTGTCCTGTCATCTGTCCCTGCCATCTGTCCTGCCATCTGTCCCTGCTGTCATGTCCCTGCCATCTGTCCCCACTGCCATCTGTCCCCACTGCCATCTGTCCCCAGTGCCACGTATAAGTGCCATCTGTCATCAGTGCCACATAGTGCCATCTGTCATCAGTGCCACCTGTCAGTGTCACGTGCCATGTCACCAGTGTCACGTGTCATCAGTGCCACGTATCAGTGCCATCTGTCATCAGTGTCATCAGTGCCACGTATCAGTGCCATCTGTCATCAGTGTCATCAGTGCCACGTATTAGTGCCATCTGTCATCAGTGCCACATATTAGTGCCATCTGTCATCAGTGCCACGTATTAGTTCCATCTTTCATCAGTGCCACGTGTCATCAGTGCCACGTATTAGTGCCATCTGTCATCAGTGCCATCTGTCATCAGCGCCATGTGTCATCAGTGCCACATATTAGTGCCATCTGTCATCAGTGTCATGTGTCATCAGTGCCACGTATTAGTGCCATCTGTCAGTGCCATGTATTAGTGCCATCTGTCATCAGTGCCATGTATTAGTGCCATCTGTCATCAGTGCCACATCAGTGTCAGTGCCACGTATCAGTGCCATCTGTCATCAGTGCCACATCAGTGCCACGTATCAGTGCCATTTGTCATCAGTGCCACGTCAGTGTCACATGTCATTGTCCTGGTTCTCCAGGGCCTTCAAAACTGTAATAGGTAGTCAACAAATTAGATGTGTAATTTATGCTCCTAGAACATGTGATGGCGCTCCCTGCATGTTGGGCCTCTCTATGTGGCCAGGCTGTAAAAAAGTCCCACACATGTGGTATCCCCATACTCAGGAGGAGTAGCAGAATGTATTTTGGGGTGTTATTTGTGGTATACACATGCCATGTGAGAGAAATAACCTATTACAATAAAAATTTTGTGGGGGAAAAAAAAAAATCTTTATTTTGCAAAGAATTGTGGGAGAAAAAATAACAACATCAAAAACCTCACCGTGCCATTTTTTATGATTTACACCATAACTTGTAGACTCTCTAACTTTCACACGGACCAAATAATATCCACTAATTTGGGTTGTTTTTACCAAAGATATGTAGCATTATAAATTGTGGCCAAATTGTATGAAGAAAAATTACTAATTTGCAAAATTTTATCACAGAAACAAAGAAAATGCGTTTTTTTTTCAAAATTTTCGGTCTTTTTTCATTTATAGCACAAAAAATAAAAAACCCAGAGGTGATCAAATACCACCAAAAGAAAGCTCTATTTGTATGAAAAAAACGACAAAAAATTCATTTGGGTACAGTATTACATGACTGAGTAATTGTCATTCAAAGTGTGAGAGCGCTGAAAGCTGAAAATTGGTCTGGTCACGAGGGGGGTTTAAGTGCCCAGTTGTCAAGTGGTTAATCACCACCGTTTTTTTTTTTTTTTTTTGCTAAATAAATGATAAAGACCAAAAATTTTAAGCAATATGCAGCACTAATGGGCACTCATAGGCTGCACTGATTTGCAGCACTCATGGGCACTGATAGGCAGCAATGATGGCCACTAATAGGTGGCACTGATAGGCGGCAATGATGGGCACTGATAGACGGCACTGATGGGCAATGACAGTCATCACTGATGGCCACTGAATTGGCATCATTGGTGGGCACTGGTGGGTATCACTGGTGGGCACAGGCAGGTATCACTGATCTGGCTGCACTGATAATCATTGCACTGATTATCAGTGCAGCCAGATCAGTGATACATGCCTGTGCCCACCAGTGATCCCATCGCAGCTGATTACAGTGTAAATAGAACGTGCCAGTTATTGGCTTTCCTCTGCTCACTCTGCCAGCGCAGAAGCAGAGGAAAGCCAATAACTGGCACTTCCTATTTACACTGTGATTAGCTGTGATTGGACACAGCTGATCACATGGTAAAGAGCCTTTGTCATAGGCTCTTTTGCGAGATTGGAGATGCGGACGTCAATCAGAATTAAACCCCTGCCCACCCATCACTCTGGTATAGGTCGGGAGGGAAGTGGTTGACATACTTTAGTAAAAGTATGTAAATATCTGTAAACTGCACTTTTTATCATGTTTATTTTTTATTTTTTGTAAAAATGTTGTATAGGTTACCGGGCAAAATAAACTGTTGTATATTGTGTATGGCTAAGGCTGGGTTTACACTATTGCAACTTGGATGCGGGTTATCCACATCCAATTCACAATAGCAGGAGATTTTGACCAGCTCTCTATGGACCTGGTTCACACATCTCCGCTGCGGTTCCCTGTGCATCTTTTGGTCTGTTTCAGGTCTGAATTCTGCCAAAAATTTGGGCTGAAATCGGACCAGAAACAATGAACGGGGACGCACCAGACCCCTGCTGTGAGCCACATGCGAGGATAGTGTGAACCCAGCCTTAGGAAAATTTCAGCAGTGATTTTGTTCAGTTCAGTCAAATCAAAGATTAACAAATTAACAAATTAACAAAGGATGTTAACAGGAAGTATACTTTGTCCTTGTATTCTCCCAAAGCACGTGTAGGCAGCGTGTATTTACTGAATGAAAAGCTGAACTGAGAGGACAATGGATTACATAGATAATCATCAAATTCCGTAAACAGATAAAAGATTATTATTGTATTGTATTTAGTGCTTGATACACAGCAAATCACAGGCAGCAGTTTCCTGAAATTCAGGACAAATTGTGATGCGGTGGGATTCCCCAAACTCCTCTCCATCAGCTAAAAGTGGGAAGACGAGTGAAATAAATGCTTCTAGCAGTGGAAACATGAAGGGGATACTAAATTCTGCTCTGTTCTGATGTGCAAGTTGTGAAGCAGTGATCGTCAAATGACACTATGGGACATAGGATGCATCCACTTACACATTTTGGAGCTCTGTCCATTTTATCAGCATTGTAGGTTCTGTATATTGAACATGGGGTCCTTGTGGAGAGGATTGCAGAAGCATGCATTTGGACATAGATCTCCTAAAGACATATAATTCCAGAGACCCAAGGTTCATGCTTATAATTACCTCACAAGCAAAGGAAAACATACAATATGTCAGAGTAGTGGACTGGTTTGATGAAGACATTGTGATCTTGCATACAAGTAAGAAGGCTGGCTGGAGGCTAGCCTGTATTTGTGGGAGGAGTCTGAGAGGTACATATCCCTCCTCCTCTGCCAGATCCTGCATCAGCCGGTATTCAGGGTCACAGCCGACACACATCATTTCCTGGTTGTCAGAGTGGACGCATCACTTCCGGTTTTTGGTGCAGAGCGGCCGATGTCTTGCCGAGAAAATTCCCTCTGCGGATAAGTCCCCCCCTGTACTACGCAGGCGCAGCGCCTGCGCAGTACGAACAACTGTCATCTGCCGGAGATACCCGAAGCTCAAACTTTTCAATCAGCTGTACACAGCACCTGCGCCCTAGGTCCAGGTTCCTTCCCCACTATCCAAGTGGACCTAGAGGGGAAATCAAAAAGAGTGTGGCGAGCGAAGCAAGCCCGCGAGGGGCCCTCTTACAGGCGCTGTGTACAGCTGATTTTCAGCTATTCTCCTTCGGCTATTTCCGCCGGATCCTACTGCGCAGGCGCAGCGCCTGAGCAGTAGAGGGGGGTCCTTATCCACCGAGCTGAACTTTCTCAGCAGAACACCGGTCAGCAGATGGAGTCTCGTGGCAGTTCCCCTCCTGGCACTGACACCGAGCATCATCAGGGCTGCCCACCCACCTACCACGCTGGTATCATCGAGGGGGCCGCACGCCCGCCTGCTTCTCTCGGTCCTCATGCCGGGCATCATGGGGTGGGGGGCTGCCCACCTCTCCTGGTGCTCACGCTGGTCTCAGCGGGGGTGCCTGTGTCAGGATGCCTTGTACATGGTTGTCATGTATGGGTCGGGAGGTGGGGGGGTGGCAGTCTCAGGGGGGTCTGCCCGCCCGCTCCGAGAGATGGGATTTTCTCCAAACACTCCTGCCAACCGATCAACCTTTCTGCCCCCCAACTTCCCCGACACTGCAGAGGGGGCTCCGCACAGTACAGGAGGGAGGGCAGGTGTCAGATATGAGAGGAATGCATAGGTTGCATCATGGTGGTACATGTATTTCTGGAATTGTAATTTCACTTTCATTAGTGACAGTACTAGAAAGTTTCAGAGGGGTTGTTATCCATCATTGGAGGTCCGTGGGGGGGAGACGCATGATAGTAGTCCAAGTTACCTTGCGGGATGGATCACGGGGGGGACAGTAGGCCACAGGTCATTTTTTTGCAATAGTGAATTTGATTGTCAGATGTCTTCAGGCTGGGGGGAACAGTAAAGAGGGGGTTGGTTGGGGTCTCAACTCCGCTGTCACGGTCATTTGGTGATTCATGCCATTGGTCATATCATTTCTGGGACAGTGTCTCTGTCACAGCGTTCTGCCACAAAATGTGGTGCGGGGCTGTCATAAAGTGTTTCAGTCATAGCGTGTTAAGCCAAAAGGTGTTTCAGTCATAGCAGGGCTGTCATAACTAGGGTTGTCCCGATACCGATACTAGTATCGGTATCGGCACCGATACCGAGCATTTGCCCAAGTACTTGTACTCGGGCAAATGCTCCCGATGCTTCCCCCGATACCTAGAGGACAGCTGTGATCGGCGCGTGGGGGAGTTACAAGATTCTCCCCCAGCGGCTTTCACCAGCTTTAGTGACATACAGCGGTGATCGCTCACAGCAGATTGTCACTGCATCCTCCTACGTGCCCCCTCCGTTCCTCTGTGCCTCTCCGCTGTCCCCTGCATTCCTCTCTCCTTATCTGTCCCCCTCCATTCCTCTCTCCTTATCTGTCCCCCTCCGTTCTCCCCCTCCGTTCCTCTCTCCTTATCTGTTCCCCTCCGTTCTCCTTCTCTGTTCCTCTCTCCTTATCTGTCCCCCTCCGTTCTCCCCCTCCGTTCCTCTCTCCTTATCTGTCCCCTCCATTCCTCTCTCCTTATCTGTACCCTCCGTTCTCCCCCTCAGTTCCTCCGCCCCCCTCCTCCTTCCTTTGTGTATGGATAGAGTCAGCTGACTCTGTCCATACACATAACTGAAACATTGTAATCTCCTGTGATTACGATGTGTCAGTTTATGAATGGAGAGAAGCCGCTGTCTTCTCTCCATTCATTCTCAGTGCAGCTGAGGCTGCAGAGAAAGGGACTGGGGAATCTCTATCCTCGGTCTCTATCTCTGTCTCAAGGGGGAGATATTATTGTAAAAAATAAAAATTGTAAAAAAAAAAAAAAAAACACACACACATACAACGTTCACCCCCTCAAAAAAATAGCAAAAAAAAAACTGTCACGTGACATTAAAAAAAAAGTATCGCTAATCGGTATTGGCGAGTACTTGAAAAAAAGTATCGGTACTTGTACTCGGTCCTAAAAAAGTGGTATCGGGACAACCCTAGTCATAACGTGTTTCAGTCATAGCTGGGCTGTCATAATGTGTTTCAGTCACAGCGGGGCTGTCATAACATGTTTCAGTCATAGCGGGGCTGTCATCACATGTTTCAGTCATAACGTGTTATAGCGTTCCAGTTATAGCGTGTCCGGTCATAGCATGTCCAGTCATAGCGTGTCCAGTCATAGCGTGTTCAGTCATAGCATGTTCAGTCATAGCGTGTTCCAGTAAGTGTGTTCAGTCATAACGTGTTCTGTCACAGCTGTTCTGTCATAGTGGGTACTGTAATAGCGGATCGGTCACAGTGGTGCTGTCAGAGTGTATTCAGTCACAGCGTTTTCTGTCATAGCGTGTTTGTCATAGCATGTTCTATCATAGCATGTCGGTGCCATGCAGTTACGGCATACACCATTAGACATTTCATCTTCATTTTTTCCATGTCTCGTTGTACCTTTAGTTCAGGTTCTTTGTATACCTAGGTTTAGTTAGCTAGGGCGCACATCTCAAGATCTGTCACGTCTACAGATTTATACGGGCTGAGGTTTCATTTTTTAAATGATTGTTGACCACCATCTCCTCACCCATATACCACACGTCATATGATGCACGTTTCATTATTACACCTGTTCCACTACCCACCACAGTCTGTGGGTACACTAGCCCTGAGGGTTTTGTTTTTATTACCTGTCCCTGCAGTTTACTCGGGCTCACTTACTACATACACTAGGGTGGGGGGCCATCATCAGGTTTCATTCAAGTGCTATGGTCTTGTCATTACTGCTTACATCCTCATACTCATGTAGGCACAGATGGGTGGTATTCTCATGTCTGATTGTCTGTTATCATTGTCTTTAGTTTGTGTTTACTTGGGTTTGGGCATGTCACATATTTCACAAGCAACTAATTCACATTCATGACTTCAACCACATGGGGGGGTTCAGAGCATGGTAGTACGCCGTCATTAATGAGTCAGTCCATACTTAAGCACAGCAGAGTTTTGTCAAAGGGGTTTCCTTTCCCGGCCACAGCATAAGCTTCGGTTTGTTTCCAATTTCATCCCAGTTACTCTCCTCTACCAAGATGGTTCCAGGCATTATTCTTTAATGCAGATTCATGTGGGCTAAATATGCTCTCCACGATCTGTTACGGTTGCAAGTAGGGATGAGCCGAACACCCCCCGGTTCGGTTCGCACCAGAACCCGCGAATGGACCGAAAGTTCGCACGAACGTTAGAACCCCATTGACGTCTATGGGACTCGAACGTTCGAAATCAAAAGTGCTCATTTTAAAGGCTAATTTGCATGGTATTGTCCTAAAAAGGGTTTGGGGACCCGGGTCCTACCCCAGGGGACATGTATCAATGCAAAAAAAACTTTTAAAAACGTCAGTTTTTTCGGGAGCAGTGATTTTAATGATGCTTAAAGTAAAAAAAAAAAAAAGTGAAATATTCCTTTAAATATCGTACCTGGGGGGTGTCTATAGTATGCCTGTAAAGTGACGCGTGTTTCCCATGTTTAGAACAGTCCCTGCACCAAATGTCATTTTTAAAGGAAAAAATCTCATTTAAAACTGCTTGCGGGTTTAATGTCATGTCGGGTCATGGCAATATGGATGAAAATCAGTGAGACAAACGGCATGGGTACCCCCCAGTCCATTACCAGGCCCTTTGGATCTTGTATGGATATTAAGGGGAACCCCGCACCCAAATTAAAATAAGGAAAGGTGTGGGGCCACCAGGCCCTATATACTCTGAACAGCAGTATACATGCGGTGCAAACAAGACAGGGACTGTAGGTTTGTTGTTAAGTAGAATCTGTTTGTAATTTTGAACATTTTTAACGTGTTTAGCTCCAGCCAAAAAATCTTTTCTAAGCTTTTTGGAAAACATAGGGAAGGGTTATCACCCCTGTGACATTTGTTTTGCTGTCTTTCCTCCTCTTCAGAAGATTTCACCTCACTTTTTTGTCCCAATGAAAAATGTTTTTTGAAAATTTGGGTTTTTTTGTGGAACAAGGATTGGAAAGCATCAGTGGAAAGGAGAAATTGTTTTCCCATATTAACTCTTACAGGAGAGAATTTCCCTTCCTAGGGGTAGATTTCATCTCACTTCCTGTTGTCTCCTTCCGTTTGCAAGTAGGAGTCGTTTGTAAGTTAGATGTTTGAAAGTAGGGTCCTGCCCTATATACTCAGCAGAAATTTGGGCCTTAGGTGTTGCTGTGGCCACAACACTGTAAGCCCTCACAGGGCCCTGCTGTGACATATTAGATCAAGAATTGTAATTACATGCCCCTGTTGAACAGGAGCTGAAAAATTAGGCCTTAGGCACTGATGCTGGTGCCACAACACTGCAACCCCTCACAGACACTCTAGTTGGAACGCAGGAACGAGCCCTGCTGCAAAGTATTTCTTCAAAAATTGTAATTACACGCCCCTGTTAGACAGGGGCAGAAAAATTGGGCCTTAGGCACTGGTGCTGGTGCCACAACACTGCAACCCCTCACAGACACTCTAGTTGGAACGCAGGAACGAGCCCTGCTGCAAAGTATTGCATCAAAAATTGTAATTACACGCCCCTGTTAGACAGGGGCAGAAAAATTGGGCCTTAGGCACTGGTGCTGGTGCCACAACACTGCAACCCCTCACAGACACTCTAGTTGGAACGCAGGAACGAGCCCTGCTGCAAAGTATTGCATCAAAAATTGTAATTACACGCCCCTGTTAGACAGAGGCAGAAAAATTGGGCCTTAGGCACTGGTGCTGGTGCCATAACACTGCAACCCCTCACAGACACTCTAGTTGGAATGCAGGAACGAGCCCTGCTGCAAAGTATTACATCAAAATTTGTAATTACACGCCCCTGTTAAACAGGGGCTGAAAAATTGTGCCTTAGGCACTGGTGGTGGCGCCCAGAACCAAAAATGTTCTTATAAGCTATCAGCGTGATGATTGAGGAGGAAGAGGATAATTACTCAGGGATAGTAACTCAGCATCAGCATAGGCAGTCTTTGAAGGGATCTGAGATTTCAAAAAAAATTATTCGGTTACATCAGCATCAGGTGCTTGGTAGCTGGTGGTGATCCAAGACTGATTCATTTTTTTGAAGGTCAGCCGATCGACCGAGTCGGTGGACAGATGCACCCTGTGATCGGTTACCACGCCTCCAGCAGCACTGAATGTGCGTTCCGAAAGAACGCTGGATGCAGGACAGGCCAGTAGCTCAATTGCATACTGTGCAAGCTCTGGCCAGTGATCCATCCTCAAGACCCAGTAACCCAGAGGATTTTCGGTGGGAAAGGTGTCCAAGTCTGATCTTGCCCCTAGGTATTCCTGCACCATGTAAAACAGACGCTGGCGATGGTTGCTGGAACCGATCATACCTTGGGGCTGCGGACCAAAAAATTGTCTGAACGCATCGGTCAGACGGCCACCTTCTCCACCGCTCCTTCTTTGACTGACCGAAGCCTCAGCAACACGTTGTCCAGAAACAGGAGTTTGTAACCTCCCAGTCTCTGGGAACGCGTTTCACAGACCTTTCTGCAAGGCCTCCCGAAGATGTTTCATCCTCTGCTCCCTCTGCGATGGCAAGATAAGGTCCGCAACCTTACCCTTGTAACGTGGATCAAGGAGGGTTGCCAGCCAGTATTGGTCCTTCTCCTTGATACCACGAATACGAGGATCCTTTCGCAGGCTTTGCAGGATCAGGGAGGTCATGCAGCGTAGGTTTGCTGAGGCATTCGGTCCGGAGTCCTCTGGGTCACTAAGGACAACAACGTCCGCAGCCACCTCCTCCCAGCCACGTACAAGTCCATGTGTTCCTTGGGACTGATCCCTTAAAGACTGCTGCTGATGCTGAGTGCCAGGCTCCACCTCCATACTGACACAATCTTCCTCCTCCTCCTCCTCCTCGTCCTCTTCCTGCGTGATCGGCGGGCACGCAGGAACACTGTCTGGATAAAAGGGGCCTTGAGAGCTAAGGAAGTCCTCCTCTTCCTGCCTCTGTTCTGCCTCAAGTGCCCTGTCCATTATTCCACGCAGCGTGTGCTCCAACAGGTGGACAAGGGGGACAGTGTCACTGATGCATGCACTGTCACTGCTCACCATCCTCGTGGCCTCCTCAAATGGTGACAGGACAGTGCATGCATCCCTGATCATGGCCCACTGGCGTGGGGAAAAAAAACCAAGCTCCCCTGACCCTGTCCTGGTGCCATAGTCGCACAGGTACTCATTGATGGCCCTCTGCTGCGTGTGCAGCCGCTGCAGCATGGCCAACGTTGAGTTCCACCTGGTGGGCATGTCACAGATTAGGCGGTTCTTGGGCAGGTTAAACTCCTTTTGGAGGTCCGTCAGCCGAGCACTGGCATTATATGACCGGCGGAAATGCACACAGACTTTCCTGGCCTGCCTCAGGACATCCTGTAAGCCCGGGTACCTGCCCAAGAACCGCTGCACCACCAAGTTAAGGACGTGAGCCAAACAGGGCACATGGGTCATTTGTCCCTGTCGGAGGGCAGAGAGGAGGTTGGTGCCATTGTCGCAAACCACCATTCCTGCCTTAAGTTGGCGTGGCGTCAACCACCTCTGAACCTGCCCCTGCAGAGCTGACAGAACCTCTGCCCCAGTGTGGCTCCTGTCCCCCAAGCACACCAGCTCAAGCACCGCATGGCATCTTTTGGCCTGCGTACTTGCGTAGCCCCTTGAACGCCTACGGAGCACCGCTGGTTCCGAGGAAGAGGCCATGGAGGAAGAAGAAGAGGAGGGGGTGGAGGAGAGAGGTGTGTCACAATCAGCATTTTGGAGGCGTGGTGGCGGAACAAATTCCAACACTACTGCACCTTGTCCTGCATCCTTCCCAGCTGCCAGCAGAGTCATCCAATGCGCCGTGAAACTTAGGTAACGTCCCTGTCCATGCCTGCTGGACCATGAGTCAGCGGTAATATGCACCTTACCGCTGACCGCCCTGTCCAGCGAGGCATGGACATTGCCTTCCACATGCCGGTAGAGAGCCGGAATCGCCTTCCGTGAGAAAAAGTGGCGTTTGGGTACCTGCCACTGAGGAACCGCACATTCCACAAACTCACGGAAGGGGGCAGAGTCTACCAACTGAAAAGGCAGCAGTTGAAGTGCTAGCAATTTTGCCAAGCTAGCATTCAACCGCTGGGCATGTGGATGGCTGGGAGCAAACTTCTTTCGGCGGTGCAGCAGCTGGGGCAGGGAAATTTGCCTGGTACAATCTGACGTCGGTGTACCAAAAGCAGATTGCCCACAAGTACTTGGCTGTGACACACCTAATTCTACACCTTCATTCCTCTCACTGCAGGTCTCAGAGAGGACTGAAGGTCTAGTGGGGTTGGAAATCTCAGCTGATGAGGAGCAAGGAGAGATCCTCTTTGTTCTTTGGTGTGGGTCTTTTAGATACGCTTGCCAACGAACTGCATGGCAGGTCAACATATGTCTGGTCAAGCATGTGGTACCCAAGCGGGAGATGTTTTGGCCACGCGAGATACGCTTGAGACATATGTTGCAAATAGAAGCGGTGCGATCTGATGCACTCGTCTCAAAAAAGGCCCACACCAAAGAACTTTGTGAATAACGCGCAGAGACTGCAGCGCCCTGCACATGTGGAGCTTTGGGGTGTGATGCAGTCAATGTGCTGCCCTTAGGCTGGCCCCTGGAGGGCATCCTGCCTCGTTGGTGATGTGCCGCCTCCTCCTCCTCCTCCTCCTCCTACTCCTCCTCTCTCCTATCAGGCACCCACGTTGAGTCAGTGACCTCATCATCCCCTCCCTCCTCATCACTGGAGCAAACCTGGCAGTATGCTGCAGCAGGGGAAGCATGACTGCCAGATTGCTGTCCTTCTTGGGCACCCCCTCTGTCCGTGCTCATGTTACTGCCTTCATCGAGCTCAGTATCATCATCAGAGCCTTCCAAACGCTGGGCATCCTCCTGGAGCATGTACCCAACACTGTGGTCAAACAGTTCGAGGGAATCCTCATGAGGACATGGTGGAGCTAGGGAAGGAGTCACTGATGACATTGAGCTGAGGGAAGAGGCCGCTGCTTTGCCAGACAAAGCACCCTGGGCATGGGTGAGAGAGGATGAGGAGGATGAGGACGGCTTGGTCATCCACTCGACCAAGTCTTCCGCATGTTGCGGCTCAACACGGCCAGCTGCCGAAAAAAAGGCCCAGCGTGTCCCATGGCCACGTGCTGATGAGGATGCACCGTCTCCACGACCAGCACTAGACACAGAGCCTGCTTGCCCTCTCTTATTGGCTTGTGACTGTCTGCCTCTCCTTCTTGGCCTTCCAGACATACTAATGGCCTGTAGCTGCACTAAGCTGGGATAGAACACCTGTAATTTTCTTCAGGTAGCTTTATATACTGTAACCAGACAAGCCTGCCTGTCAGTAGGAAGATAACAGGAACGGATCTAGCTGAACACTGTGAGCAGGACGCACTGTACTAAATGTAAATAGTCTAGCTGCCTGACCGTGGTACTAATAGGATCAAATAGAACACCTGTAATTTTCTTCAGGTAGCTTTATATACTGTAACCAGACAAGCCTGCCTGTCAGTAGGAAGATAACAGGAACGGATCTAGCTGAACACTGTGAGCAGGACGCACTGTACTAAATGTAAATAGTCTAGCTGCCTGACCGTGGTACTAATAGGATCAAATAGAACACCTGTAATTTTCTTCAGGTAGCTTTATATACTGTAACCAGACAAGCCTGCCTGTCAGTAGGAAGATAACAGGAACGGATCTAGCTGAACACTGTGAGCAGGACGCACTGTACTAAATGTAAATAGTCTAGCTGCCTGACCGTGGTACTAATAGGATCAAATAGAACACCTGTAATTTTCTTCAGGTAGCTTTATATACTGTAACCAGACAAGCCTGCCTGTCAGTAGGAAGATAACAGGAACAGATCTAGCTGAACACTGTGAGCAGGACTCACTGTACTAAATGTAAATAGTCTAGCTGCCTGACCGTGGTACTAATAGGATCAAATAGAACACCTGTAATTTTCTTCAGGTAGCTTTATATACTGTAACCAGACAAGCCTGCCTGTCAGTAGGAAGATAACAGGAACGGATCTAGCTGAACACTGTGAGCAGGACGCACTGTACTAAATGTAAATAGTCTAGCTGCCTGACCGTGGTACTAATAGGATCAAATAGAACACCTGTAATTTTCTTCAGGTAGCTTTATATACTGTAACCAGACAAGCCTGCCTGTCAGTAGGAAGATAACAGGAACAGATCTAGCTGAACACTGTGAGCAGGACGCACTGTACTAAATGTAAATAGTCTAGCTGCCTGACCGTGGAACTAATAGGATCAAATAGAACACCTGTAATTTTCTTCAGGTAGCTTTATATACTGTAACCAGACAAGCCTGCCTGTCAGTAGGAAGATAACAGGAACGGATCTAGCTGAACACTGTGAGCAGGACGCACTGTACTAAATGTAAATAGTCTAGCTGCCTGACCGTGGTACTAATAGGATCAAATAGAACACCTGTAATTTTCTTCAGGTAGCTTTATATACTGTAACCAGACAAGCCTGCCTGTCAGTAGGAAGATAACAGGAACGGATCTAGCTGAACACTGTGAGCAGGACGCACTGCACTAAATGTAAATAGTCTAGCTGCCTGACCGTGGTACTAATAGGATCAAATAGAACACCTGTAATTTTCTTCAGGTAGCTTTATATACTGTAACCAGACAAGCCTGCCTGTCAGTAGGAAGATAACAGGAACGGATCTAGCGGAACACTGTGAGCAGGACGCACTGCACTAAATGTAAATAGCAGGAACGGATCTAGCTGAACATTGTGAGCTGGACGCACTGCACTAAATGTAAATAGCAGGAACGGATCTAGCTGAACACTGTGAGCAGGACGCACTGCACTAAATGTAAATAGCAGGAACGGATCTAGCTGAACACTGTGAGCAGGACGCACTGCACTAAATGTAAATAGTCTAGAAGATAACAGGAACGGATCTAGCTGAACACTGTGAGCAGGACGCACTGCACTAAATGTAAATAGCAGGAACGGATCTAGCTCAACACTGTGAGCTGGACGCACTGCACTAAATGTAAATAGCAGGAACGGATCTAGCTGAACACTGTGAGCAGGACGCACTGCACTAAATGTAAATAGCAGGAACGGATCTAGCTGAACACTGTGAGCAGGACGCACTGCACTAAATGTAAATAGTCTAAAAGATAACAGGAACGGATCTAGCTGAACACTGTGAGCAGGACGCACTGCACTAAATGTAAATAGTCTAGATAGAAGATAACAGGAACGGATCTAGCTAAACTGAATACAGTGTATATATATATATGCAACACCTGGGATGCATATATATACACAATACACTGTAAGTGCAGCTAACTGACTGACTGTTCTGCCTAATCTATCTAACTCAAATCAAATGACACTGTCTCTCTCTCTCTCTCTATCTCTCAGCACACCGGAACACACACTACACAGGGCCGCCGTGCAGGCGGCCTTATATAGTGTGGGGTGTGTACTAAATCCCCTGAGCCATAATTGGCCAAAGCCACCCTGGCTTTGGCCAATTACAGCTCTCTCTACTGACGGCGCTGTGATTGGCCAAGCATGCGGGTCATAGTGCATGCTTGGCCAATCATCAGCCAGCAATGCACTGCGATGCCGCAGTGAATTATGGGCCGTAAAGCGCCACACGAATTTGGCGCGAACGGCCCATATCGTTCGCAATTCGACGGACGGTCGAACAGCCGATGTTCGAGTCGAACATGGGTTCGACTCGAACACGAAGCTCATCCCTAGTTGCAAGTCAGGATAGACGTGATCAAAGCTTGCGCGCTCAGAGGCAGGGAGTCAGCGTACCCCCAGCTCCTGCTCTTCCAACATTCCTGCAGGCTAGGTCAGCATCCCGTTTGTCTGGTCTAGCAGACCTTCTGATTTAATATATCTGAGCCAAGCAATGTTCCTTGTCAGGGGCTGTGTTGGAATCTCCCATCCCCGGTCTTCAGACAGCCCTGCTGGAAGTATTTTTCAGGCCTGCACGTGGGCCTCATCACTATCTCATCAGATTCTTTCATTTGTAGTATCTTGGCTTCTGCAGATAATCATGCTTTCATTGCCAATCAAGTTATTGGAGGCAGTAATTGCCTAGGGGTGCTTGATCTGGTTCTTTACCTTTGTTCTGAAGATAGTGGGCTGGGCCACCAGGGTGCCCAGTTTCAAATATCATTTGTTACATGTTGGCTACTCTCTTTCCTGTGGAAACATTTTTTCATCAAGGTACTCATCCGTGGATTTGACGATTCAGCACTTGCTACAGTTTGGGGGGTATTGGCATCTAAACTGATATTAACAATGCTTGAACTTACTTCCATCAGACCTCAGCCCATTGGTAGGGCAAGATAAATGGTGCAGATGTTGTTTCACCACTGGGCTTACCCTTGGGTCAAAAGCAGTCCTTGCTTCGAAACCTTGCCAAGCACTTCTTTGGGTCTTGGTTACCTGCAGGGGGTCAGTGGTTAATTCATTCAGTTGATATCCTATTGCATGGAGTCCCTGGTTATCGCCCAGGGATCTATAGTCTCTCTCAGGGTGCGTGCTGAGCCAACGTCCCCTTGACGGCCCACAAAGTTGTAGGTTCGGGCCAAATGTTATCATTATTCTGGGTTCCACTCTTGGCTCAAATATCTTAATTACAATGTTGCCTGGAGAACTGCTCAGGTATGTCAGACCAGTCATCTTTGTCCAATCCCCAGCCTGTTCCAAAAAGGGGGGCTTACAGTCACTTTGGGTATGCTGAATCATGCCATGAGACTTATTCCCCAGGATGGAGTCTGGCCCTCCTTCCCCTGTTCAGGACTCAGACTCTGTTGTCAGGTTACAAGCAGAAGCATGACCCAATTTATATAGTGTGGGACCAGTTTCTGGGTGTCTTGTATAGTTTCTCCATGTTTAATGGTGCATATTGCCACAGCGTGTTATCGGCCAAGACTATCAAACACATCCATCAGGTATCCAGTACTTCAGACCCCTGAAAACTCAGGTCATCCATTTTTTGCGGCTCACCCTCTCAAACTTCCCCATACCAAGTTTAGACAAGCCAGGGGTTTGTGGGAATTTCACGGAGCTACTTAACTAGTGTCCGTTTGAAGCATTTGATCTTCTCTGCTATTATTTCGCAAGGGATCCTCGGGTCAGCTCTTGCTTCCTTTCCCCCACACATATCCTCTCCCTGGGATGTTGTGACCCTAAGCAGTTATATTCCTTCTTTTATGATACAATATGATAAAAAGTTACCATTATTTTCCATAAAATAACCAATTTCTTGCACAACTGCTTGCACATCTTGGCCGCTTATAGTTTCCAAAAGAAACTACGTGATAAAATGACAAGACAGGAGCACAATTAGGAGGCAGGGAAGAGTCATTTTATTCTATTATGGTAAGTGCCTGCACAAAGACCTTCATGGCAGGATCATTAGGTTACCCCATTTTGATGCTCCCTGCTCCACTGAAGTCTGTGCTGAGCTTGGTTGTGTCTACAACCTTGGGGAGTGATAATATCACTCCCCCAGTTATGTCACAGTGCTTGAGCCTAATGATTGGGTCAGAGCACCGTCATATCACATACTCCCCCATTACAAGAAGTGCCTGAGATTCTCACCAGCAGGGTTGCCAACTGTCAGTAAATTTACAAACAGCTTGTAAAATACATAATTCTAGCATCTGCCAATGAATGTCCGTTAAGGACATGCAGACTGAAGACTGCATGTCCATAATGGACATTCATGGAGAGATGTAGAACTGTCAGGTTTTACAAGCCATTCTTAAATTTGCTAAAAGTTGGCACCCCTGCTCACCAGCTGCAAAGGAGCAACTAGCTTGGAAGGAATAAAAGTAAGGTGAATATGTAGAGGTCTAGGGCGTCCCTTTCCAGGGGCACCATTATCTTGCCTTTCATGCGCAAGGTGACATTGGAGTACATTTACTAAAACTGGTGCACTCAGAATCTGGTGCAACTATGTATGGTAACCAATCAGCTTCTAACTTTAGCTTATTCATTTAGGCTTTGGCAATAAAACCTGGAAGCTGATTGGTTTCTATACAGAATTGCAGCAGATTTTGCACTCTCTAGTTCTAGTAAATAACTGTCTTCAATGAAAGCTTACATTTTTTTTGAAAGTGCATTTACATGTTAAAGTATATACAGGCATACCCCACTTTTAAGTACGCAATGGGGTTTATTTACTAAAGCTGAAAAGTGCAAAATCAGGCTCACTGTTGCATAGAAACCAATGAGCTTCTAACCCCAGCTTGTTCAATTAAGCTTTGGTAAAAAAACGCTCATTGGTTTCTGTGCAGAAGTGAGCCTGATTATGCACTCTCCAGCTTTAGTAAATAAACCCCATAGTGTACTTAAAAGTGGGGTATGCCTGTATGAAACATTAGTTATTGGGTTCAAATATTCTTTAACCACTTCAGCCCCTGAAGATTTGGCTGCTCAATGACCAGGCAATTTTTTGCGCTACGGCACTGCCTCAATTTAACCACTTGCCGACCGCCGCATGCCGATGTACGTCCCTTTTTTGAGGACGGATATCGTTGTTATGGCAACAGCTAGCTGCCCTAACCCCGGTATCTCCGTTTTCAGCCAGCGGTCGGCTACAAGATAAAAGTGGTCTCTGCTGCGGATTCGCCGTGAGATCACTTTTATCGGTGGCTGGAGAGGGGGCCCCCTCCCGCCGCGATCCGGTGCCCTCTGCCGCTTACCGGAGCCATTGGTAGTGGCGGAGGCAATTGCGTCCTCTCACTTGTTGTGCATGGAGATGAGTGAGAGGAAGATGGCCCCCACCTGTCTCCATGACACTGCAGGGCGGAAGCGACGTCATAACATCACTTTCACCCATACGTCTTAAAGGCACATTTTTTCAATGTCATTTTTTCAAATGACATTTTTTTATTGGATTTAAGTCCAAATATGGGATCTGAGGACTTTTTAACCCCAGATCTCATATTCAAGAGGACCTGTAATGCTTTTTTCTATTACAAGGAATGTTTACATTCCTTGTAATAGGAATAAAAGTGACTCAAATATTTAAAAAAAACAGTGTAAAAATCAATAAAATAAAATAAAATAAATAAGAAAAAAAAATTTAAAATGCCCCGTCCCGACGAGATTGCGTGCAGAAGCGAACGCATACGTGAGTAGTGCCCGTATATGAAAACGGTGGTCATACCACACATGTGAGGTATCGCCACGATCGTTAGAGTGAGCACAATAATTCTAGCAATAGACCTCCTCTGTAACGCAAAACATGCAACCTGTAGAATTTTTTAAACGTCGCCTATGGAGATTTTTGAGGGTAAAAGTTTGACGCCATTCCACGAGCAGGCGCAATTTTGAAGTGTGACATGTTGGGTATCAATTTACTCAGCGTAACATTATCTTTCACAATATAAAAAAAATTGGGCTAACTTTACTGTTGTCTTATTTTTTTATTCAAAAAAGTGATTTTTTTTTTAAAAAAAGTGCGCTTGTAAGACTGCTGCGCAAATACGGTGTGAAAAAAAGTATTGCAATGACCGCCATTTTATTCTCTAGAGTGTTAGAAAAAAAACAATATATAATGTTTGGGGGTTCTAAGTAATTTTCTAGCAAAAAAATGGTTTTAAACATGTAAACACCTAAATTTCAAAATAAAGCTGGTCTTCAAGTGGGCGCGGTTGTGAGACGTTGTAACCAAACAAAATTGACGTCCTTTTTTCACACAAATAGAGATTTATTTTGGTGGTATTTGATCATCTCTTTGGTTTTAATTTTTTGTGCTATAAAGAAAAAAAAAAGAGCGTCATTTTTAATAAAAACACAATATTTTGTACTTTTTGCTATAATAAATATACCCAATTTTTTTTTAAAAAAGCTAATTTTTTCCTCGGTTTAGGCCGATGTGTATTCTTCTACATATTTTTGGTAATAAAAATTGCAATAAACGTATATTGATTGGTTTGCGCAAAAGTTATAGCATCTACAAAATAGGGGAAAGATTTATTGCATTTTTATTATTTTTTTTTTTTTTTACTAGTAATGGCAGTGATCAGCAATTTTTATCAGGACTGCGATATTATGGCAGACAGATCGAACACTTTTGACACATTTTTGTGACCATTGGCATTTATACAACAATCAGTGCTATAAAAATGCACTGATTACTGTGTAAATGTCACTGGCAGGGAAGGAGTTAACACTAGGGGGCGATCAAGGGGTTAACTGTGTTACCTAGGGAGTGATTCTAACTGTGGGAGGAGGGGACTGACTGAGTGAGGAGAGTGAGCTGTTGTTCATACTTAGTATGAACAACAGCTCACTCTCCTCACCCCTTACAGTACGGAGATCTGTCTGTTTACATTGACAGATCTCCGTTCTGTCTCTGTGTGGTGCGATTACGGGTGCCCAGCGGTGATCGCTACCGCTGGGCACGCACATTGGCTCCAGCAGTGTGCACGTGCCCCCTAGTGGTCAAAAGGTGAACAGACATACAGTTATGTCGGTTCGCTCAGGGGAGCCAACCTGCCACAGTACAACTGCAGCGGCTGGTCGGGAAGGGGTTAAAGTACGCAGTATGTGTAAAAAATATATAATTTTAGTTAGGCATTCATTTAAAAAAATGAATCCATTCAGACTGGGTGAATAAAGAGCAACATTTTTTAGCCAATAAGGCTTTACAATACTGAACAGTGCTATGAATTTAACAAATGATGATGATTGAGGGAAAGAATAAACAGAAGATCCATGAGTTGCTGTTCCTTCATTTTGACCAAGCTGTATTGCTTTAATTGGGGTATAGAAAAGTGAACATCAAAGCCTTTGCATAGTGCCTGGGTAAAAAGTGGCTGAAGAGAATCAAAGTTCCTGGCAGATAAGGCAGTTGACAAAAAAAAAAAAACACACACACACATACAACGTTCACCCCCTCAAAAAAATAGCAAAAAAAACCCTGTCACGTGACATTAAAAAAAAAGTATCGCTAATCGGTATCGGCGAGTACTTGAAAAAAAGTATCGGTACTTGTACTCGGTCCTAAAAAAGTGGTATTCAGACAACCCTAGTCATAACGTGTTTCAGTCATAGCTGGGCTGTCATAATGTGTTTCAGTCACAGCGGGGCTGTCATAACATGTTTCAGTCATAGCGGGGCTGTCATCACATGTTTCAGTCATAACGTGTTATAGCGTTCCAGTTATAGCGTGTCCGGTCATAGCATGTCCAGTCATATCGTGTCCAGTCATAGCGTGTTCAGTCATAGCATGTTCAGTCATAACGTGTTCCAGTAAGTGTGTTCAGTCATAACGTGTTCTGTCACAGCTGTTCTGTCATAGTGGGTACTGTAATAGCGGATCGGTCACAGTGGTGCTGTCAGAGTGTATTCAGTCACAGCGTTTTCTGTCATAGCGTGTTTGTCATAGCATGTTCTATCATAGCATGTCGGTGCCATGCAGTTACGGCATACACCATTAGACATTTCATCTTCATTTTTTCCATGTCTCGTTGTACCTTTAGTTCAGGTTCTTTGTATACCTAGGTTTAGTTAGCTAGGGCGCACATCTCAAGATCTGTCACGTCTACAGATTTATACGGGCTGAGGTTTCATTTTTTAAATGATTGTTGACCACCATCTCCTCACCCATATACCACACGTCATATGATGCACGTTTCATTATTACACCTGTTCCACTACCCACCACAGTCTGTGGGTACACTAGCCCTGAGGGTTTTGTTTTTATTACCTGTCCCTGCAGTTTACTCGGGCTCACTTACTACATACACTAGGGTGGGGGGCCATCATCAGGTTTCATTCAAGTGCTATGGTCTTGTCATTACTGCTTACATCCTCATACTCATGTAGGCACAGATGGGTGGTATTCTCATGTCTGATTGTCTGTTATCATTGTCTTTAGTTTGTGTTTACTTGGGTTTGGGCATGTCACATATTTCACAAGCAACTAATTCACATTCATGACTTCAACCACATGGGGGGGGTTCAGAGCATGGTAGTACGCCGTCATTAATGAGTCAGTCCATACTTAAGCAGAGCAGAGTTTTGTCAAAGGGGTTTCCTTTCCCGGCCACAGCAGTAAGCTTCGGTTTGTATCCAATTTCATCCCAGTTACTCTCCTCTACCAAGATGGTACATGTTCCAGGCATTATTCTTTAATGCAGATTCATGTGGGCTAAATATGCTCTCCACGATCTGTTACGGTTGCAAGTCAGGATAGACGTGATCAAAGCTTGCGCGCTCAGAGGCAGGGAGTCAGCGTACCCCCAGCTCCTGCTCTTCCAACATTCCTGCAGGCTAGGTCAGCATCCCGTTTGTCTGGTCTAGCAGACCTTCTGATTTAATATATCTGAGCCAAGCAATGTTCCTTGTCAGGGGCTGTGTTGGAATCTCCCATCCCCGGTCTTCAGACAGCCCTGCTGGAAGTATTTTTCAGGCCTGCACGTGGGCCTCATCACTATCTCATCAGATTCTTTCATTTGTAGTATCTTGGCTTCTGCAGATAATCATGCTTTCATTGCCAATCAAGTTATTGGAGGCAGTAATTGCCTAGGGGTGCTTGATCTGGTTCTTTACCTTTGTTCTGAAGATAGTGGGCTGGGCCACCAGGGTGCCCAGTTTCAAATATCATTTGTTACATGTTGGCTACTCTCTTTCCTGTGGAAACATTTTTTCATCAAGGTACTCATCAGTGGATTTGACGATTCAGCACTTGCTACAGTTTGGGGGGTATTGGCATCCAAACTGATATTAACAATGCTTGAACTTACTTCCATCAGACCTCAGCCCATTGGTAGGGCAAGATAAATGGTGCAGATGTTGTTTCACCACTGGGCTTACCCTTGGGTCAAAAGCAGTCCTTGCTTCGAAACCTTGCCAAGCACTTCTTTGGGTCTTGGTTACCTGCAGGGGGTCAGTGGTTAATTCATTCAGTTGATATCCTATTGCATGGAGTCCCTGGTTATCGCCCAGGGATCTATAGTCTCTCTCAAGGTGCGTGCTGAGCCAACGTCCCCTTGACGGCCCACAAAGTTGTAGGTTCGGGCCAAATGTTATCATTATTCTGGGTTCCACTCTTGGCTCAAATATCTTAATTACAATGTTGCCTGGAGAACTGCTCAGGTATGTCAGACCAGTCATCTTTGTCCAATCCCCAGCCTGTTCCAAAAAGGGGGGCTTACAGTCACTTTGGGTATGCTGAATCATGCCATGAGACTTATTCCCCAGGATGGAGTCTGGCCCTCCTTCCCCTGTTCAGGACTCAGACTCTGTTGTCAGGTTACAAGCAGAAGCATGACCCAATTTATATAGTGTGGGACCAGTTTCTGGGTGTCTTGTATAGTTTCTCCATGTTTAATGGTGCATATTGCCACAGCGTGTTATCGGCCAAGACTATCAAACACATCCATCAGGTATCCAGTACTTCAGACCCCTGAAAACTCAGGTCATCCATTTTTTGCGGCTCACCCTCTCAAACTTCCCCATACCAAGTTTAGACAAGCCAGGGGTTTGTGGGAATTTCACGGAGCTACTTAACTAGTGTCCGTTTGAAGCATTTGATCTTCTCTGCTATTATTTCGCAAGGGATCCTCGGGTCAGCTCTTGCTCCCTTTCCCCCACACGTATCCTCTCCCTGGGATGTTGTGACCCTAAGCAGTTATATTCCTTCTTTTATGATACAATATGATAAAAAGTTACCATTATTTTCCATAAAATAACCAATTTCTTGCACAACTGCTTGCACATCTTGGCCGCTTATAGTTTCCAAAAGAAACTACGTGATAAAATGACAAGACAGGAGCACAATTAGGAGGCAGGGAAGAGTCATTTTATTCTATGATGGTAAGTGCCTGCACAAGGACCTTCATGGCAGGATCATTAGGTTACCCCATTTTGATGCTCCCTGCTCCACTGAAGTCTGTGCTGAGCTTGGCTGTGTCTACAACCTTGGGGAGTGATAATATCACTCCCCCAGTTATGTCACAGTGCTTGAGCCTAATGATTGGGTCAGAGCACCGTCATATCACATACTCCCCCATTACAAGAAGTGCCTGAGATTCTCACCAGCAGGGTTGCCAACTGCCAGTAAATTTACAAACAGCTTGTAAAATACATAATTCTAGCATCTGCCAATGAATGTCCGTTAAGGACATGCAGACTGAAGACTGCATGTCCATAATGGACATTCATGGAGAGATGTAGAACTGTCAGGTTTTACAAGCCATTCTTAAATTTGCTAAAAGTTGGCACCCCTGCTCACCAGCTGCAAAGGAGCAACTAGCTTGGAAGGAATAAAAGTAAGGTGAATATGTAGAGGTCTAGGGCGTCCCTTTCCAGGGGCACCATTATCTTGCCTTTCATGCGCAAGGTGACATTGGAGTACATTTACTAAAACTGGTGCACTCAGAATCTGGTGCAACTATGTATGGTAACCAATCAGCTTCTAACTTTAGCTTATTCATTTAGGCTTTGGCAATAAAACCTGGAAGCTGATTGGTTTCTATACAGAATTGCAGCAGATTTTGCACTCTCTAGTTCTAGTAAATAACTGTCTTCAATGAAAGCTTACATTTTTTTTGAAAGTGCATTTATATGTTAAAGTATATACAGGCATACCCCACTTTTAAGTACGCAATGGGGTTTATTTACTAAAGCTGAAAAGTGCAAAATCAGGCTCACTGTTGCATAGAAACCAATGAGCTTCTAACCCCAGCTTGTTCAATTAAGCTTTGGTAATAAAACGCTCATTGGTTTCTGTGCAGAAGGGAGCCTGATTATGCACTTTCCAGCTTTAGTAAATAAACCCCGGCTACAAGATAAAAGTGGTCTCTGCTGCGGATTCGCCGTGAGATCACTTTTATCGGTGGCTGGAGAGGGGGCCCCCTCCCGCCGCGATCCGGTGCCCTCTGCCGCTTACCGGAGCCGTTGGTAGTGGCGGAGGCATTTGCGGCCTCTCACTTGTTGTGCATGGAGATGAGTGAGAGGAAGATGGCCCCCACCTGTCTCCATGACACTGCAGGGCGGAAGCGACGTCATAACATCACTTTCACCCATACGTCTTAAAGGCACATTTTTTCAATGTCATTTTTTCAAATGACATTTTTTTATTGGATTTAAGTCCAAATATGGGATCTGAGGACTTTTTAACCCCAGATCTCATATTCAAGAGGACCTGTAATGCTTTTTTCTATTACAAGGAATGTTTACATTCCTTGTAATAGGAATAAAAGTGACTCAAATATTTAAAAAAAACCAGTGTAAAAATCAATAAAATCAAATAAAATAAATAAGAAAAAAAAATTTAAAACGCCCCGTCCCGACGAGATTGCGTGCAGAAGCGAACGCATACGTGAGTAGTGCCCGTATATGAAAACGGTGGTCAAACCACACATGTGAGGTATCGCCACGATCGTTAGAGTGAGCACAATAATTCTAGCAATAGACCTCCTCTGTAACGCAAAACATGCAACCTGTAGAATTTTTTAAACGTCGCCTATGGAGATTTTTGAGGGTAAAAGTTTGACGCCATTCCACGAGCAGGCGCAATTTTGAAGTGTGACATGTTGGGTATCAATTTACTCAGCGTAACATTATCTTTCACAATATAAAAAAAATTGGGCTAACTTTACTGTTGTCTTATTTTTTTATTCAAAAAAGTGATTTTTTTTTTAAAAAAAGTGCGCTTGTAAGACTGCTGCGCAAATACGGTGTGAAAAAAAGTATTGCAATGACCGCCATTTTATTCTCTAGAGTGTTAGAAAAAAAACAATATATAATGTTTGGGGGTTCTAAGTAATTTTCTAGCAAAAAAATGGTTTTAAACATGTAAACACCTACATTTCAAAATAAAGCTGGTCTTTAAGTGGGCGCGGTTGTGAGACGTTGTAACCAAACAAAATTGACGTCCTTTTTTCACACAAATAGAGATTTATTTTGGTGGTATTTGATCATCTCTTTGGTTTTAATTTTTTGTGCTATAAAGAAAAAAAAAGAGCGTCATTTTTAATAAAAACACAATATTTTGTACTTTTTGCTATAATAAATATACCCAATTTTTTTTTAAAAAAGCTAATTTTTTCCTCGGTTTAGGCCAATGTGTATTCTTCTACATATTTTTGGTAATAAAAATTGCAATAAACGTATATTGATTGGTTTGCGCAAAAGTTATAGCATCTACAAAATAGGGGAAAGATTTATTGCATTTTTATTATTTTTTTTTTTTTTTTACTAGTAATGGCAGTGATCAGCAATTTTTATCAGGACTGCGATATTATGGCAGACAGATCGAACACTTTTGACACATTTTTGTGACCATTAGCATTTATACAACAATCAGTGCTATAAAAATGCACTGATTACTGTGTAAATGTCACTGGCAGGGAAGGAGTTAACACTAGGGGGCGATCAAGGGGTTAACTGTGTTACCTAGGGAGTGATTCTAACTGTGGGAGGAGGGGACTGACTGAGTGAGGAGAGTGAGCTGTTGTTCATACTTAATATGAACAACAGCTCACTCTCCTCACCCCTTACAGCACGGAGATCTGTCTGTTTACATTGACAGATCTCCGTTCTGTCTCTGTGTGGAGCGATTGCGGGTGCCCAGCGGTGATCGCTACCGCTGGGCATGCACATTGGCTTCAGCAGTGTGCACGTGCCCCCTAGTGGTCAAAAGGTGAACAGACATACAGTTATGTCGGTTCGCTCAGGGGAGCCAACCTGCCACAGTACAACTGCAGCGGCTGGTCGGGAAGGGGTTAAAGTACGCAGTATGTGTAAAAAATATATAATTTTAGTTAGGCATTCATTTAAAAAAATGAATCCATTCAGACTGGGTGAATAAAGAGCAACATTTTTTAGCCAATAAGGCTTTACAATACTGAACAGTGCTATGAATTTAACAAATGATGATGATTGAGGGAAAGAATAAACAGAAGATCCATGAGTTGCTGTTCCTTCATTTTGACCAAGCTGTATTGCTTTAATTGGGGTATAGAAAAGTGAACATCAAAGCCTTTGCATAGTGCCTGGGTAAAAAGTGGCTGAAGAGAACCAAAGTTCCTGGCAGATAAGGCAGTTGACATATTTCTACTATGATAAAAATAGAAATTGCAGAGCAATAAAAAAAAATTCAATATGCTGGTGAACAAAAAATCCCAGAAAGATGAAAAGATGACTTCACCAGTAAAGATCAGCAATATCAAATGAATGGTAACGTACCCTCCACCTTCAATCTAAGTTCTACACTCATCTCAGAGCATGGACCCCTGAGCTAACAGGTAGACATGCACGCAGGTCCCCCACAAAAGGTAGGCAGCAAAACAGGCCAGTTAAGCGTCTCCTCAAGATAGATAACGTCAGAAGGAGCACTAAACCATGTACAGATAAAAAAGGGGGAGATCTAAGTGCAACAGGTTAACATTTTATTAAGGTCCAATACGGACTACTCAGATAGGAATGAAGAAATACAAGCATGTAGCACAAAAGTGTGCTGAATGTTCCAAGGATGGCAGCGGGTGAAGTCATCCATGCATGGCTCCTCCCCATACGCGTTACGTTTGTCAGAACTCCCTCAGTGGGGCGGGGCCACGTCATCACCCAGCAGATTATTTAAGACCCAAGATGCCAACAAACGACACATACGAGCGGCGATTAACGCGGCTCACAATTATACATGGACAAGCGGCCAGTCAGTGCTCCAGGCAACAAAACAGGCTCCCATAAACGGTCATATGTATAAATGTATATAAGAAAATTTATAATAAACAAGACCTATTAAAAAGTACAGAAGTTTAGAAAACTCAGAAAAAGGTTATTATGCTGCCCCCTAATAGATGATCAGCATATCTAACCTAACTGTCACGTACCTTACAGCGGAGCCCAAAATGATGAGGGTGGCCTTTTGCACCGTTCCGGTCCAAGCACCCCTGGTGGTGGGTACAGGGAGTGCGAGGGCAACGAAAGGGTGCAGGTGCCTGCAGGCAGGAGGCTGGAACTTGGAGATATAGGAACCTCTGCTGAGGAGATGTGGAAACTGATCACCAAACTTGTTCAGCGGTAGCCAGATCAGGATCAACTGCAGAATCAGGAACAGGCAGGAGTCGGCAACAGGCTGGCAGCGGGGTACCAAGTCAGAAGGCAAAACCGTAGTCAGGAACAGGCAGGGGTTGGCAACAGACGGGCAGCAGGGTACAGAATCAGGAAGCAGAGCCGTAATCATAAGTTCAAGCCAAGGTCAGTATTGCAAGTAGAGGCAGGTTCAGCAGGCAGGGGAGATCCAAGAGAATGGTCAGAAGATAGCCGGGTTTTCAGGAACAAGGTCAATCAGGCAGAATAACAACAGGAACACAGGAACACAGGAACAAGCTGAAGACAATCCAGCACTGATGCTAGGCAGACTCTCTGTTTATATAGGGTGCTGTGTGCCAGGATTGGCGCCAGCAACTTAGCACATTGACACATGCGCGTTAGCACGTTAGCACTTTGGCGCATTGGCGCATGTGCGTTAGCATATTAGCGATTTGGCACTCGCGGACGCGCGTTAGCACGTGTGCGCATTCGCATAGAGGTGCCATTGTGCATGCTCACCCTGGATCTCATTTGCCTCTGGCTATGGTTCCGTGCATGCACCTTTGCATTAGCAGAATGAGGATTTGCAGCTGCTGCATGGAGACGGGTGCTTGCTGTGTGAGTTCTCTGACATTGCCCCCTCCTTAGGGGCAGCCTCCGGATGCCCATTTGAGCCATCTTTTCTGGGTGGGAACGATGAAAGGCCTGTATCAGTCTCTGAGCATGGAGATTGGTCTCAGGTTCCCAGGAATTTTCCTCCGGGCCAAAACCTTTCCACTTGATCAGGTATTGGTTCTGCCCCTGTCGTTTCCTACAATCCAAGATGGCTTCAATCTCAAACTCTTCTTCTCCATCCACCATTATAGCTTCTGGGGGTCCCACTTCACGATCCGGAAAGGGATTCGCTACGTCAGGCTTCAGTAGCGAAGCATGAAACACAGGGTGGATCCTAAATGAGTCTGGAAGCTCGAGTTCAAATGCTACCGGATTAATCTTCCTCTTAACTGGGAAGGGTCCCAAGTATCTGGGTCCCAGTTTCCTGGAAGGGCATGCCAGTTTCAGGTTTGCTGTTGAAAGCCACACACGGTCACCAGTTTTCAGGTCCAGTTCCCCCCTTCTTCTTTTATCAAAGAATCTTTTACTATTTTCCTGTGCCTTGGAGATGGTTTCTCTCAACACCTGGTTGTTGGTAACAAGGAAGTTTAGTCTATCCTGGACAGCTGGCAAAGGAGAGTCCGGCACTAGTGTTGGCAAAAAAGAGGGGTGGAACCCATACTTGGAAAAGAAGGGTGACTGGTCTGTGGTAGAGTGGGTGGAATTATTGAATGCAAATTCTGCCAGGGGCAGTAGTGAGGCCCAATCTTCCTGGGTGAAGGAGGAAAAACAACGTAGATATTGCTCCAACGTTTGGTTGGTACGTTCAGTCTGCCCATTCGTCTGGGGGTGGTAGGCTGAGGAGAAACTGAGTTTGATACCCAGGGCTTCACACAATGCTTTCCAAAACTTTGACGTGAACTGTACCCCACGATCAGAAACAATGTCACCAGGAATTCCGTGAAGCCTAAAAATTTCTTTAATGAACACCCTGGCCGTCTCTGTTGCTGATGGAGTCCCCTTCATGGGGATAAAATGTGCCATCTTAGAAAGACGATCAACCACCACAAAGATGGACAAAAATCCTTCAGAAGGAGGAAGCTCAACAATGAAATCCATTGCGATCTTATCCCATGGTCTTTCTGGAATGGGCAGCGGTCTTAGTAATCCCCAAGCCTTGTTTTTACTGTTTTTATTCTTGAGGCAGGTTAAACAAGAACTAACGTAATCCCTGCAATCCTTTGCTAGATTGGGCCACCAGAAATGTCTTTGAACTAAGTCCATAGTCTTGTGTCCCCCAAAATGACCCGCCAAAGGATAGTCATGGCAGGCCTGTAGGATGGTAGTGCGCAGGTCCTGTGGTACAAATATTTTATTTCCCTGCCAGTAAAGCCCATCTCTTTCTTGCAGGTTCCTGCCTGGAGGTAAGGAAGTTCTCAGGGATGCCTGACGGATCTGCGATACAAAATCGTATTGGGTTAACAGAAAATTTCCAGCTTGCAGGATAGTATCTGGAGCTGATGAAACTTCGGTCTCTGTGAACATGCGGGATAACGCATCGGGTTTGACATTTTTGGACCCTGGCCGGTAAGTGATATGGAAGTTAAAGCGTGAAAAAAAAAAAGCCCATCTCGCTTGTCTGGGTCTGAGGCGTTTGGCAGTTCTGAGATATTCTAAATTTTTATGATCCGTGAAGATCAATATTGGGTGTGCTGCTCCCTCCAAGAGGTACCGCCACTCCTCCAAGGCTGATTTTATTGCCAACAGTTCTCGGTCCCCCACATCATAATTTCTCTCCGATAACCCTAGTTTTTTGGAGAAGAAAGCCACGGGATGCATTAAAGACTTAGGTCCTTGACGCTGGGACAGAATGGCCCCTACAGCACTCTCAGAAGCATCCACTTCCAAGATGTATGGCAAAGCAGGATCAGGATGCTTTAATACTGGAGCGGAGGTAAATAGTCCTTTTAGCTTGTCGAAAGCAGCTTGAGCTGCCTCAGTCCATTGGAAACGGTTTTGTTTCTGTGTGAGTTGTGTAATAGGTGCTATGATACCAGAAAAATTTTTGATAAATTTCCTGTAGAAATTGGAAAACCCGATAAAACGCTGTACCCCTTTCTTGTCGGTTGGAGGTGGCCAGGACATTATAGCCGAGACTTTCTGAGGGTCCATTGCCACACCCCCAGTTGATATTACCAAGCCGAGAAAATGAATGGTCTGACGTTCAAATTCACATTTCTCGGCTTTAGCGTACAATCCGTTCTGTCTCAGTCTGTGGAGAACTTGCTTCACATGGCTACGGTGTAATTCTAGAGAAATTGAAAATATCAGAATATCATCCAGATAAACAATCATGAATAAGTCTAGGAAGTCCCTGAAGATGTTATTAACAAAATGCTGAAAAGTGGCTGGTGCGTTACAAAGTCCGAATGGCATGACAAGATATTCGAAGTGACCAAAACGTGTCCGAAAAGCCGTCTTCCATTCATCCCCCTCACGGATTCTGATTAAGTTGTAGGCACCTCGTAAGTCTAGTTTTGTAAATATTTTTGCAGAACGGAGTCTCTGAAAAAGCTCTGGGATCAGAGGAAGAGGATAGCGATTTTTGACTGTTATTCTATTCAATTCCCTGTAGTCTACACATGGGCGAAGGGAACGATCTTTTTTCTCAACGAAAAATATTCCTGCTCCAGCTGGAGAAGAGGAGTGTCGGATGAACCCTTTCCTAAGATTCTCGTTGATGTATTCTTTAAGGACCAAGAGCTCAGGCTCTGAAAGAGGGAAGATCCCTCCAAAAGGGATTTCTGCCCCAGGCAACAGTTCAATTGGGCAATCATAAACCCGGTGAGGGGGAAGGGTATCTGCCTTCTGTTTGTCGAACACATCCAGGAAGTCATGGTATACAGATGGGACGAGTTTCCGGGTTTCAGATACGGATTTCAAGCAGCCGATGACTGGAACTACATGGTGGGAGGACTTGAGACAGTTCTGGAGGCAGTAGGAGGACTGGAAAATCACCTGGCCGGTAATCCAATTAATTTGGGGGTTATGGGCTTGCAGCCAGGGCATTCCCAGAATGATCGGGAATAATGGGGAGGAGATGACATCAAGGCATAACAGTTCTTGGTGATCTGGCAAAATGTCCGCGGACAAAGGTTGAGTTTCATGGGTAATAGGTCCTGATTTGATGCCTGACCCATCAGCTAGCTGTATGGAGAGTCGCTGTTGTTTGGGTCACAGAGGAATGTTGTGCTGCTGGACGAAGGCATGGTCGATGAAGCAGCTGCAGGCGCCTGAGTCAATTATAGCCTGGACCCGGAGTGCCCCTTCTGGAAGCTGTAGTGAGACAGGAACAGCAATGTGAGCAGATCTGGTCAAAGTCAATACACAAGAATCGTAAGGAGGGGAGTCACACTTACGGGTTTTGTTGGGGCACATGCTTGCATAGTGGCCAGCTCCCCCACAATACAGACAGAGGTTATTCTGACGACGACGCTGCTTCTCCTCTGGTGACAGCGGTGAGCGAAGCAGGCCTATCTGCATTGGCTCTGGGGCTTCAGTGGTGGCAGTGGGTAGTGAGGAAGCAGGAACAGATGGACTGCTAGGTACTTTGGGTAACATCCATATGGGACGAAATTGGCTGGTCCTCTCAGATCTTCGTTCCCTTAAGCGACGATCGATCTGGATGGATAATTGGATCAAATCTTCCAAAGTACTGGGGACCCCAACTCGAGCCAGCTCATCCTTAAGTGCTTCAGAGAGTCCTAGACGGAACTGGTAGCGGAGAGCGGCATCATTCCATTGTGTATCAGAACTCCACCGCTTAAAGTCAGTTACATAGTCCTCTACCGGCCTGCGCCCCTGCTAGAGGGCGTGAAGGCTGGCTTCCGCTGTTGTGGTACGCTGGGGGTCATCATACAACTTAGCCATTTCATCCAGGAAAGAGTCCATGGAATTCAAAACAGGACTGGCTTGTTCCATCAAACGGTGAGCCCATGTTTGGGGTTCACCCTGGAGTAGTGAGACGATGAATCCTACTTTAGTGCTTTCCAAAGAGAAGGTGCGTGGTTGTAGCAGGAAGTATAACTGGCACGCATTCTTGAAAGCGCGGAACTTGCTGCGTTCTCCCGAGAATCTCTCAGGAGTAGGGACCCGAGGTTCTGGAGGTGGCACCACTACTGTGGGGACCGATGCTGATGTTGCAGGAGCAGAGGGTGGAGGTGCTGTGGCTGTCAGGTGTGCTGAGGTGCCTGGAGATAGCGACTCTACTCTTTGTTCAAGTTGACGATAGCCATCTTGTAGGCCCTGGACTGCCTGGGTAAGGGCTGCAATCTGTTGGCACAGTGCTTCCATGGGTGAGGCCCCCCTTTCGGGCTCCATGTGGCTGGATTGTACTGTCACGTACCTTACAGCGGAGCCCGAAATGATGAGGGTGGCCTTTTGTACGGTTCCGGTCCAAGCACCCCTGGTGGTGGGTACAGGGAGTGCGAGGGCAACGAAAGGGTGCAGGTGCCTGCAGGCAGGAGGCTGGAACTTGGAGATATAGGAACCTCTGCTGAGGAGATGTGGAAACTGATCACCAAACTTGTTCAGCGGTAGCCAGATCAGGATCAACTGCAGAATCAGGAACAGGCAGGAGTCGGCAACAGGCTGGCAGCGGGGTACCAAGTCAGAAGGCAAAACCGTAGTCAGGAACAGGCAGGGGTTGGCAACAGACGGGCAGCAGGGTACAGAATCAGGAAGCAGAGCCGTAATCATAAGTTCAAGCCAAGGTCAGTATTGCAAGTAGAGGCAGGTTCAGCAGGCAGGGGAGATCCAAGAGAATGGTCAGAAGATAGCCGGGTTTTCAGGAACAAGGTCAATCAGGCAGAATAACAACAGGAACACAGGAACACAGGAACAAGCTGAAGACAATCCAGCACTGATGCTAGGCAGACTCTCTGTTTATATAGGGTGCTGTGTGCCAGGATTGGCGCCAGCGTACGCGCGTACGCGCATGCGCATTAGCAACTTAGCACATTGACACATGCGCGTTAGCACGTTAGCACATTGGCGCATGTGCGTTAGCATATTAGCGCTTTGGGACGCGCGTTAGCGCGTGTGCGGATTCGCATAGAGGTGCCATTGTGCATGCTCACCCTGGATCTCATTTGCCTCTGGCTATGGTTCCGTGCATGCACCTTTGCATTAGCAGAATGAGGATTTGCAGCTGCTGCATGGAGACGGGTGCTTGCTGTGTGAGTTCTCTGACACTAACTATTGTGAATATTATATATAAAAAATCTCACCCTTTAACAAAAAACATAAAAAATCATAAACATCATTAAATTAAATAATTTATCAGAGATAAAACAATTTAAGTCAAAATCAACATTTAACACTTTGTACGTTAAAACTTTAGCCTCAACAATCCAGAAAAAATCTCTTTGACTAATGTGGCGAGTATAATTACCGCCCCTCCAGTGTCTATCCACCCTCTCGATACCCCAAAATTTCAGGCATCTAGGATCCCTATCATGGCATTGTCTAAAGTGTTTAGAGACGCTGTGGGTCCTAAGACCCTTTTTGATATTATTAACATGCTCCCCAATGCGAAAACTCAGGGGTCTAGATGTTCGGCCTATATATTGGAGCTGCATTCCAACATATAGACCACTCCCCGAGTGCTACATGTAATAAGATTCTTAATTTGGTAAGTCTTATTAGTAGGGATGAGCCGAACACCCCCCTGTTCGGTTCGCACCAGAACATACGAACAGGAAAGAAATTCGTTCAAACACGCGAACACCGTTAAAGTCTATGGGACACAAACATGAATAATCAAAAGTGCTAATTTTAAAGGCTTATATGCAAGTTATTGTCATAAAAAGTGTTTGGGGACCTGGGTCCTGCCCCAGGGGACATTGATCAATGCAAAAAAAGTTTTAAAAACTGACATTTTTTCGGGAGCAGTGATTTTAATAATCGGTGACTTGACAGGACTTCCCTGTGGCGTCACGGGGAATGCCACAGGGAAGTCCCGTCATGTCCCGTGCATCAGAGGCGGACAGGGTCACCGGGTGGCCCCGCCCCCCATTATTTAAGAACTGTCAGAAGAGGAGAAGCGTCACACAGCGGGAGCCTCCCTCCATGCCAGCATGGATGCGGAGCAGCCCGGAGAAGAAGATGAAGAAGAGAAGAAGATGAAGAAGAGAAGAAGATGAAGAAGAGAAGAAAATGAAGAGAACAGCGGGAGCCTCCCTCCATGCCATGGATGTGGAGCAGCCCGTGGAGAAGAAGGGAAGGAGACGCCGCGGAGGAGATGCTGGACGAGAACACCGGAGGAAAAACCAGAAGTTCCTGTGACAACGTCCAATAGGACGAAACGTACGTCGGAAGGCAGACGCGCTGACGTCATCGTTTCTACCCTACTGTGAACGGGTGCATGCAGGCCGGCCGGCTGATTTACAATACATGCTGTTATTCGAGATTTTAAATGTGAGTGTGCTACTTTCATTTTTTATTTAATAAATTGTTTATACGGATTCACACTATGGAGGATGTGTCTTTTATTCCCCTGAGTTCCTCATGCTGAGTTTTTGGCTTGTATGTTGGAGAGTTCCGGGCGATCCTCCCTCTATGCTGTGACCGTTGGTGGTGTCCCCGCTGAGTGGATTTCATACACAAGCCTTATGAAAGCTTGCCTTCGGTAAGCATACATCTTTATAGGTGGTGGATCCTTCTCACGAGGTGTTTTTTTGTTCATCAAGCCCTTAATCACTATTGGTGAAATTATCTGCATTAAGGACTGTCTTTATTTGAAGTCACCATTAGTCACGGACTTATTTCCTTTTTTTTCAATATTTTTTATTATTCCTTTTTTTTCCTTTTTTGTCACTAATTTATCTGCCTACAGTCACAGTATTCAATATTCATAGTATTAATCACGATCATGTTGTGTTGATATTTGGGTCCAGATTATAATATGTTGTTTTGTTTATAACACTATAATCAAGGTAACAGGTTGATGGGTATTTATTCACTTTAAGATTTATAGCGCAGTTCTGTTGACTGCTTTACTAATTTGATTCTTACCTATGAATGAGAACTGCAGCTTGGGGGTATAGGGAAGCGCAGTAATTTTTTATTGTTTTTGAAAAACCAGAAGAGCCAGAAGAACCAGAAGAAGAAGAAGATGGAGGAAGAAACCGAAGGAAGATAGAAGAAAGAAGAAAGAAGAAGCATTTAAATAAAGGAATTGTCAAAAACCGTCTCTTGTCATTTTTAACATTTTTGACAGTTTTTTAGTGAAATGGTTTGTACCCCCTTACCATTTCACACAGGGGGGAGGGCTGGGATCTGGGGGTCCCCTTGTTAAAGAGGGCTTTCAGATTCCGATAAGCCCCCCGCCTGCAGACCCCCACAACCACCGGCCAGGGTTGTGGGGATAAGGCCCTTGTCCTCATCAACATGGGGACAAGGTGTTTTGGGGGGCTACCCCAAAGCATCCTCCCAATGTTGAGGGCATGTGGCCTGGTACGGTTCAGTCCCCCCCTCTTTTCCTGCGGCCTGCCAGGTTGCGTGCTCGGATAAGGGTCTGGTATTGATTTTTGGGGGGACCCCACGCCATTTTTTTTTTGGCGCGCGGTTCCCCTTAAAATCTATACCAGATCTGAAGGGCCTTGTATGGAATTTAGGGGGACCCCCACGTCATTTTTTTAAAAAAATTTTGTCCGGGGTTCCCCTTAATATCCATACCAGACCTGAAGGGCCTGGTATGGAATTTAGGGGGACCCCCCACATCATTTTTTTTTTACATTTTGGTTCGGGGTTTCCCTGTGGGGAATTCCCATGCCGTTTTTATCAATGAACTTCTATGTGTATTGTTGGACCGGCAATGCATTAATAGCCGCGAGTAGTTTTAAATGACTTTTTTTCCTTTGAAATGTCATTTTGCTGTCAGACTGTTCTAAACACGGGAAACATGTGCCCCTTTACAGGCATACTATAGACACCCCCCAGGCACGAAATTTAAAGGGATATTACACTTTTATTAAATATTAAATATTACAAAGCCAACTTTTGTGGTGGCAACTGTTGAGAGGGATGTACCAATTTTGGTCAGTTGGCTTAAAATAATTTTGTGTGTTAAATTCGGCTCCCTCCTTATAAACCTCTAAATCAAGAAACACCATCCTCTGGGTATCCATGTTTCTTGAGAGAGATATATTTTTGGTGTTGGTATTCAACTTCAGCATAAATGCTTCAAGGCTAACTGTGTCACCCTCCCAAATCATGATAAGATAATCGATATATCATTTATAGCACTTTAATTGGCTGGGGCGTTCCTGAAAGATACTTTCCTCCTGCCATAAGGCCATAAACAGATTTGCCACACTGGGGGCAAATCTAGCCCCCATGGCAACACCCATGATTTGGAGGTAGAAATTTCTGTCGTACCAGAAGTAATTTTTGGTTAGACAGAATTCCAAATATTGTAGTAAAAATTTTCTATGTCTACTGGTAAGATCAGACTTTAACAAAGCCCATTGAACAGAAAGGATAGCATCAGAATGACTAATAATAGTATATAAAGAACTGACATCTGCAGTAATCAGTATACTATTACTCCTACAAGAAACTTCCTCCAATTTACTGGCTTAAACATGCTGATACTGATTCAATGCTGTTTACTATAGGTCTCCCCGGTGGACATGTAGCATCCTTATGGACCTTCAGCAGGAAATATATGATTGACTTTTCGTTTCAGGCCCTTCTGGACTAAAATACCCAAATCCTCTTTAAACTTAAAAATTGGATCACCTTTCAGTAATCTATGTATGCTAGCATCCCCCAATAAACGACCCATTTCCTCCTTATAAAATTCCTTGCTCATCTCTACTAAACCTCCCCCCTTATCTGCCGGGCGAATCACCACTTCTTTTTTGGATTCTAAAGAAGTGATGCCCTTTTTTTATGAAAGTAGGGTCTCTAATTTTTCTAACTTTCATTGACTCCAGATCACTTAACACCATATTTTTTAATACTTCAGTGTGTTTAGTGTCCACATTTGGCGGATTAAACACCGATTTGTTCCTCGGATTGAAATGAATCCCACCTGGGGCTAGGAAAGTCCTTTCAGCGGGTTTGGACAAAAAATATTTTTTAATATTAAGAGTCCCTACAAATTTCTGTAAATTGACAATTTATTAAAATTCCGAACTGGAGCAAATTTAAGCCCTTTATCATAACTCTTAGTTCATCATCCGATAGATTAGTACCACTAATGTTATAGATACCAGTACCTAGTGGGATCTTATTATTATTATTATTATACAGGATTTACATAGCAACAACAGTTTGCGCACTTTACAACATTAGGGCAGACAGTACAATTCTAATACAATTCAATGCAGGGGGGAATCAGAGAGCCCTGCTCATTAGAGCTTACAATCTAGGAAGGAGGGTCAAGTTATACAAAAGGGTAATAGCTGTGGGAGGTGAGCTGATGGAGAAAATAGAAGTGCAGTTGTGAGATGGAGGCAGAGTAGGCTTCTCTGAAGAGGAAAGTTTTCAGGGATTGCCTAAAAGTGGATACATTTGGAGACAGTCTGACAGATTGAGGTAGGGAATTCCAGAGGGTGAGCAAGACTCGGGAGAAGTCCTGGAGGTGGATATGGGAGGAGGTGAGGGAGCTTAGGTAGGTATTTTGAGACTAGGCTAGTGATGTAGCCTAGAAGTGGTATGACATCCAGACAGATATGTCTGTTAGTAAGTTAGTTATGCGTGAGAAGACTGACTGACTGACTGATTGAGTGAGTTAAGCGGTGGAGAGATAGATTTGGGTGTCGTCAGCGTAGAAATGATACTGAAGAGGCTATCAGCTGACCCAGGGAAAAGATGTAGATTGAAAATAAGAGGTCCGAGAACAGAACCTTGGGGGACCCCAACGGAGAATGGAAAAGGAGAGGAGGAAGTAGAATTGTAAGTGACACTGAAGGTGCGTTGGGATAGGTAGGATGAGAGCCACTGAAGAGCACAGTCATGGAGACCGAGGGAGTAAAGTTTTTTTTTGAGGAAGGGGTGGTCAACCGTGTCAAAGGCAGCTGAAAGGTCCAGATTTATCAGTACAGAATAGTGTCCATTGGTTTTTGCAGTTAGTAGATCATTTGTGAGTTTTAAAAGAGCAGTTTCTGTGGAGTGTTGAGGGTGAAATTCAGATTGGAGGGGATCAAGAAGGCTATTCTTAATGAGGTGGTCACTGTTGGTTGTAAACCAGGCTTTCACAGAGTTTAAAAGAAAAGGGGAGCAAGGAGATAGGGTGTAGATTGTTAAGATTGGTAGGGTCCAAGGACAGATTTTTAAGTATCTTCAAAATCAAAAAGAAAAATACTGCGCTATCCCTCATGTCAAATAGACGTTCTAGAAGTCTAGTGAAAAACAGAAAAATCAAAGTGCTGCTGCAACCTTAAATGTGAGACAACCCCCACCTCAATAACTATAACTAGGATAGGCTGCGCTGCTGATATGTAAACGTGATCATAGTTAATTGATGTGACCACCCCTAAAACATCCTTGTGTAAGTGAAACACAAATCAAATTGAAACAAATCAATAATTGCTAATAAACAATAAAAAAACTTGGGTCCCACAAATTAAAGCATTTCAGTGAAAAAAATAAATAGATGGAGAATAGGAATCAATAACCAAAAGAATTGTATTGAGTCCATATAGTTAAAAAAGAGTCCTTGTTGGTAAAAACTTCTCTGATAGAGGGAGAAAACACCTTTCTTCAAGCATTGTGAGGCATGCAAAAACTCCCTGGGGAGCGTGATGTGTTAGGGAGTTCCTCCACCTCAAATAAATCAGCCCCTTACCAGATCCACAGATCTCCTGTCACAGAGATCATGCGAGCAAGTGGCTGTGTCCCCCAGCCACTGGGTCTCTGTTAGGACTGTCACTGGATAATGTCCCAGAATTCCCAGCACTGCTCACCTCTCCTCCATGATCTCTCTGGTGACTTCTAGAATCTTCTTTTTGTTTCTCTATTCTATCGGGGAGGGAGGTGGAGGCAATGTGATGTCATATGATCTCCAGACTTCACAGGAGGAAAACTCTCATGTTCCCTGAGACTGAGCAAACGCTAGCCAGCTGACCCAGTGGCTGGGGGACACAGCCACTTGCTCGCATGATCTCTGTGACAGGAGATCTGTGGATCTGGTAAGGGGCTGATTTATTTGAGGTGGAGGAACTCCCTAACACATCACGCTCATCAGCATCAGCAGCGCAGCCTATCCTAGTTATAGATTTTTAAGTATGGGGGTGACCGATGCATGTTTTAGAGCATTGGGGAAGATGCCAGAGGTGAAGGAGAGATTGAAGATGTGGGTTAGAGAGTGTAGGATAGAGTCAGAGGGCGACCATAGTATTTGAGAGGGAATAGGGTCCAGGGGACAGGTGGTTAGGTGGGCATTAGAGAGGAGTTTAGCAACTTCGTCTGTAGTAGCAGGTTTGAAGAAGGGGAGTGTCAATTGTACCTGTCACATACTTGGTGGCGAGCCTGATGTGTAGAGGAAGGCCACCCGTACAACTCCGGCTCAAGGGCCGCTGGTAGTGGAACAGCTGGCACTGGAGCACGGTGGAGTAAGAGTGCCTATGGAAGTCCCGAAGTCTGTGCAGGAAGTTGCCGGAAACACACAGGTGGACGGCTGGACTTTGACTGGAAGCAGACAGGAGTGTAGCTGGATCACTGGCAAGTCTCGAACAGCAGAGAGACAGATCAGATGACGCAGCTGGCAGGAACGTAGTCAGGTCACAGGCAGATTCGGCAATGGCTAGGCAGATCAGGTACAACAGCAGGCAGGAGGGAGATCAGGTCACAGGCAGGTTCGGCAGCAGGTAGGCAGATCAGGTATAAACAGCAGGCAGGAGAGAAGTCAGGTCAAAGGCAGGTTCGGCAGCAGGTAGGCAGATCAGGTATAAACAGCAGGCAGGAGAGAAGTCAGATAGCAGGCCGGAACAGTAATCAGGAATCAACACAGCTAGCAAGAATTCAGGTACACGCTGTAGACCAAGCAGCAACCAGCCAGTACTAAGTCTGTGTTTAAATAGGCCGTTCTGATGAGAAGCGTGCACGCGCATTTACTGATGCACCCGTGGTTGTTCTGCAAATCCCTTGCTGGTGCTTTCGCACAGGTGTGCGCATGCGAGCATCAGCTGTATTCTGCGGACGACTTCTTGACATTAAGACTTTTGGTAAGACTTTTGGATCCTCGAACATACGTGACAGCGCATCAGGCTTGACGTTTTTTGATCCAGGCCTATAGGTGATGTGGAACAAGAACCTCAAAAAGAAAAGTGCCCATTGGCCTGGGGAGGTTTTAGTCTTCTGGCAGTCCTTAAATATTCAAGGTTCTTGTGGTCTGTATAAATCAATAGTGGGTGAGCGGCTCCTCCTAGCAAATACCTCCACTCTTCCAGGGCAGCCTTTATGGCAAGAGCTCCCGATCTCCAACGTCATAGTTTCTCTCCGCTGGAGCAAGTTTTCTAGAGAAGAAAGCTACTGGATGGACTAAATCCTTGGGACCAACTGCACTTTCGGAAGCGTCTACCTCCAGGATGTAAGGTAGTGCCGGATCTGGGTGACTTAGTACACGAGCAGTTGTAAACAGTCCTTTAAGAGTTTCAAAGGCAGCCTGGGCTTCAGGAGACCAGCGGAAATGAGCACCCTGTTTGATGAGTTGGGTAATTGGTGAGATGATAGCTGAAAAGTTCTGGATAAATCTGCGGTAAAAATGAGCAAACCCAACAAACCACTGGATCCCCTTCTTATTAGTGGGCGCAGGCCAGGTCAGGATTGCAGACACTTTTTGAGGGTCCATTTCAATCCCTCCGGTAGAAATGATCAAGCCCAAGAACTGGATACTCTGACGCTCAAACTCGCATTTCTCGGGTTTGGCATAGAGTCCATGTAAGTGGAGACAGCAGAGAACATTCTTGACATGCTCCCGATGGTCAGCAAGGGAAGTAGAGAACACAAGAATGTCATCTTAATAAACAATAATGAAAATGTCCAGATAGTCTTTGAAAATGTAATTGATAAAGTGTTGGAAGGTAGCCGGGGCATTACACAAGCCGAAGGGCATGGCAAGACACTCGTAGTGGCCAAAACGGGTACAGAAGGCGGTTTTCCACTTGTCCCCCTGCCGTATGCGGATTAGGTTGTAAGCTCCCCTCAGGTCAAGTTTAGTAAATATAGTAGCAGAACGAAGTCTTTGAAAAAGCTCAGGAACCAAGGTAAGAGAGGGTAACAGTTCTTCACCGTAATCTTCTTCAGGTTCCGGTAATCTACACATGGCCGTAGTGAATGGTCCTTCTTCTCCACGAAAAATATTCCTACCCCGGCAGGTGAGGTAGAAGAGCAAATGAAACCTTTCTGGAGGCTTTCATCAATATATTCCTTTAGAGCTGCTAATTATTTCTCAGACAGTGGGAAGATCCGACCAAACGGAATAGCAGCCCCAGAAAGGAGCTCAATGGGGCAATCATAGGCCCTGTGTGGAGGTAAGGTGTCTGCTCCCTGTTTGCTTAATACATCAAGGAACTTGTGATAGGCCCCAGGCACCTTTTGGCAGAGCTCAGCATCAACATCCATACACAACAGAGTGGTGGGTGCAACAGTGGGATAGGACAGACAGTACTCCTGGCAGTAAGATGATTGGTACTTGATACTGCCTGATTTCCAATCAACCACCGGGTTCTTGGCCTGTAGCCATGGTAGACCCAAAATGACAGGGTACAGAGGTGAAGAGATGGCATCTAGACGCAAAAGTTCTTTATGACCGGTAGAGGTCGTAGTTAACAGTGGAGGGGTTTCCTGGGTCACCAGTCTGGACCTTATACGAAAGCCATCAGCCAGAAATACGGTAAGTCCCTGCTCTTTGGATTGAAGAGGAATACCTTGTTGGGCAGCAAATGCCAGGTCAACGAAGCAACTGCACGCCCCAGAGTCCACAATTGCGGTAGCTGACACGCTTCTCCCTGGGAGCTTAAAGGTAACAGGAAGTGTCAATTGAGCAAAGGTTGCTGGCAGGACCGCCTGACTTGCTGGAGAAACAGAGGGGGATCCATCTCCCTTAGCAGGACAGGTCCGTACATAGTGACCCGCCGCAGTAGAGGCAGAAGTTGCCTTGAAGATGTTGTGTCTGTTCCTCAGGGGACAGCGACGGGCGAATCAGGCCTAGTCGCATGGGTGTTACAGTCTCTAGTGCAGGAGAGGCCAACTTGACAGGTGTCGGCCGAAGAGGAACTGGAAACTTAGGCATCATCCATACAGGTTGGGAAGGAACTGCTGACTTCTCCCACCTGCGCTCTCGCAGACGATGGTCGACCTGGATTGATAATGTAATCAAGTCCTCCAGGGAACTTGGAGCACCCACACGAGCTAACTCGTCTTTCAAGTCTTCCGATAACCCCTGGCGAAACTGATGTCGCAGGGCTGCGTTATTCCAGCCGGTATCTGCACTCCAGCACCTGAAGTCCATTATATAGTCCTCGACCGCTCTGTGACCTTGTTGAAGTGCATGGAGAGAGGACTCAGCAGTAGTGGTTAGTAGAGGGTCCTCGTATAACTTGGACATTGCCTGGAAGAAAGAGGACATAGTATTTAGTTGTATGTCCTTCTTTTCCAACAGACGATGAGCCCAGGTTTGGGGCTCACCTTGAAGTAGGGATATAATGAACCCCACCTTTGCAGTCTCTGCAGAAAAAGTCCGTGGCTGGAGTGAAAAATAGGGCTGACAGGCATTACAGAACGCTCTGAACTTAGTCCGGTCTCCAGAAAATCTGTCAAAAATAGGTAATCGTGGTTCTGGGGATGTCATCATTGCAGTGGGAATGGGCGAAGAGAGCTGGCCTTGCACATGCTCCACAAGACGCACGTATTTCTCCTGCAGGGACTTGACTGCTTGAGTAAGGCCTGTGAGACATTGGCAGACTTCATGTAGGGGAGAGGTTCCTCCTGTAGGCTCAGTCATGGCTGCTTGGTACTGTAACGTACCTGGTGGTGAGCCTGGCGTGTAGAGGAAGGCCTTCCGTACAACTCCGGATCAAGGGCCGCTGGTAGTGGAACAGCTGGCACTGGAGCACGGTGGAGTAAGAGTGCCTATGGAAGTCCTGAAGTCTGTGCAGGAAGTTGCCGGAAACACACAGGTGGATGGCTGGACTTTGACTGGAAGCAGACAGGAGCATAGCTGGATCACTGGCAGGTCTCAAACAGCAGAGAGACAGATCAGATGACACAGCTGGCAAGAACGTAGTCAGGTCACAGGCAGATTCGGCAATGGCTAGGCAGATCAGGTACAACAGCAGGCAGGAGAGAGGTCAGGTCACAGGCAGGTTCGGCAGCAGGTAGGCATATCAGGTATAAACAGCAGGCAGAAGAGAAGTCAGGTCAAAGGCAGGTTCGGCAGCAGGTAGGCAGATCAGGTATAAACAGCAGGCAGGAGAGAAGTCAGGTAACAGGCTGGAATGGTAATCAGGAATCAACACAGGTAGCAAGAATTTAGGTACACACTGTAGACCAAGCAGTAGCCAGCCAGTACTAAGTCTGTGTTTAAATAGGCTGTCTGGCGCCAGCTCTGATGATAGGGCATGCGCGCATGCGCATTTACTGATGCGCCTGTGGTTGTTCTGCAAATCCCTTGCTGGTGCTTGTGCACAGGTGTGCACCTGCGAGCATCAGCTGTATTCTGCGGACGACTTCCCTGACAGTACCTGTTGACATGGGGTCTTAACTGGGGGAGATACCTGTAGAGTGGAGATTTCATCATGGATTATATCAATCTTGTTTTTGAAGTGATTAACAATCGCCTGGCAGTGAGTGAGTCAGTGGGTGGAGGCAATGGAGGACGAAGTAGACAGTTAGAGGTAGAGAAGCATTTATGGTGACTGGATGAGAAGGTGTTAATAAGAGTTGTAAGATAGGTATGCTTGGCAGTGTGGAGGAAAGAATAGTATTTTTGGAGGGCAGATATGTATTGGTTGAAGTCTTTGAGAGACTTAGTCTGGGGTCACAGACGCTCAAGAGCGCCACTATGTTTTTGTGAGAATTCTGGTGTTATCTGTTTGCCAGGGTTGTAGGGGTCGAGGCCTGACTTTGCATGTAGTAAGGGGGAGCAAGCTTGTTCAGGGTGGAGGACAGGGATTTATTGTAGATGGACGTGGCTTGGTTGGAGCAGGATAGGAGAGAGATTTTGTCATGGAGGTGGTCAGTAGCAGAATAGAGGAGAGAAGGGTTGAAGTTGCAAAAGTTTCTACGGGTTATGGTAAGCGATTGGAGGGAAAGGTGGGGGAAGACAGGGGGAGAGAGAAACTAATAAGGTGGTGGTTTAAGAGAGGAAAAGGATTGCTGGAGAAGGTGCATGGAGTGCATAGGTAGGAGAATACAAGGTCAAAGGTGTTGCCATCAGAGTGAGTAGAAACCTGTACCTATTGCTTCAGGTCAAATGAAAAGGTTAGACTAAGAAGTTTAGAAGTAGCAGGAGTGTTTGTGTTAGCAGGGATGTTAAAATCACCAAGAAGGATTGCGGGAATTTCCAAAGAGAGAATGTAGGATAGCCAGGCAGAAAACTCATCAAGGAAAGTCGATAATGGTCCAGGGGGCTGGTAGATCACAGCAATTCTTAGGGAAGTTGGAGAGAATAGACGTATGCAGTGAGCTTCAAATGATGAGAGGGAAAGAGAGGGAGGAGAGTGAATAACCTGGAAGGTGCTCTGGGGGGATAGGAGGAATCCCACTCCACCTCCCTTGCATCCATTAGGCCACCCTGGGAGAGGGAAGCAGGAGAAGGGGTTCAGATTCATGGAGCCAGGTTTCGGTGACAGCAAGTAGATTAAAGGAATTAGTGACAAAGACGCCATGAACACCGGTTAGTTTGTTGCAGACAGAGCGGGCATTCCAGAGGGCACAGGAGAAGGGGAGGCTGGCATTGGGAAGAAGAGGAATAGAGATGAAATTGTGTAGATTGCGACTGCCAGGGGGTGTGGAGTGATGGTGATGGGTGTGTTGGGTACAGTTAAATAAGGGAAGACCAGGGTTTAGGGAAATATCTCCAGAGGTTAGGAGAAGCAGAAGAGTAAGGGAGGTAATACGAGAATATGATTTGTATGAGGGGACATGCTTCACTATCCTGCGGGGTTTGTTAGCAAGTGGGCTTAGAGTTTTGAAAGAGGTGATGACTGCATTAATAGGGGAGGGAAGAAGTGAGGGTGATATGTACAGATTGTGGGGTGAAGAAGAGGGGTGAAGAAAAGAGAGTTTGAGGAGAGTGGCTGCAATTGTGAAAAGGAGGAGAAGTAAAGAGTGCATGTTTCAGGGTGGAAGCTGAGATGATTTTGAAATGAGGTCACCTGCAGTCTGCTGTTGTTTACTTTGTGCAAATCGCTGAAGTGCAAGAGCGGAAGTACCACTTATTTAAAGCACCCCACTTCTTTGGAAGAACCCCCTGCATGTGCAGCCCCTTGTATGTGTTCCCCCATAAAGAAGACCTTGTTTTTATACTGTGTTGGGTGTGGATTGAACCTGGCAAATAATCAATCAGAAGGTAATATTAGGCACACAGCTAGCAGAGCAGAAAAAGTTTTCACACCTCAATCAAACTGCAAGAGGACCAAAAGGCCAAAATTGTAAAGATAAGGGAACCCATAATTTAGGTAAGACTTAAAAGCTAAATAAACATCGAAATAATGTGAGCATGGCTACAGATGGAGTTGAAACAGTGGTGACAAATGCAGATTTACCAGATATGCATTTGAGCAGTCAGTCAATGTTCAGTTTAAGGTAGATGAGAGTATAAATGCAGATTTGCCAAATATGCATTTGAGCAGTCAATCAATGCTCAGTTTAAGGCAGATGGGATTATAAACGCAGATTTACCGTGGTGCGCATGCGCGGGTCTCCCAATATGGCCGCGTAAGCCAGGAGCTCCGCTCTGCCCGAGCCAACGAGTCGCACTAGCACAGGAACCGGCCCTGAAGGAAGTCCACTTTGAACGGGGATAGCACGGGGAGCAGTCCTAGCACACCGGGATGTCCAGCAGCTCAGTCCGCCGCGACCTGGGGCCACAATTTACGGCCGAAGGAACACAGGCCGCTTCCAAGATGGTGGCCGCGTCTCAGCCATGAGACTCACAAGCAGGGGGACACTCGGAGCTCAGGCGAGTGATTAACCCAGCCACATTATCATTCACCCCTCAAGTGAATCTGGGAAGCCACAACATTACAACCCCCTCGCTTGCTTCAACAGTTTCACTGTTTGAACGCACATTTGAAAACTACATGCTCTCTCCCATAAACAATACTCCAGGCCCAGGGAACACTAATACTCCCTCATGTAACCAGAAGCAGGCCTTGGGACAGACACAGGACATCCCCCTAAACGCAGGGGATTTATTCATTAAATTTTCTGAACTGCTTGATCGAGGGCTTGCCATTACAGCCAGCAAGATCGCCACAGATATAAGAGCAGACTTTCAGAATTTGGGCTCTAGAATGGAAGCCATAGAACATAAGCTAGACATAACGGTCTCCAGGGCTAATCAGAATACAGACCATATACAAGTAATACAGGACCAATTGGAAGTGGCGTTAAACCGTATTGATGACCTCGAAAATCCGCTCCAGAAGAGACAATTTTAGGGTGAGAGGTATCCCTGAATCAGTTACTGATGCACCTAAAGCCATACAGGACCTCATACAATTTCTTATCCCTGCAATACCGCCACACAAGCTAGAACTGGACAGGGCACAAAGGTCACTGGGTCTCCCTAGGAGAGACGGAAACCCCAGGGACATAGTAGTAAAACCACACCATTACAATGTGAAGGAAGAGATCATGAGGATATCCAGGAAACAGTCAAACATCTCATTCCAAGGTCAAGATATACAGATCTTTGCGGACATCTCCCCGATGACCATTTAAAGACGCAGAGCATTAAAACCATTACTATTCGTGCTCTCCCAGAAAGAAATAAAATACTGGTGGGCCTTTCCATTCGCCCTTAAGTTTACCTTTAATGGTAAAACTCACTCTTTCTCCACCTTCACAGAAGGAGAACAAGTCCTTTTGGCCCTGAAACTCATCGCTCTGGAGTCTGGAGACATGGACACATCTAACCTGCAGGCAAGTTCCTCCAAAAGATCATCACCAGCCAGTCCCCTCTCTTCACAATGAAATGCGACCAAAACCAAGCGAGCGAAGGATCAAATGCCCACCTGAAGATCAACTTTGCTATCTCTCCTTTTATTTTTATTTTCCCTCAGGGCACGACCCTGACGTGAAACACCTTAGAGACCCTCACATCATTTTTGGCTGTCTCGTTTATCTAATAGAACCCCAATATACCACCTCTTCGGTTAAATGTCTGGTTATGTAATCAAGTCAGTTACCACCATTCTCCACATTTTTCTACCATCATTTCTTAAAACCTTTTGGAAGTTGTAGAGATAGCTCCACAATAGGGGCCAAGAACTGATCCTTTTGTTATAAGCAAGACGGACTTCATTAAACCAGGGCATCATATATAGGGATACCCAAGGACTTCTTTATGGAAGACACACATCATTTTGGGATATTATACTTGCATAATGAAGTCCCTCAGTCTAACACTCTCCCCCATGTAACTCATACTTGGGGATTTCCCCTTTTTTCTGGTGTTTCAAACTACCCTCTCTTGTTTTTTGTGTGTGGGGGGGGGTTTGATGTTTTTTATTAATATCCCTCCTCTTCCAATTTTTTTATAGTGTGATAGGTCCTGACGGATTGGTTCCAGTTTTTCATTTATACTCATGGACTCTGATACAAGTTCTATCTTTTATATAAGCAAGGTTTATAGAGTATCATAGTCCTTAGTCGACTGTGGCTCGGGCAGAAGCCATGCGTGCCCTCCCATCCCCCCAATATGGCTTTTCTGTATTTGGGCGATGGGATGTCAGCCCTCTCAGAGGGCTGCCCAATGTTGTTACTCACTAACGTAGGAGGAGGTTTTTCCCCCTTTCTTTGTTACAGGCCCTTGTTTGGCCTTTTTGTTTCTCTTTTTTATTTTTATTTTTCTTCTCTAACTAACCTTCTCTTTTTGATTGCCAGCACTCGGAGGATTCTCTTGTGTCCGGAGGCTCCAGATCCCAGGTTTCACCTCGCTACTATATCAAGGCTGATCACATCCTGGCTTTATGGGGTAAGTGTTAAACACATTGATACATCTCTTTTCATGCCAATTCATGCCTCCTAACACCGTAACCTCGCCATCGCTTAGAATAGTTTCTCATAACGTGCAGGGACTAAACTCGGCGGTCAAGAGAAGGAAGATTCTGCAGGAATACCGCTCCCAGAAAATGGATGTGGTGTTTCTGCAGGAAACACATTTTCCAATACAGTATAACCCTTCCTTCCTGCATGCTCACTATCCCCTGTTCTACTTAGCAAACGCTCAGGATAAAACAAAAGGGGTGGCAATCTTGTTTGCTAAATCCTGCCAATTTAAATCTACTCAGGTTTACAAAGACATGGAGGGTAGGTTTATCCTGGTGAAAGGAATGCTAAATTATCAAATGTACTCCCTGGTCTCGTACTATTCCCCCAACAGAGGTCAAGCTCAATTTTTTCACCTTATGTTCCAAACATTAGAACCACTGTTAGAGGGAATAATGATTTTGGGAGGGGACTCCAACATAGCATTTGACTTATAACTAGATAAATCTAAACCTCTTTCATCTCAACTGACGCGCCCCCAAAAAATTAGTACTAAAATCGCTAAAATGATCTTTAATCAAGGTCTTGCAGATATCTGGAGAGAAACCAATCTGACCTGTAGGGACTACACTCATTTTTCAAATCCCCACCAATCCTATTCTAGACTAAACCACATCTTCAATTCAACTCATCATATCCCTTTAGTTAAGAAATCTTTCATCAAAGACTCCTCCCTTTCTGATCACTCCATGGTCATCCTAGTGATACGAGGGCTGCAATCTAACCCCCCCCCTCAATGGAGACTTAAGGAATCCAACCTTAAAGACCCTATCCAGGTCACTATTGTTGAGAAAGCTCTGAAGGAATTCTTTATACTAAATGACGTAGAGGGAACCTCGGCTGAAACAGTTTGGGCTGCCCATAAGGCTACGATCAGGGGAAAACTGACCCAAATGACATCAGAAATCAAAAAAGAGAAAACCTCTGATGTGGTCAAACTTGAAAATAACTTTGAAGCCTTATGTAAGCAGCATAAATAAGACCCTTCTAAGGTCAAGACAGCACAATTAGATGCCGCTAGGGTGGCATTAAACTTAGCCCTTACGGTTAAAGCTGAGGCTTCCCTGCGTTGGACAGGCGCAAAATTTTACCAGCATAGAGATAAAATGAATACAATTTTGGCCTCGAAACTCTCCCCCAAAACGCGTACTTTTGCCCTTCCTAAGATCAGGCAGCAAGACGGTACGTTCTCTTTAAATCCTCAACGTATTCTACAATCATTTCAGGATTTTTATACAAATTTATACAAAAAGGGAAATCACATTGGGGAGTCCAGATTTGATGCATTCATGGCAGATCTAAAAATTCCTCGCCTTCAGAAAAGTCATGCAGACCCGATGGACGCATCTTTCTCTACAGAGGAAACCCTAGAAGTGATTAAGAATTTAAAAGTTAACTCCACCCCAGGCCCAGATGGTTTTTCCAACATTTATTACAAAACATTTGCAGTTACCCTAGCTCTCATCTCACCAAATTCTTTAATTCTAAAAGAATGGGCGAAGCCATTGAAACCCATGCAAACTCAGCCTTCATTTCAGTTATCCCTAAACCTGACAAGGACCCATCCCTAGTAGAAAACTATAGACCCATCTCCCTTATTAACAATGATTTGAAGATCCTAACCAAAATATTAGCCAATAGATTAAGCTCGTTCATAGGACAATACATTTATAGGGACCAGGTAGGTTTCATCCCAGGGAGACAGGGCCCAGACCAAGTTAGGAGGGCGACGGATATTGTCTCAATCCTTCAATCTGCCTGTGATGGAACCCCTCAGCAGGAAGGCCTTTTGTTATCATTATATTTAAGGAAGGCTTTTGACTCTCTTTCATGGTCATACTTGTTCTCTACCCTTCGCAGATGGGGTTTTGGGGAACACTTTATGGGGATCCTACATTCTCTTTATTCGAGTCCGGTGGCCAGGGTCAAACTTCAGGGCTTTGTCTCTAATCCCATTCCGATCTCCAGAGGGACCAGACAGGGGTGCCCTCTCTCTCCAATAATCTTCGCCATAGTGATTGAATCATTGGCCATTGCAATCAGAACAAATGTCAACATCCACGGGGTTAGGTGCGGACACTCAGTCCATAAATGTGCCCTTTCGCAGACGATATTCTGCTTTTCGTCACTTCCCCAATCACATCATTACCTAATATTAACAAGCTATTAGACTCTTTCGGGGACATATCGGGTCTACAAGTGAACATGGCTAAATCACAAGCACTGAATGTTTCTCTTCCCATAGCCCAAGTTGATCGACTGAAACAGTCCTTCAAATTTAAGTGGAGCGACAATTCAATTTGTTATTTAGGGATAAATCTTACCTCAAAATTTGAACTCTTGTATCAGGCAAATTTTCCCCCCATGTACCGTAAAGATCTTCTCAACTGGTCCCAGCACAACATTTCATGGATAGGTAAAATTAATTCCATTAAAATGACCCTATTACCCAGATTACTCTACCTTTTCCGTTCCCTCCCAATTCCTATCAGGAAAGATCATTTAAAATCATTTCAAGGCAAAATAATCAAATACATTTGGGGTAAGAAAGGCTATAGACTAGCGAGAAAAGTTCTATACAGCCAAAAAACAAAAGGTGGACTGGGTCTTCCAGACCTTTTCAAATATTACCAAGCTGCCAGATTAGCCCAGCACTCAACGATCTACTTTAAACACGAAATCCCAGATTGGATCAATATAGAAAGACAGGCGGTCCCTACATACACGTTAGACTTCCTTCTTTGGTCTCCTCGCAAAACTAGACCTCCTATCATGTCCCCCGCTCTTTCACATTCCCTGAGATTATGGGATGATATAAAAAACTCACCCTCCTTGACGTCTGACATTCAACCGCTGGCCCACATTTTCCATAATCCCCTCTTCAGACCGGGGATGGATATCAAAACATTTCAATGGTGGTTAGATAAGGGGATGTACAGGATTGGACACTATTTTACTCCTTCGGGCCCCATCTCCCTGAAATTCTGTATGGAAAAGCTTGAAATCCCCGTCTCAGAAAAATTTAGGTTTTATCAAATTTCCCACTTTCTTCATACAATATGGAAAAACAAACCCACCCCCCCAAACCTTCTTGAATTATGAACGCTGGTGTGGCCAGGGTACAGAGCAAAAAGGGGGCATATCCATAATATACTCTTCCTTATTAGAACCCACCACCAAAATTCTCATGTATGGAAGCCTGGGAGAAGGACTTACAAGAAACCTGGGACCAGGAGACATGGCACAGGAGAGGAATCAGAGCTCACAAAGGTATAATGAACATTTCATTAATAGAAGCCAATTGGAAAGTGATGACCAGATGGTATTTGGTTCCGTTAAGATTGAACAAGATGTTTCCCTCCTCATCTCCTCTATGTTTTAGGGAATGCCAAGCCCAGGGCTCCACGCTTCATATTTGGTGGGAATGTCCAAGAGTTAGAGGTTTTTGGAATAAGATTTTTAATCTTATACGCAAAGTAACAAACCTACCGATACCTAAGACTCCACAAATTGCTCTATTAAATGAGCAAATCCCCAAGATTGCTAAGTTTTTTCACCGTTTGATTACTTTCATGCTATTAGGAGCGAAAGTTACGATCGCTAAAGCCTGGAAGACACCAAAAATTTTCTTTGTAGCGGCTAAGAGAAAAATCTCTTGGATCATGTCCCAGGAGAGATTAGTAAGCAAAATTCTGGATAACATCAAAACCTTCGAAGCAGTATGGGAACCCTGGGCTGGGCATATAGGTTTATCCCTGGTTCCTGGGATCTCCTCGTCAGGATAGTTTCACATGAGCTGAGTGTTGGCCTTCTCTCTTTCTATCCCTTACTTTCTTTCTTTTCTTTCCTTTAACCTCTTCTCTATTTCGTCTATTTTCCAGATATTGTAAGAATAGATGACTACGGTTCTTTTGACAAGTCAAGTTTATGTTCGTTATTTCTCTAATTTCGTATGAGATATTATATACTACTCTGTTACAAGGAGTAAGGGTTCACCCTCGGGGATTGGTGCAGTCTCTCCGTTGCGATTCAGTGGCTCCGGGGGGGCAGTTTATGACCCCTACTGGGTAGGGTAATCTCTATCTAATTATTTACAAGGTCTAGACCAGGACACAGTGTGATCCCGTCAGGGGTGTCTGGTCAGTCCCTAGTTTATAACGCCCTATGAAGCATTAGATTCAACATTGCTGATGATGATTGTACGGCTCATTTCTCTTTTTATGTTATGTATCCTTAGAGTTTTGGATGTAAAGAGACAATGATGTATACTGAGCTCTATCTTTTGATGGACATCTTTTGTATTGTAATGCCGCGTACACACGGTCGGACTTTTCGTCTACAAAAGTCCGACAGCCTGTCCGACAGACTTGCGACGGACTTTTGGCGGACTTTTGGCGGACTTGCGGCGGACTTGCGGCAGACTTTCTTATGAACGGACTTGTCTACATACGATCACACAAAAGTCCGACGGATTTGTACGTGATGACGTACACCGGACTAAAATAAGGAAGTTAATAGCCGGTAGCCAATAGCTGCCCTAGCGTGAGTTTTTGTCCGTCGGACTAGCACACAGACGAGCGGATTTCTGGGTCCGGCGTAGTTACGACGTAAAGACTTGAAGCATGTTTCAAATCTAAAGTCCTTCAGATTTGAGGCTGGAAAAGTCTGCTTAAAGTCCGCTGAAAGTTCGGGGAAGCCCACACATGATCGGATTGTCAGCCAGCTTTAGTCCGTTGACGTCCGTCAGACTTTTGTAGACGAAAAGTCCGACCGTGTGTAAGCGGCATAAGTTATCTCAATAAACATGTTAGGCTTGAAAAAAAAAAAACGCAGATTTACCCATGAAGAGAGAAGAAAATGTTCAGATGGATGATGCAAGAGCGGAAGTGCCACTTATTTAAAGAACCCCACTTCTTTGGAAGAACCCCCTGCATGTGCAGCTCATGTGCATCTTATATTTTTTAATTGTTCTCCTTCCTGCTCTCCTTCCTCACGTTCTTTTCTTTTTCCCCCCATCCTGTTTCCAGTGGGTGTTTGTGTGAAAGGTCCCCACCTTTGGGAATTGGGGTTCCCTAAAAACCCCTCCTCGTTCATCTCTATCAAAGGGTCAAAACGATTGTTAGTAGGGACAGGATTCTCATGATGATAATAATCATCCCTTCCACCATTGTATTGGGTAGTATTTTGATGATAACCACCCCTAGGGCCAGATGTATTATTGGATTTACCCCTTGGCATCTGACCATGTTGATAATTAGTATTCTCATAAGAATGCATGTCAAAAGGTGCTGGAGGGTAGTGAACACTACCCCTCCCCCTACCACCCCTACCATTACCTCTGCATCCTCTTTGTGGATAAAAGGGACAGATGTGTTGAAAATTATGTGATGTGTATGTGGTTTTGGAGGCAACACAGGGGTACTTTATTGATTCATCATCCTCACTGGAGGGAGAGACTTAGGTGCCTGGTCAGTATTGGAGACATTAGCCTGCCATTTAAAGACCTCTTTCTGTGAAAAATGAGCAGAATCTCTGATGAACTTTCCTTTTTTTTATTTGAGCATCTTTGTCCCATTTAGTCAATTTATTTTTGAGTTCTCCTGATAATTTAGAAAAATCAGAGTGATCCTGAAGGGACTCCATTTTAACTTTAATATCTGTGATCTTTTTCTCAAGAATTTACATTTTTCTTTGTTTTCTCTTCAACAAGAAGTCCATAAGATCTAGACCCTTCTTGTTGAAAAAATCATACCACTCCTGTAATGATTCATCGTCTAATAAGCCATCACTTGGTGGGATATCCCATCTCAGACATCTAGGCACTAGTTTGCAATGAATATATTGTTCAAATGATGCAATATCCCATCAGGCTTTAATTTCTTTTCAAAAACAAAGCCCATATTTTTTAAAAAGGGATGATACATCATCAGAATTGGCAGATGAAACAGAGCTAGAAAAAATCTCATCAAGGTTAATTTCTCTATTTTCAAGATATTGAAAAAACTCAATTTATTATTATTATTATACAGGATTTATATAGCGCCAACAGTTTACGCATTGCTTTACAATATAAAAGGGAGACAATACAGTTATAATACAATAAAATACAAGAGGATTAAGAGGGCCCTGCTCAGAAGAGCTTACAATCTAATAGGGTGGGGCAGGTGGTGCAAAAGGTTGTAACTGTGGGGAATGAGCTGTTGGTAGTGGTAGGAGATTAGTTGGAGACGTGATAGGCTTTCCTGAAGAGATGAGTTTTCAGGGATCGCCTGAAGGTAGCAAGAGTAGGGGATAGCCGGATAGATGGAGGTAGCAAGTTCCAGAGGATGGGAGAGGCTCTGGAGAAATCCTGGAGACGAGCATGGGAGGAGGAGATGAGAGAGCTTGAAAGCAGGAGATCTTGAGAGGAGCGGAGAGGTCGATTTAGGTGATATTTGGAGATGTGAATGGCTTTGTATGTTGTGGTTAGTATTTTGAATTTAATTCGCTAGGCAATTGGGAGCCAGTGTAGGGATTGGAGTAGAGGGTTGGCAGACACTGAGCTGTTGGTAAGGTGGATAAGTCTGGCAGCAGCAGACTTGAAGAGGAGATAGCCTATGGAGAGTTAGGCCAATGAGAAGGGAGTTGCAATAGTCAAGGAGAGAGATAACAAGGGAGTGAATGAGGAGCTTGGTGATTTCATTTGTTAAAAAGGGGTGAATTTTAGAGATGTTACGGAGGTGAGTTTTACAAACTTTTGACAACGATTGGATTTGAGGCTGAAATGACAATTTAGAGTCTAGGATTACATCTAGTACCCTGGCGTGAGGGGAGGGACTGATGGTTGCATTGTTGATTTTGATGGAAAAGTTATAGAGTGGGGCACGGGCTGGGAGGAATATTATTAGCTCCGTTTTAGAGAGATTTAGTTTAAGGAAGTGGTGCGACATCCATGCTGATATGTCAGTTAGTAAGTTAGTAATGCGAGAGGAGACTGAAGGAGTGAGGTGAGGAGTAGACAGATTTGGGTGTCATCATAAAAGTGGTATTGGAAGCCGTGGGCTGTTATTAAGTGACCAAGGGAGGAGGTGTAGATGGAGAAGAGAAGGGGTCCAAGAAAAGAGCCTTGGGGGACCCCCACAGAAAGGGGCAATGGAGAGGAGGAGACAGAGTTGTAGGTGACACTGAAGGAGCGCTGTGATAAATAGGCAGAGAACCAGGATAGAGCAGAATCTTGGAGGCCAAGGGAATGTAGTTTATTGAGAAGGAGTGGGTGGTCAACAGTATCAAAGGCTGCAGAGAGGTCAAGTAGTATGTGTATGGAGTACTGGCTGTTGGTTTTAGCAGTTAGTAAATCGTTAGTGAGTTTTAGTAAGGCAGTTTCTGTGGAGTGCTGCAAGTGAAAGCCAGACTGTAAGGGGTCAAGAAAGTTACTTTCATTGAGGTAGGAGCTAAGACGGTTGTAGACTAAGTGTTCTAGACGTTTAGAGGTGAATGGGAGCAATGAGATGGGTCTTAAGTTGTTCAAGTTGGTAGGGTCCAGTGAGGGCTTTTTAAGAATGGGAGTGATCTGCGCATGTTTTAGAGGGGAGGGGAAGATGCCACTAGAGAGGGAGAGATTGAAGATGTGGGTGAGGGAGCATAGGATAGAAGAAGAGGGTGACCATAGTAGTTGTGAGGGAACAGGATCCAAGGGACAATTGGTTAGGTGGGCATCTGAGAAAAGTTTTGTAATCTCTTCAGTAGTAACCAATTCAAAAGAGGAGAGTGTTGAATGTGCTGCTAGGCAAGGTATGTTGGGTGGGGAAGATGTACGCACGGTGGAGGTGTCCTCACGAATTGCATCGATCTTGTTTTTGAAGTGATTGGCAATCACTTGGGCAGTGAGTGAGTTAGTGGGTAGAGGAGGTGGGGAACGAAGCAGAGAGTTAAAGGTTGAGAAGAGCCAATGGGGACTGGATGACAGGGAATTAATAATAGAGACAAAGTATGCTTGTTTGGCAGCATGGAGGCAGGAATTGTATTTTAAAAGGGCAGATTTATATAGGGTGAAGTCTTGCAGGCATTTGGTTTTACGCCACAGTCGTTCAAGAGCACGGCAATGTCTCTTGAGATTTCTGGTGTTGTCAGTTTGCCAGGGTTGTAACAGTTGGGACCTGATTATGCGTGTGGTTAGAGGAGCAAGTGCATCTAGTGATGATGAGAGTGAACTGTTGTAGACAGAGGTGGCCAGGTCAGGACAGGGGAGAGATTATGTCATATAGGTGGTCAGTAGCAGAATAGAGAAGAGAAGGGTTAAAGTGGCAAAGGTTTCTACGAGTAATTGTTTGCTGCTTGGAGGGATTGGTGGTTGGAGGCAAGGATACAGTGAAAGTAATGAGGTTATGATCAGAAAGAGGAAAGGGGGTGTTGTTGAAGTTGCCAGGGTTGCAGAGAGGGGAGAATACAAGGTCAAGGGTATTACCATTGGAGTGAGTGGAAGTATGTGTCCATTGGGTTAGGTCAAAAGATGAGGTTAAGTCAAGAAGTTTAGCTGTAGTTGGGCTGTTAACATTGACAGGAATGTTGACGTCACCAAGAATAATGGTAGGTATTTCAGAGGAGAGAAAGTAGGGTAGCCAGGCAGCAAAGTCATCAAGAAAGCGCGATACAGGTTCTGGAGGCCGATAAATTGCTGCAAATGGGAGAAAACAGACGAATACAGTGCATATCGAAAGAAGAGAGGGATAGAGAGGGAGGGACAGGAAGGACTTGGAAGGTGCTTTGTGGGGATAGAAGGAAGGCAACTCCACCTCCTTTCTGTCTGTTGGGTCTGGGGGAGTGAGTCCAATGGAGACCACCATGGGAGAGGGCAGCAGGAGAATTTGAGTCAGAATTTTGAAGCCAGGTTTCTGTTATGGCGAGTATGTTAAAGCCATGAGAGATGAAGAGGTCATGTACAGATGTTAGCTTGTTACAGATGTAGCGGGCGTTCCAAAGGGCGCATGAGATTGGTGGGCTGCTTTGAGGAAGCAGGGGGATAGAAATTAAACTGGATTGCTGTGGTTGCCATAGGGGGAGGGGTATTGGATATGTGGCTTGCAGGAGGAGGGCGAGGAAGGCAAGGTGGGAGTGGGATGTGCATGAGCGCACGTGTCTAGTGGCCCTGGTCTTTATGTCAGCATGTGAGTGCAGCAAATGCAGGAGATGATGTAGGGGAGAGGGTAGGAGTGAGGGTGATATGTGCATGCTGCAGGGAAGAGAAGAGGGGTAGAGTAAAGATAATTTGAGGATAGAAGACACCAATGTGAGAAGGAAGAGAATAGGAGCATGTTAGTGGATAGAGAGTGGGAAACTAACTTAATATAAAATAAATGTCAAAAGCTGGTTTGCTTGTCATCTTGCAGAGTGGAGCAGAGTTTGTGTTGTATCTTCATCCAGCTTTAGTTATCCTGCTTTCGTTAAACTGCGTCTGTGAAACTGCGCATCACTCATGACAGAGCCACTCAGGACAGAGCCATGATGTCTGCACCTTGCTCCTGTCTGCGCCACCCCATAAGCTGCTTTAAATTTATAGGGAGACTAAGCAGGGATGCATTTCTCAGTTGGTCATTATTGGGTCTGATGTGAGACACCTGAATATGGGGAGGAGATAGCCAGTACCAGACCAGCTACAGACACAGGCTAGGGTCCTAAGGCTAATTACAGTAGGTGACCGCGAGATTGTGTCAATCTCGCCGCATTTCTCGGCGAGATTTGACACCTGCAAGCCCGTTGCAGGAGCCAGCGCCGAGATGCTTCACTCATCGCGAAAGGAAAACTTTGTTTTCCTTCCGCGATGAGTGACAGGCAGTGCTGACAGCTGTCTGGTATGAATCCTGAGGCGTTAACACCGCGCCAAATTTTAAATGAAAAAACCGGCGTGGGTTCCCCCCCCAGGGGCATACCAGGCCCTTAGGTCTGGCATGGATTGTAAGGGGAACCCCCTACGCCAAAAAATTGGCGTGGGGGTCCCCCCAAAATCCATACCAGACTCTTATCCGAGCACGCAGCCCGGCCGGCCAGGAAGGGGGGTGGGGACGAGCGAGCGCCCCCCTCCTGAGCCGTACCAGGCCGCATGCCCTCAACATGGGGGGGTGGGTGCCTTGGGGGAGGGGGGCGCCCTGCGGGGCCCCCCCACCCCAAAGCACCTTGTCCCCATGTTGATGAGGACAAGGGCCTCTTCCCGATAACCCTGGCCGTTGGTTGTCTGGGTCTGCGGGCGGGGGGCTTATCAAAATCCGGGAGCCCCCTTTAATAAGGGGGCCCCCAGATCCCGACCCCCCACCCTGTGTGAACGAGTTTGGGGTACATGGTACCCCTACCCATTCACCTAGGGAAAAGTGTCAATATAAAAAAAAACACAGTACACAGGTTTTAGGAGTAATTTCTAGCGTCATAAGGGGGCGTGACCCCAGAGTCCCTGCGCATGCTGGGACCATGACGTTGTAAGGGGGCGGGGTCACCGCCTATATAAATGGCTCCGCAGCTCGCACACAGCATTCGAGCCGGAGAGAGCGTCGTGTCAACATCGGGGAAGAAGAGAAGAAGAGACAGCGGCGGCGAGACAGCGGCGGCGAGACAGCGGTGGCGAGACAGCGGCGGCGAGACAGCGGCGGCGAGACAGCAACTACAAGACAGCGGCAGCAGAGACCGGGCCCCTCGCTGGCAATAGAGCTGGAAGAAGATAGCGGTGGGGCCCGGAGAAGAGGCCGAACACCGGGAGAAGGCGGAAAGAGACCCCCGAAGTTGGAAGAAGACCCCGGAGCTGACTAATAAATTACTCCTAAAACCTGTGTACTGTGTTTTTTTTTCATTTTGACACTTTTCCCTAGGTGAATGGGTAGGGGTACCATGTACCAAAACTCGTTCACACAGGGTGGGGGGCCGGGATCTGGGGGCCCCTTATTAAAGGGGGCTCCCGGATTCCGATAAGCCCCCCGCCCGCAGACCCCGACAACCAACGGCCAGGGTTGTCGGGAAGAGGCCCGTGTCCTCATCAACATGGGGACAAGGTGCTTTGGGGTGGGGGGCCCCGTAGGGCGCCCCCCTCCCCCAAGGCACCCACCCCCCCATGTTGAGGGCATGCGGCCTGGTACGGCTCAGGGGGGGGGCGCTCGCTCATCCCCACCCCCTTTCCTGGCCGGCCGGGCTGCGTGCTCGGATAAGGGTCTAGTATGGATTTTTGGGGGGACCCCCACGCCAATTTTTTGGCGTAGGGGGTTCCCCTTACAATCCATGCAAGACCTAAGGGCCTGGTATGCCCCTGGGGTGGGAACCCACGCCAGTTTTTTCATTTAAAATTTGGCGCGGTGTTCACGCCTCAGGATTCATACCAGACAGCTGTCAGCACTGCCTGTCACTCATCGCGGAAGGAAAACAAAGTTTTCCTTTCCCGATGAGTGAGCCAGCGCGACATGCACAGTACCCTGTCGCCGAGAACCAGCGCGATGCTATCGCGCTGGAAACACAATCTCGCGGTCAGGTACTGTACCTCTCTTGATCACTCAAGCCAAATGGAGTTGAGAATCAATCACCAGTAATATTTCTATTGCTGTGTGTTTGTTATAGAGCTAGTGTTAAATACAGAATTTTAAAGATATGGCAGCAGAAGACATTTACCAAACATGTTACAGTCAATTCAGTAGAGATGTACAGATGAATAGGAGACATTTAACAAAAATGTTACAGCAAAGTCAGTTCAGTAGAGATGTACAGATGGATAGGAGACATTTACCTGTAAAAGAGCAGAGAAGACATGATCAGAATTGATAACTGCGTCGGCGAAACTGCGCATCACTCGTAACAGAGCCACTCAGGACAGAGCCATGATGTCTGCGCCTTGCCCCTGTACCATTGATGCTACTGAAGGCAATAATGAAATGTAAAATAAAGTATGCAATCAGTGCAAAGCATATGCAGGCTGAACACTAAAAGACTTTCACAAAAATCTGTACAAATGATAAACATAGGAAGTTCATACATGGCCGCTTGTCCATGTATAATTGTGAGGCGCGTTAATCAACGCTCGTATGTGTCGTCCGTTGGCATGACAACAGAGGGCCTTAAATAAGCTGCTGGGTGACGCCGTGGCCACGCCCAACTGAGGAAGTTCTGACGAACGTAACACGTACGGGGGGGAGCCACGCATGGATGACGTCACCCGCTGCCATCCTTGGAACATTCAGCACACTGTTGTGTTACACGCTTGTATTTCTTCATTCCATCTGAGTAGTTGGTATTGGACCTTAATAAAATTTTACATGTTGCACAGTGAGCACTTAAATCTCCTCTTTTTTTCATCTGTACATGGTTTGGTGCTCCTTCTGACGTTATCGATCTTGAGGAGAAGTTTGACTGGCCTGTTTTGCTGCCTACTTTTTGTGTGGGACCTGCATGCATGACTACCTGTTAGCTCAGGCGTCCATGCTCTGACGTGAGCGTAGAACTTAGATTGACGGTGGAGGGTCTGTCACCATGCATTTGATATTGCTGATCTTCACCGGTGGTGTAATCTTTTCATCTTTCTGGGATTTGTTGTTCACCAGCATATTGAACTGTTTTTTATTACGCTGCACTTCCTATTTTTATCATTTGCTATGGATTTTTGTGAACGTTTTTAGTGTTCAGCTTGCATATGTGTGGTATATTTTTGCACTGATTGCATACTTTATTTTATATTTCTATTATGCATTTAGCTGTCAGCTAACACTTTACCGATAAAAAGTATTACTGCTGAATATTTTTTAGCCTAGTAGTTATACAAATCCATCTACAGAATGACATTTTCTCACCTATTTTACTACTTCGAGAATTTTTAACATTTCTTAATATTACTACAGTAGGAAACTTCTATAACAAATTACAATATTTAAGCAGATGTATTTAACCACTTGCTTACTGAGCACCTAAACCCCCCTCCTGCCCATACCAATTTTCATTTTTTAGCGCTGTCACTCTTTGAACGACAATTGCGCGGTCATATAACACTGTACCCAAATTACATTTTTTTCCCCCACAAACAGAGCTTTCTTTTGGTGGTATTTGATCACCTCTGGATTTTTTATTATTTGTTAAAAAAATTAAAAAATACCGAAATTAAAAAAAATTACAAAACCGTTTTATATTTTGTTAATAAATTTTGCAAACAGGTATCTTTTCTCCTTCATTGATGTACGCTGATGAGGCTCCACTGATGGGCACTGATAGGCTGCACTGATGGGCACTGATAGGCTGTATTGATGAGCACTAATAGGCAGCAGTAATGGGCACTAATAGGCGTCACTGGTGGGCACTGATGAGGTGGCACTGGTGGGCACTGATAGGTGGCATTGGTGTGCATTGAGAGGTGGCACTGATGGGTGGCACTGATGGGCGGAACTTTAGGGCATTGATAGGTGGCACTGAAGGGCACTAATAGGTGGCACTGATAGCTGGCACTGATGGGCGCTGACAGGTGGCAGTAATGGACACTGGTAGGTGACAGTGATAGGTAGCAATGCTAGGTGGCACTGATTGGCACCACTGGTGGGCATTGATAGGTGGCACTCACGGGCATTGATAGGTGGCACTGATTGCTGGCACTTATGCACTGGTGGGCACTGATTTGGGGCACTGTGGGCACTGGCAGGTGGCACTGGCAGGCGGTACTGGTGGGCACAGATGAGGCGGCTTCACCTCTTCCTCTTCAGGACTGATGTCCCTTGCACAGAAGCCGGTGATTGGCTTTTTTTTCTCCTCACGCTGTCAGCGTAAGGAGAAAAAATAAACGATTACCGATCTTCTGTTTACATTGTGTAATCAGCTGTCATCACAGCTCGCGCCGTGCACACCCTGCAGGGGGCGCGCGGGGAGCGTGGAAAGAGGAGGGCGTCTATTGACGGCCTCCTGGCAAAGTATATCCGCGCTGTAGCCGTCATTCGGCTATAGCGCGGATCTGAAGGGGTTAAGCAGATGTGTGTATAACAAGATGACTGTCAGTTACAATACAGATGAAATGTGTAAGCGCATATTTGAACAATCATTATTTTTGCATCTTAGCACCTTAGACTCAGTTCCACCTTGCAAATAAATCCAATTAAATTTGGTTTTCTTTCCCTGAAAAATGGAAATTCATATATAGGATTTTCAGGTAAATTATTATTAAAAAGATCTTTCCCTCTCTCTCCCTCTCTCCCTCCCCAGTATATGTACGTATACATATATATATATATATATATATATATATATATATATATATATATATATATATACACTATATTACCAAAAGTATGGGGATGCCTGCATTTACACGCACACTAAATTTAATGCCATCCCAGTCTTCGTCCGTAGGGATCAATATTGAGTTGGCCCACCCTTTGCAGCAATAACAGCTTCAACTCTTCTGGGAAGGCTGTCCACAAGGTTTAGGAGTGTGTCTAGGGGAATGTTTGACCATTCTTCCAGAAGCGCATTTGTGAGGTCAGGCACTAATGTGAATTAAAAGGCCTGGCTCGCAGTCTCCACTCTAATTCATCTGAAAGGTGTTCTAATGGACTGAGGTCAGGCCAATCAAATTCCTCCACCCCAAACTCACTCATCCATGTCTTTATGGACCTCGTTTGTGCACTGGTCCAAATCTATTGGAGGAGGGGGGATTATGATGTGGGGTTGTTTTTCAGGGGTTGTGCATGTAAAGGCAGATGTCCCAATACTTTTGGTAATATAGTGTATATTTGGAAAAATTCCCCATAGGAAATACTGTAAATCTCCATGACCAAATTAAAGGAGAAGTAGGACAAAGGCTATTTTGGCCCTACTCCGCCTGTGGGTCACAGGAATGCACTTCTGTACTCCTGTGATGCAGATTTAGCCAACAGCAGGCTGAAATCCACTATTTGCTGACATCACTCAGACTGTCCAGGCTCTAGAGCAGTGATGTCAAACCTTGGCACCCTAGATGTTTTGGAACTACATTTCCCATGATGCTCAACTACACTGCAGAGTGCATGAGCATCAAGGAAAATGTAGTTCCAAAACATCTGGGGTGCCAACTTTCGCCATCACTGCTCTATAGGGATCCTGACTTTAATGTCAGAATCCACCCAGATGCCTGAGCAGCAGCTGGCTCAGCTTGGCTTAACCTCTCATCTACCTAGGTGAGTATGTATGTTTGTTATTTTGAAATCCCACACTTCTCTTTTAAGCTATATGTTCTAGCAACAGAGTAAGCATTTAAGCAATAAATTAATATTAACACTTTTACTCAGGATTGTTTTCCTAAATTGGCTTCCTGTAAAGCAATTTGTGAGAAAATGTGTTTTTTGTCTAGACTAATTTCACACAGTTGTTATGGGCTGCAATTGACGATTATGTTGCTACAAAAGCCATGGTAGTTAACAGAGAAAATTCAAAATATATAGCGTGAAATTGTATTTTCTTACAAAAGTCAACTGAATGAACTCTTCAAACATGCGTATTGCATACAGATAACCAGAAAATGTAATATATATATATATATATATATATATATATATATATATATATATATATATATATTTACAGTGGGAACGGAAAGTATTCAGACCCCCTTAAATTTTTTACTCTTTGTTATATTGCAGCCATTTGCTAAAATAATTTATGTTCTTTTTTTTTTATCATTAATGTACACACAGCACCCCATATTGACAGAAAAACACAGAATTGTTGACATTTTTGCAGATTTATTAAAAAAGAAAAACTGAAATATCACATGGTCCTAAGTATTCAGACCCTTTGCTCAGTATTTAGTAGAAGCACCCTTTTGATCTAATACAGCCATGAGTCTTTTTGGGAAACATGCAACAAGTTTTTTCACACCTGGATTTGGGGATCCCCTGCCATTCCTCCTTGCAGAGCCTCTTCAGTTCTGTCAGGTTGGATCATAAACGTTGGTGGACAGCCATTTTTAGGTCTCTCCAGAGATGCTCAATTGGGTTTAAGTCGATGCTCTGGCTGGGCCATTCAAGAACAGTCACAGAGTTGTTGTGAAGCCACTCCTTCATTATTTTAGCTGTATGCTTAGGGTCATTGTCTTGTTGGAAGGTAAACCTTCGGCCCAGTCTGAGGTCCTGAGCACTCTGGAGAAGGTTTTCTTCCAGGATATCCCTGTACTTGGCCGTATTAATCTTTCCCTTGATTGCAACCAGTCGTCATGTCCCTGCAGCTGAAAAACACCCCCACAGCATGATGCTGCCACCACCATGCTTCACTGTTGGGACTGTATTGGACAGGTGATGAGTAGTGCTTGGTTTTCGCCACACATACCGCTTAGAATTAATTAACTCCATGCGGGCTTTCATGTGTCTTGCACTGATGAGAGGCTTCGGTCTGGCCACTCTGCCATAAAGCCCTGACTGGTGGAGGGCTGCAGTGATGGTTGACTTTCTACAACCTTCTCCCATCTTCCAACTGCATCTCTGGAGCTCAGCCACAGTGATCTTTGGGTTCTTCTTTACCTTTCTCACCAAGGGTCTTCTCCCCCGATAGCTCAGTTTGGCCAGATGGCCAGCTCTAGGAAGGGTTCTGGTCATCCAAAACATCTTCCATTTAAGGATTATGGAGGCCACTGTGCTCTTAGGAATCTTAAGTGCAGCAGATTTTTCTTGTAACCTTTGCCAGATCAGTGCCTTGCCACAATTCCGTCTCTGAGCTCTTCAGGCAGTTCCTTTGACCTCATGATTCTCATTTGCTCTGACATGCACTGTGAGCTGTAAGGTCTTATATAGATAGGTGTGTGGCTTTCCTAATCAAGTCCAATCAGTATAATCAAACACAGCTGGACTCAAATGAAGGTGTAGAACCATCTCAAGGATGATCAGAAGAAATGGACAGCACCTGTGTTAAATATATGAGTGTCACAGCAAAGGGTCTGAATACTTAGGACCATGTGATAATTCAGTTTTTCTTTTTTAATAAATCTGCAAAAATGTCAACAATTCTATGTTTTTCTGTCAATATGGGCCACTGTGTATACATTAATGAGGAAAATGGCTGCAATATAACAAAGAGTGAAAAATGTAAGGGGGTCTGCTCTTGTGAGAGCAGAACAATAAAAAATTCTGTTCTGCAGTTCTAGAATTCTTTTCTTTAAAGTGGTACACCTGAGGTTGACTGGGCTGGCTAATTAGATGAAACCTTTAAATTACATAACTCTTCTTTCAACTAAAACTGGGCAAAAGAGCCCTGAAATGCAAGTCAATGAATCCTTGAAAGCTCTACACTTGAAACTATGAAAATAGCATACTTTATCTGGACTGTGAAAAAGACAGCATTGTCAGGATCAATTAATCATTTTATTGCCTATTCAAAACAAATTTCAGACTTTTCCCTAACAAATCCAAGAATGTTTTTAATTTGTGCATTAAAAGCATCACCATAACAAATTGCCTCATTAGGCATACCTTAGTGTTAAGACGGTTGTGTTCTGTGCTAACAAACATTTGGTAGGTCTGTTCCTATGTGAATAAGTTTGGACACACACCAGCTGTTGTAAGGTGTATTAAAGTTTTTCAGTCAGAAAGAAAACTACCTGTAATTAGGCTATGGGGCAAAATGTCTTTTCCTAATATATTTGTCAATGCTAGTTCTAAAGCAATGAAGCTAAATATGTTCACAATTCTCAGATTTGTACGCAGCAATATAGTCAAGTTATGCCTGCTCCCATCAGTGTCTAATTTCACAGCTGCTTTATGACCCTTTGAGTCTGATTAAGCACATGGCATATTGTGCTGCCTAACCCCTTAATGGTGGCTTGGTTTTCACCATTTTTTGCACTTTTTTGCAGTGTACAACACAGATATTGATTGATTTTTTTTCCTCCCAGAATTGTATATAGGCTACTTTGGGTTGTTGCCAGCAGTGGTACTGTTGAATAGGGGGTGTAAGTTTGCCCACAGTTAATTATTAATGTTGCTTAACTGCTTCCTGTATGTAATCATTGGAATAATGTTACCCTGCACAATGCTCCAAGCTGAGGGAATCTTAATCTACATCCCTCCTTTGACAATTAGCAGCCAACCTTCTGTGTAGGGATGTAGGAGGAATACAGACAGGGCACACAGCTGGAGCTGGTAGTGCCACCATGTGTCCTAAAACATGGTGATTTGGCAACTCAGTCAGGTCTACTGCTTCCTCTTTATTGGCCTCATATGGTGAATCATCAGAACCACCAATCCCCTAACAGCCTCATAGTCTATGCAATAGCTTAGACAAAATAATGTAAAGCTGTTTTGCAGCTGATATGCCTGGTGGACAGGAGCCATACAGGGACAGAAATTCTCTCTGCTCTACAGGGACAGACCTAGAGGTAACTGACTCCATGGCATCACATGTTGTCATGTGTGCCATTGGTGAGACATTGATACCAAATTGCTGTCCGCCATTTGCTACAATGGATTTGCATTAGTGGGCTGTCAATGAGTATGTATTCAAATACAGGACAAGGACTGGCTCTGGGGAATCTGCTTTTTCACCACAACCTTAATAAGGATGTGTATACATATCATCACTGCTCGAGGAGGCAACAAAAGTTGTGAGCCACAATGAGCGGGGGATCAGCAATAGACATTTTGCAATAACCTAAGTACTGAAGGCACATCAGCAAAAGAAGAGGAGGACCTCCTGCTGTCTCAAGGTCTGCTTCCTGATTATTTTCCTGTGAGTCACTTGCATTTCTCTGCCACAAGAAATCTGCGTTGGATGGGATCATTCATGCATGAAAGAAATGGATCATTACTGGGTGCCCTTTTTGGATCCATGTTACAAGAGGAAAATGCCAGAGTGCATCCTGCCTTCATGGAGGGATTACAAATGTGCTATCTGAAAGAGGTGGTGCAGGGGAAATGCCTAACCATTTTCTCAGAGCGTGGTAGAATTCCCTTTCATGACCAATGTCACTTGGACACTCAGGTCGATGAAAGAGGGAACAGTGGGGGCAATGCCTGCCTAAGTGATGTTGTTGGGTTCTTCTTCACAATGCCTTACCCCAGGTCTTCCTGTTAGCAACAGCATAACCCATATGATTAATAATTATATGGGGTCACTGGCAGTTGTACACACTCTCAGAATGGACAACAGTCTTGATTACTGGATCTTGAGAAAGGACCTGTGGTCAAAGCTGCCCAGTTTACAATGTAATTTCTGGGCTGCACTGCAGCCAGTGTGCTTTCAGAATGGGCATTTAGCACAGTAAGTAGTTTTATAACAGAGACAAGAATCCATCTTCCTTTGACTCCAGCTCACTTGAACATGTTCTGGATCATACATGAATACCAACCCCCTGCAGCTACTGCTACTATTTTTTTTTCTTAATAGATGGCCCAAAAATATTTTTATACCATACAGCATTACTATCTCCTACCACAGCTGCTGGCCTTTTACCAATATTATCTCTTGCCACCACAGTAGGCTTGCCAGCATTACCATTTTATGCTGCCTTTACAAGTCTAGTCAGGTTCTTCTACATTCATTGTCAAGATACCACACCTTATTTTTACGCAGTTGCCTCTCAGCTGCCAAATTAAAATCAGCTTTTGTTACATGTTACAAGCCAGGAGGCACTGCGCTGCATTCTCAGCATTCCTTCACTCGCTAGACGTTAGATCGTCATCTCAGACTCAGCATACAGTTGCCGTGTAGCCCAATAAAATGTCGGAAGCCACTCAACTGAATAAGGTGTAGCATTTGAAAGAGACTCTCCAATATACTCTGAGCTTATTTTGCCAAACATGAGAGTGAATGGCAATAGCATTTGGTGAGCGCTTTTCTGATTCCCTATTCATCATTGGTGGAGGATATAAGTGTATATTAATATATATTTTTCTGCATCTTTCAAGTATGCAAAAATGTACATAACCACATTTCTCTAAAAATCTGAAGGTTTTCATTCCCTTACAGCTTTAGGAGTTTGTTAAAGACCCCCCGAACCATATATTTTCTGAAAGCATAGGACCAGTAAAATAAAAGGAAGGTGCTACTGATTTTTTTTTCTATTGTATTTCTATTGAAAATTTTTCATAAACAATACAAATATCAGAAAAAATGTCATAACATATGACATAGCAAATATAGTACTGCACTACTACGAATAAAGGAAGAATTGTCATATTGATGTACATAAACAAAAATGATATGGAAAGTATCATAAACCATATGAGGGTAGTAACCCATAGGAAGGCTTCTCAAAAACACATTAAACCATCACATTAAACTATCACATAAAGCAAATTATGGCTTAAGGGGTACATCTATGAAAAGGTTACTGAATGTGTCAGTAAAAGCAGAGAAATTACCTCAGAAAACTGTGTAATCGGGGGTTTTACACCATGGTAGAAAGGAGGGGTGTGTAATAGAAAATGAACACATTATATTGTAATACAAAAAGGGATGTAAAGTAACAGTAATTAATCTGACATTTGGGATACTGATTATGGATTAAGTTTAGAGTTGTCCCAAAGATCCCAAATTTGTGAAAATTGGGTTAGTCGTGTACCACAGCAGTGAGATGTTCCATTCTACGGATGTGGGTTAGAGTTTGTAGAATTTGAGATAATGTGGGGGGAGAAGTGGATAACCATTCTAAGGGAATAACTCATTTAGCTGCGAACAGAATAAAGGAGCTCAGTTTCTGGATGTGCTTGGAGATACCAGAGATAGGCAGACCCAGGAGAAAATTCAGTGGGTCCCAAGCAAATGATAGTCCAAGTAAAGTTTGAATGAAAGAGCGGACGGAAGACCAAAATGGTTTGATACTAGGACATTCGCAAAATATGTGAAAATGTGAGCCAACCGCACCATGGTACCTCCAGCACAACAGAGAAACCTCAGAATTATACCTATGAAGGACCTCTGGAGTTCTATACCAAAATAACAAAATTTTTACGCTGTCTCTTTCTGTTCCACATATCTCGAGGCTCTAGATATAGTGTCCCAAATGCTATGCCATTGTAGGAAAGTAATTGACCACTCAGAATTTGGGACCATTTGTTCATGTAAGAATGGGACGTATTATGTAGTGGATGGGCGTTGTGAAGGTAAATGGATGATATAAGGTGAACCTGATTGGGGCATTGGACACACAATAGTTCAAATGGAGTGGGTTTCTCCAGAGTTAGAGTAGAGGATTTGGAAGAGAAGTAGTGTTTGAACTGGTGGTATGTATAGCGGGGAGCAAGCACCACTAAACTAGCTATACGGTGAGATTTGTTATGTCAAATAAAATTAAGACAATATCTTTGCATATATTTTAGCTGTTTCATTGGAATAGGAACTGGAAGCATTTTAAATAGGTATAAGAGTCTTGGTAGTACAAACATTTTAAAGACATTGATCCTTCCTAGGAGAGAGAGCAGATGTGTCCCACTGACGTAAAAGGCGATCAATGTCCTTAAAAAGGGGAGGGTAGTTAACTTGGTTAAGAGTGGAATATGAGGAGGTTAGGTAGATCCCCAGGAATTTGAGGGAATGAGAGTACCAATGATATAGGAAATTGAGTTGCAGGGTAGCAAGAGTTGGAGGGGGATATGTAGTGGTAAGGCTTCCGTCTTGCTAGTGTTAATCTTATATCCCGATAGGAGGCCAAAAGTCATAAGTAGATCATGGAGATTGGGAAGAGAAGTGTGGGGGCTGGTTAGAGTCAGCAGGATATCGTCAGAATATAAAGACAACTTGTATTCCCTCTGTTGTAAAAAGACCCCCATATGTCAGGGTGAGACCGGATGGCTGCCGCCAAGGGTTTCAAGCAGAGGATAAAAAGTAAAGGAGACAAGGGGCAACCCTGTCTCGTACCATTACGGGGTACGGAGAGGGAATGATGACAACAGGAAGGAAGACGATTGAACTTGGGATAATGGTTGGGAGTAGAGAGCACGGAGAGCCGCTATAAACGAACCTGTATATCCATATCTAGAAAGGGTGGCAAACATATATGGCCAGCTAAGCCTGTCAAAGGTTTTCTGGGCATCTAAGCTTAAGATCAGAGCTGGGCGAGAGGTCTTGTTTAATAAATCAATCAGGTCAATAGTGCACCTAGTGTTATCACCAGCATGTCTAGAGGGTATGAAACCCACCTGGTCTTTATGTATACACCTAGGGAGCATGGGAGTTAGTCTGTTAGCTGGGATTTTAGTAAATATTTTGCAATCGGAGTTAAGTAAAGCGATAGGACGATAATTATCAGGGAGGGAGGGATCTTTGCCAGGTTTCGGGATCACTGATATGTGAGCATGGAGATATTGGGAGTGTGGAATGGTACCTTTCATTAAAGAAGTAAAACGTGATATGTGAGCAATGACATATTGGGAGTGTGGAATGGTACCTTTCATTAAAGAAGTAAAAAAGTGATATCAGGTGTGGGCTGAGAATTGGGAGAAACGTTTTGTAATATGAATAAGTCCATCAATCCCTGGAGACTTATGAGCTGGTAAATCTTTTACAACCTCAGCTAATTCTTCTGGGGTAACGACAGCATTCAAAAAAGACAGGTGGGCTAAGATAAGCTTACAGTAGGTACATGCATTGAGGCAAAGAAAGATTCAAATTTGGCATGTGAAAAATTATATTTAGAATTGGCGTTTAGACAACTGTACAGTGCATGCTAAAATTCCCCAAAGACCTTGATCATAGTTAGGGATGAACTTTGAGTTTGAGTCAAACTCATGTTCGACTCGAACATCGGCTGTTCGCAAGTTCGCCGAACAGCGAACAATTTGGGGTGTTCACAGCAAATTCGAAAGCCGCGGAACACCCTTTAAAAGTCTATGGGAGAAATCAAAAGTGCTAATTTTAAAAGCTTATATGCATGGTATTGTCATAAAAAGTGTTTGGGGACCTGGGACCTGCCCCAGGGGACATGGATCAATGCAAAAAAAGTTTTAAAAACGGCCGTTTTTTCCTTTAAATTTCGTACCTGGGGGGTGTCTATAGTATGCCTGTAAAGCGGCGCATGTTTCCCGTGTTTAGAACAGTCTGACAGCAAAATGACATTTCAAAGGAAAAAAAGTCATTTAAAACTACTCGTGGCTATTAATGCATTGCCGGTCCGACAATACATATAAAAGTTCATTGATAAAAACGGCATTGGATTTCCCCACAGGGGAACCCCGAACCAAAATTTTTTTAAAAATGGTGTGGGGGTCCCCCTAAATTCCATACCAGGCCCTTCAGGTCTGGTGTGGACATTAAAGGGAACCCCGCGCCAAAAAAAATAAATGACGTGGGGTCCCCCCAAAAATCTATACCAGACCCTTATCCGAGCACGCAACCTGGCAGGCTGCAGGAAAAGAGGGGGGGACGAGAGAGCGCCCCCCCTCCTGAACCGTACCAGGCCACATGCCTTCAACATTGGGAGGGTGCTTTGGGGGTCCCCCCAAATGACCTTGTCCCCGTGTTGATGAGGACAAGGGCCTCATCCCCACAACCCTTGCCCGGTGGTTGTGGGGGTCTGCGGGCGGGGGGCTTATCGGAATCTGGAAGTCCCCTTTAACAAGGGGACCCCCAGATCCCGGCCCCCCTGTGTGAAATGGTAAGGGGGTACAAAAGTACTCCTACCATTTCACAAAAAAAATGTCAAATATGTTAAAAATGACAAGAGACAGTTTTTGACAATTCCTTTATTTAAATGCTTCTTCTTTCTTCTATCTTCTATCTTCTTTCTTCTACTATCTTCCTTCAGTTTCTTCCTCCATCTTCTTCTTCTTTTTCCTCCGATCCTCTGCTTCTTGCTCCGGTGTTCTCGTCTGGTATCTTCCTCCACAGCGTCTTCTTCCCTTCTTCGTGTCCCGTGCGTCAGAGGGGGCGGGTTTTCCTTTGAAATGTCATTTTGTTGTCAGACTGTTCTAAACACGGGAAACATGCGCCCCTATACAGGCATACTATAGACACCCTCAGGTACGAAATTTAAAGGAATATTACACTTTTATTGTTTAACTTTAAGCATTATAAGCCCTTTTTAAAACTTTTTTTTTGCATTGATCCATGTCCCCTGGGGCAGGACCCAGGTCCCCAAACACTTTTTATGACAATAACTTGCATATAAGCCTTTAAAATTAGCACTTTTGATTATTCATGTTCGAGTCCCATAGACTTTAAAGGTGTTCGCATGTTAGAATACATTTTTGGCCTGTTCGCATGTTCTGGTGCAAACCGAACCAGGGGGTGTTCGGCTCACCCTTGATCATAGTTTGTGGGCAGTACGTGGGAAACCCATTAGATTGTATAAGAAAATCTAGAGAAGAATGAAAAGGGCGGGCTTAAGTTTGTTTATTAGCATTCTATGGGGTTTCTTTGGAATACTCATACAATTTATGTTTTGCCCATAAGAGGGATTTAGCTACTTTCCCCATGTCCAGAGATCTGATCCGATTATGGAGAAAAGTGACATTGCAGAGACGGGCCACCATGGGGAAAGACAGCAGTACTTCCTCAGCTTTGCGCAATTTGGTAAGCAAAGATGAGCGTTGAAGGTTTGTCTCTTTTTTCAGATAGGAGCCAGCCAAAATGCATTGACTTTGTAAGTACGCTTTGTGTGCTTTACACAGGGTGGAGACCCCAGGCACTGAGTGCTCGTTGAACTAAAAAATTTCAGTTAGGTCATTAGACAGATGGTCTCTAATCTCTGGAACATGGAGAAAGGATTCATTAAGACGCCAGTGACAGGTATTAGGGGGTCTTAGGGGATAAGGCTGAAAAGGCAATATCTAAATATACTGAGGAGTGGTCTGACCAAGTAATAGTGTTAATTTCCGAAAGAACCATGAAAGTCAATAAAGGAGATGAGTATAATTTGTGGGGAGGTGAGTAAAATATGAATTGCCTATGAGTAGGATGCTTAATTCTCCAAATATCTAGAAAATTCCAGGTTCTAATAAGCTTATGGAAAGAAGAGGATAGATGATTGACCTTAGCTGACAGGGTGGGTGCGAACAACACTCATCTATCTTTGATAGGTGACATTGTCATATTAAAGTCAACTCCCATGATCATAAAGGGTTGAGAAAAATTTCCAATCTCTCTAACAATTCCTCCAGAAATTGTATTTGACCTAAGTTAGGAGCATACACATTAACTAGTGTTAGAGACTGGTTTAGGTAATCAGTCAAGGAAAATATACCTACCTCGGGGGTCCAAGTAGGAAGATTTAATTCGCAGGGGGAAAGATCGCTTAACTAGAATAGCCACACCTGCTTTCCCGGAAGGATCTGATGCTGCATAGGCAGTAGGGAAGTGTTGGGCAGCCTCCTGGGCGAAAGTGGGTATCCTGGACCATGATTACATCTGCCGTTGATTTTTTAAACTCTTTCAGTGCTAACCAGCACTTTTGTACTGAGTTTAAGCCCTTGATGTTATAGGTAAGAAGTCTTAACGCCATAACAACAAAATCATATCAGGGGGCAGATGCCAAAATAATTTGTATAATTGAGGAATAGAGCACAGTGGAACCCATGGTGTAAAAAAAGGACAAGAGCATATGACATGACATGACACAAACAAGGATGCAAACAACAAATAAGGCATCAGAACATTCCAAACAGTGGACTCGTAATAGGTCAAAAAAGGACCTAAAGGTAAAGGAAAAAGAACCAAAAAGAAAGTTGAAAAAACCTCAGGGGATTACACTGCTCAGGAAACCAGAGTCAAAGCCTTGGGTTAGGGAGTGGGGCAGGGAGAACTCCGAGACAACCGACATGAGAAGGGGGTCCCCACTGTCTTCCAGTGAGGAAGGGAGGAGGTAACTAAAAGTCAGATAAATTAACTAGTAGATCTTATAAGATCATCCCATGGGTGTGGAAAACCATCCCATAATTGGGAAAATTGCCAAAAAGCCAGAGAGTTTGGAAAAATAGAGCCAATGAGTGTCAGAACGGCTCTTAGGTAGGGAATCTGGAATAAGGATGCCTCTGGGGTGTAGACAGATGTTTCTGCTGCTTCTGTTGGACTGGGGTCCAGATCTGGGTTGGAGCGAATGGTGGTTTAGGCATAGATGGAATGGGCAAGGTGTCTTCTTGTGGAAAAGGTGGGAGACCCATAGGAAGGAATCACTCTCCTGAAGATGATGCATGGAGTGTTGCATACCATCTTGAGAGGCAGAAAGGCGAAAGGGAAAGCCCCAGCGATAGATAACAAAGAAAGAGTAAAATTTGGCCTGAGAAAAATGATATAAAAATTGCTCAAATGTTCATCATATCGCTATTTACATTAAAAATACACTAAAATCATTAATAGTGCACATAAACACAACACAATTTACAAAATTCTTGCGAAATTACTACTAAAGCATTGTTCACATGTGGCATACTGAAGTGTATGCCCATGGAGGGTCATGTTTACCCTAACAGCGATGCACAGGTGTTCCGTGCATCCCCGTACAGGCAGTCCCATTTATGATAACTGGGATGCAACTTCTGCACAGGCATAGCTACTGTTTTTTAGGCGGGCCCAATCAAACCACCCATTATTCTCTATGGAGAGGCTTATGTAAATGGTCATGTGTCCATTTACACTCGTCTGCATCCGATCCGGTCTGCTAAAAACAGACGGATGGGGATCCCATTCCCCATCCATCTAGCAGATCGGATGGTATCCGACAGAAATGAACAGGCAGTCTCTTTCCATCTAACCGCCCTATAGAGAACAACGGGCTGTGTTCGCTGATGCAGAGCAGACATGGACCTGTCATCCGCCTGTTCAGCGGGGATCAGCATTCAGATTCTAAACTTTCTAAACTTTTTTATAGTTATATCCTTTAATTTTTTTTGTATTTTCTTTTTGGGGGGATCTTTGGTGAGATATCAGAGGTCTAAACAGACCCCCATATCTCTTTTTTTTTGAGACAAAGAAATGAACTAAAGATAGTAATTCATAAACTGACAGTCTGACACATAGTAGACTCTCGGTTTGTTATGATCAGCTGTCAGTGGACATAGGAGCGATCGGTAGTGATTGCTGCCTAGGTCCACTGTACTACAGGGAGGGGGCTGGTAAACACATGTTTACCAAGCCCCAAAGCCCCAACTTCACCTGCACTTCCCCCCCACCTTCCCACCTGCACTCTCCAGCCTGACAGCTTGCCGGAGCTCAGTGCAGGAAGAGAAAGAGAGATGCCTTCAGAGCAGGGATGGATTGGGGGTGCGTGGGCCGGTACGAGGGTGATATGACTGGTATGGGGGACACATCTGGATCCCCTCTAGGCCCCTTCAGCACCTGAAGCCGGCAGGAGTGGCAGAGGAGGGATGCCAGCTTATGAAGATAGCTGCAGGGGATCAGGTTTGTGGGAGGGTCAGGTTGGGTGTGGGAGGGTAATCAGTGCTGGGTGGGATGAAGGGGGGTGAAGGGGATAGGAAAGGAGAGTGGGGTGAGCAGTTCTAAATGAAAGGGAGGGGTGGAAGGTGGAGAGGCATGGGGGAGGGGCGGTCACATTTGAGGTTATTAACTGATCAGTGAGTTGTAATCTGCTGATCAGAATTATAGCATTGTTTAGCAGAGTCTGATGAACAATTCTGCTATTAGTTTATTTTTTGAAGTGACCATGAGCTTATAGGAGAAGGAGAAATTAGGTCCGTACACCGTACAGACCTGGCCAGCTGCAAGCAGTGCTGTAGGTCCATATGGCAGTGAAAATAGTGCTGTAGGTCGGGCAGTTAAAGGGTTAATGAGCATAAGAGTGAACAGAGCCAACCTGTTTGCTGGAATTTTTGCCTAGATTTTCAAATCGGTATTGAATAAAAATTATTGGCCTAAAATTCTGTGGACGATCAGACTCCTTCCCTGATTTGGGTAAGGTAATGATTATAGCTGGCAACATTTCTTGGGAAAAGAAAGCGATGCAGCCTCATTGTAAAGATTATGTAAATTAGGTATTGATAGATTCTTAATATCTTTGTAATATTTGGCAGTAAAGCTGTCTTTACCAGACAAGATATCATTAGTCAAAGTTAACTTGACTACTTGAAGTATTTCAGGATCAGTAATGGGTGCGCAGAGTTGGGAGTCCAAGGCAGGCCAAGCATAGAAAGCCAGTTATAGATCCTTCAGTAGGCTGAGGTATATTAGTATCTTTAAGGTATGTAAAGAATGGTAATATCTTTGGAAAAAAGCAGCTATATCTTTGGGTGGAATAGTTTAGTTTTCTTGGTGGGGTCAAATAGAAAGGAAAGCTTTGTTTTAGCTTGTCTATTTCTAAGGTATTTGTCAGCTTGTTACCCTGAGAGTAATGAATAACTTTAAGACTCTGTAAGGACTTTTCATGCTCAGAAAAGAGAAGTAGCCTAAGCTCATGCCTACAGTTCTGTAGTTTAGCACTCACACTAGGAGAATGCGACAACTCATGTTGGATTTCTAAATTTTTGAATTTTTTTAAAAATTCTGAGAGAACCTGCACTTTCTGCTTTCTCTCTGCAGCGGCCATTTGCATCAGCAGCCCTCTAGAAAATGCTTTATGAGAACACCAAATCGAGTATATGTTAGAGTCTGGAGTAGAGTTAAAAATGGCGCAGTACAAAGTACCTCAGTCAACTGTTCCTATAAGTGCAAGGGCAGAATCCACACAAACATATATAAATCTTATATATAAGTGGAAAGTAAGTCTATCAAGGCAGCCACCAAAAAGGACCGGAAGCCAAGTCCAATGTACTGGAAGAAAACACAAGGAAAAGGGGCGCCACTGAGTATGTATCAAACACAATTTATTTATAAAAAGCAATATCCACTCACATGTAGAGCTGAAATGTTGAGTTCAGATACATCTCAACCATGAATCCTATATCAGAGGCCTTCTTATACAACTGAGTGTTAAGACTAATGCCGCATACACACGATCGAGTCCTGTCAAAAAGTCTGCTCGTCTGTATGCTAGTCCGACGGACAAAAACCGACGCTAGGGCAGCTATTAGCTACAGGCTATGAACTTCCTTGTTTTAGTCTGGTCGTATTTCATCAAGTACGAATCCATCGGACTTTGGTTGACCGTGTGTAGGCAAATCCGTTCATTCGGAAAGTCCGTCGTAAAGTCCATCGAAAAGTCCGCCAGACAAAGTCTGCTCTAAAGTCCGCTCGTGTGTACGCGGCATTAGAAACGCAGAGCACAGCAGCTTAACAACTTTCTTTCAACCATTCAAAAATTAGAAACCGCAAACAAGAAATCTACTTCGTATAAAATTAAAGAACAACTATCTCGAGCTAGACATGATTTAAGATCGCTGTTGCTACAGCGACATGACCATCATATTAGAACGCTGAAAGCCAACTCATACAGGTATGGATCAAGGCAAGTAAATTACTAGCTAACCAGGTCAAGGAAAAAATATTAAAACAAAAACGTTCACATATCACTGACCCAGTTACTGGTCAGAAAATAGTTAATCCAAAAGAAATAGCAGATTTCTTTAGTGCCTATTTTAGTACATTATATAATTTTCACTCAGATCCAGATACAGCCCAACCAACTCCAGACCTCATTACAAAATTTTTAGAAACAATATTGTTTCCGCTATCCGCTACTGTTGTCACATTACCTAAACCGGGAATAGAACCGAATATGCCACAAAATTTTAGGCCGATTTCATTGTTAAATGTAGATGTGAAAGTCTATGCCAAACTACTTGCTAATAGATTAGCCAGTCTTATGCCATCCTTAGTAAAGCAGGACCAAGTAGGGTTTATCTCAGGGCGCCAAGCATCTGATGCAACCAGACGGATAATAAACCTCATCCACTTAATGGAAAAATCAAATGAGCCTTCTCTGCTTCTCACCTTATATGATGGGAAGGCCTTTGATCACATACACTGGGGATATTTATTTAGCGTATTAAAAAAATTTGGTCTTATAGGTCAAATACATTCTGCAATCTTATCTCTGTACTCTATGCCATTGGCTCATGTGTTCTCTGAAGAATTTACTCTCAGTCCTTTCAAATAACTAGCAGCACATGCCATGGGTGCCATTTGTCACCCCAACATTACAGGAGATAACTTGTTTAAATAAATTTTACCTTTTGTAGTCAGGTAGATTAGCCGCATATAAAATGAGACTCTTACCTAAAATACTATACTATTTTTGAACACTGCCTGTTCATATCCCGGCCAACTTTTTTCTAGTTTACAATCCCAATTGACCAAATTTATATGTGTGGACAATAAAGCACGTTGTTTGTTTCAGATTCTAATGAAACATAGAGCAGCAAGAAATGGGCCTTCCTTACTTAAGAGATTATTACATGGCTACCCTGTTAGACCAAATTAAATTTTGGTTCCAGCCAGCTCACCTAAAACACTTGAGCATGCTGGAACATGACTGGGCTCAAACAGAAACTATTATGCCCATATGTGCGATCGGAGCTTGTTGTCGGAAATTCTGACCATGTGTAGGCTCCATCGGACTTTTTCCCTCGGAATTTCCGACACACAAAATTTGAGATCTGGATCTCAAATTTTCCAACAACAAAATCCGTTCTCGTAAATTCCGATCGTGTGTACACAATTCCGATGCACAAAGTGCCACGCATGCTCATAATAAATTACGAGATGGAAGCGATCGGTCTGGTAAAACTAGCGTTCGTAATGGAGATAGCACATTTGTCACGCTGCAATTTTTAAAATATTTTAATGCAGTGCATTCTCTTCTTCTTTATAATGCTAGAATAATAAAGCTGTTTTGCTGCTCATATTCACACAGAGTTCTGACAAACGGATTTCTTTATTATTTCTCATGATCTCCTGAATAATATTATTTTTTTCCGTCAGATCTCCATAATAATGTTTATCATTTTTGTTTAGATTTTTTTTATCAAAATCTCCTATTTTTTTTGTTTTTTATAGTGATCGCCATAATATTATTTCTCATTTTGTGTGTCAAGTTACCACAACACCATTATTATTCTGTATTTTTTAACCACAAGGAGTTTGTTTGGTGTTGGTGTTCCTTGTTAATTTGACATTGTATTTTTGAAATGTACCTGCCTACTCACAAACTGTCCTTTTTGAAGTAAAACACATAGGCATTTCAGAAAAAAATAGCCATTTATTCTGGGTCAGAACAAAATAAAGAGGAAGGCAACGCTGGAGAAACTGCTAAAATTGGCGAAGCCTTTTTACCTCAGGGCACACATCAACTATTTGCCAGCCAAAATTGGTGGCCTGAAGAGTCCATATAATAGTGAGCACAATCCGGTCCAGGACTCCAAGACATCAGGAACAGCAGCAGATGACATCTATGTCCCCAGGCTGTGGTCATACACAGCCTGCATCTTTTGCCAGACCAGACTGAACCCAGGCCATCACTTTTTTGTCTTCCTTACAGTCTTCCTTCCAGGCTGTGGCTGTGGTGTTGGAGGTGTGGCAGGAGGTGGAGGAGGAGGAGGATGGTCAAACTCACACAGGTGTGTTTTGGTTGTGAGTTGGCCCCTCAAACCCTTATTTTGGGTGATCACCATAAGTTCCTCACACAAGAGGCGTTGGCCCTCCTCCATTTGCTGCATTTTGTATGCAGTCATGCATGCAAAGGCCTCTTGGAGAGTGGGGTTGGTCCTACCCCTTTTGGTTGGAAGGCGGAGGGGAGGGACCCATGCGATTCTGTGAGGCTCCTACTGGGCCAGCCACCTCCTGGCTGCCACTTCCCCCTGCCACCTCCTGGCTGCCACATTCCACCCCCACCTCCTGGCTACCACATTTCACAGCCTCCTCCTAGCTGCCACATTCCACAGCCTCCTCTTGGCTGAGGCTTTCCTGTGTATGAAAAAGGGACATAGTTTTAGTTTATTGTTCATCAATCACACACAATTTTAAGCTCATGACTGTTGCAAATTGAATGTTAATAAATCGAAAACACTATCATTCTGACCCCAGCATTTTACATTCTTGTCACAAACCTTTTTGGCTACTACTGTCTATTGATATATAAAACACTTTATTAAATCAGCAAATAGCGATCAATAATAACATCTATTTCCCATCATTTATTTTACGACAAGAAATATGTTGAACAATGTTATACCTGGCTCAAGCTGGGCTCCTCCACTTCTTCCTGGCTGGAAGGCCCAGCGTGGGCATCGGAAGCCTCAGCTGGGGTAGAAGGAAGCGTGGAAGGTAGGGTTGAGAGGGATTCCCTGACTTCAGTCTGGTCTGCCAGAAAATGAAGTCTCTCATAGTACCACAGCCTGGGGACATAAATGTCATCTGCTGCTGCTCCTGATCTCATGGTTTTCTGGACCTTATTACGCTCACGATTATATGTACTCCTCAGGTCACCAATTTTTGTTTAAATAGGGGATGTCTGCCATGGGGACCTGATGCTTAACCAACTCCAGCAGTTTCTCCATCACTGCATGCCTCTCTATTTTGTTATTATGATGCGGGTGTTTCACCTGCCACAGACAGGGCAGCTCCCTGTATTTATCAATGAATATTGGAAGGAAGCTGTGCTCTTTGAACCCATCCATTTTCTCTGCAATATAGTCAGAACAGAAAAACATAACATACACAACTCAGTAACTTACAAAGAGTTATTGGTTGATGATCTATTGCAAACAGAAAAACCCATTGATCACCCCACCATTGCAGCAGGGCTACAAGTTTGGAGATACTTTTGTAAATATTATGACCCCTCCACAAAAAGTATAAAGATTCCTATCCCCCTCAACTCGCTAAAGTTTATAACACCAGACATTTCCTTTTCTAAATGGACAGCCAAGAGTCTGCATACCATTGAAGATGTCATTTGTGATGGATGCTTGATTTTGTAATGGAAATTTGTAAGTTCTTTATATAATTGTATTCTATTTTGTATGTATTGCACACTGCCCTCACTGTGCACACAGCACTAATGATGTTTTCAGTACATGTTTACATTCTTTCGAGTCCTGATTAGAATTAGCCTGCCTATGTAATGCCCCTTGTTACCATAAACGTACAATTGTAATATTAATGTGATACTTACGTGATCATGTGTATAAAAACCTTCAATTGCGTCATAATAAAGCAGAACAGTTATTTGGAAAGATGCTGAGCGTATCTTTTGTGTCTGTTCCCTACTGCAGTAGCTATTATTAATTTGGAACCACTAATCAATATGAGGATAGGAGTTGCCTATCATCAATTTAACCGAGTCAGCATGGCAAGCTTTGCCTAGGAGGGGTTTCCAGGTGACCCTGAGTATCCGAAACGAGGAGCTTGAGATGATCTGGGAATTTCTGATAATCAGCTGGCTGAGGTAAGCCTTTTGCTTACATTTGAGTTATCAGACTTCCTTGATCGGTAAGGCATTGCATACATCGAACTGTATTGATTGGTGGTTATATGTTATGTTGTCCCAGTCTATTGTCCATCGGAGTGATGAAGTAGTTTAGAGGCAAGAGGGTATAGTCACATGTAGAGAAGACTGGCCAGTCATTATTGTCATTAAATTAAGTAAGGGAATGAAGGGTAAGAGACCCTCAAAAATGCCCAGCACAAGAGGAACGCTATATATGAACCGAAGGTGCGGTTCCGCCTATACTGAGCCCCTAGTACGGCATCCAAACAGTAGCAGAGAGTGACGGAGGAGATGCTGCATCTCATTTCCATGCATGAGCAGAGGATCCTTGCTCGATTCGGACGAGAGTCAGCGGGTGGGTTGAGAGCCTGTTTCCGCTGATCTTGGGTCTACATTGGTGCTGGGAGTTCACACAGGAGTATTGAGAAGTTGGATTGCTGTGCTGTTTTTGGCTTGATTATATGACTTTCTAATGTGAGTGCAATGATTGAAGGTTACACAGTTCAATAAATGTTGTGTTTTACGGTATCACACTATGTGCACATTTTTTATTTACATATAGAATGAAATGACACTGGGTCAGATGGAACGTGGATCTTTCACTCTACCTTGAGTGTACAGTGTTTCATGCACTTTTGCCAAAACACGAGAGTGTGAGGCATATTCATTCGGTGAGTGTTTAATTCAGAGGGAGAGGAATCACTGGCACGTTTGATTTGGTGGAGATTTTCAGCAATTTGCACACTTTTTCATGGTGCTCTCTTCTATGGACATTTCTACGGATGTATTTTTATAGATGATGGACCTTTGAATTAATTTTTGGTTTGGAGTGATACACACAAGTGTCATTTATATAATTTCAGTATACTAGTTTTTATACTTTGAACACTGGGTTGCGTTATATCACTGATTTGTGGACTCTTTTTTATGTCGTTTTATTTACAGGTTAGAGTGATATATACAATTTATATTATCACAGTACACTGACTGTACACTTTGAACACTGGGGCATGTTATATCACTAATAGTAGCACCGCTTATATTAATTTTCTGGTGTTTGCAAATTAATATAGATTATTTATAGTTCACATTTAAAGTGGCAGCTTTGTTTCATATATTTCATATATTTCACGTTTTGATTTACACCAAGTGGTGCAATAGACACTTTTCCTGAGCGCAGTGGTGGGGACTCAAGGAGGGCGCAGTTTTGTTTGAGTACCATTGTTTACATGTTGTTATCATTTATTATAATATTGGCAGGAAAAAGTTGTCTTTTGAAACATGAAACTGGAGTTTAGGGATGAGCCACACACCCTCCTGTTCGGTTCGCACCAGAACATGCGAACAGGAAAAAGGTTTGTTCGAACACGCGAACACCATTAAAGTCTATTGGACACGAACATTAATAATCAAAAATGCTAATTTTAAAGGCTTATATGCAAGTTATTGTCATAAAAAGTGTTTGGGGACCTGGGTCCTGCCCCAGGGGACATGGATCAATGCAAAAAAAAGTTTTAAAAACGGCCGTTTTTTCAGGAGCAGTGATTTTAATAATGCTTAAAGTCAAACAATAAAAGTGTAATATCCCTTTAAATTTTGTAACTGGGGGTGTCTATAGTATGCCTGTAAAGGGGCGCATGTTTCCCATGTTTAGAACAGTCTGACAGCAAAATGACATTTCAAAGGAAAAAAAGTCATTTAAAACTACTCGCGGCTATTGCATTGCCGGCCCGACAATACACATAAAAGTTCATTGATAAAAATGGCATGGGAATTCCCCACAGGGAAACCCTGAACCAAAAAAAATGACGTGGGGGTCCCCCTAAATTCCATACCAGGCCCTTCAGGTCTGGTATGGATATTAAGGGGAACCCCGGACAAAATTTAAAAAAAAAATGATGTGGGGGTCCCCCAAAGTTTCATACCAGACCCGATTTTAAGGGGAACCCCGCACTAAAATAAAAAAAACGTCGTGGGGTCCCCTCATAAATCCATACCAGACCCTTATCTGAGCACGCAACTTGGCAGGCCGCAGGAAAAGAGGGGGGACGAGAGAGTGCCCCCCCTCCTGAACCGTACCAGGCCACATGCCCAACATTGGGAGGGTGCTTTGGGGTAGCCCCCCAAAACACCTTGTCCCCATGTTGATGAGGACAAGGGCCTCATCCCCACAACCCTGACCGGTGGTTGTGGGGGTCTGCGGGCGGGGGGCTTATCGGAATCCGGAAGCCCCCTTTAACAAGGGGACCCCCAGATCCCGGCCCCCTCCCTGTGTGAAATGGTAAGGGACCATTTCACTAAAATACTGTCAAAAATGTTAAAAACGACAAGAGACAGTTTTTGACAATTTATTTAAATGCTTCTTTTTTCTTCTTTCTTCTATCTTCCTTCATCTTCTTCTTCTTCTGGTTCTTCTGGCTCTCCTGGTTCTTCCTCCGGTGTTCTCATCCAGCATCTCCTCCGCTGCGTCTTCTATCTTCTTCTCCTCAGGCCGCTCAGCACCCATGGCATGGGGGGAGGCTCCCGCTCTTCTCTTCATCTTCTTCTCTTCTTCTCTTCTATTCTTCTTCTTCTTCTTCTTCTTCTTCTCCGGGCCGCTCCACACCCATGCTGGCATGGAGGGAGGCTCCCGCTGTGTGACGCGTCTCCTCTTCTGACGGTTCTTAAATAATGGGGAGTGGGGCCACCCGGTGACCCCGCCCCCCTCTGACGCACAGTGACTTGACAGGACTTCCCTGTGACATCACGGGGAATGCCACAGGGAAGTCCTGTCATGTCCCGTGCGTCAGAGGGGGGCGGGGTCCCCGGGTGGCCCCGCTCCCCATTTTTTAAGAACCGTCAAAAGAGGAGACGCGTCACACAGCGGGAGCCTCCCACCATGCCAGCATGGGTGTGGAGCGGCCCGGAGAAGAAGATGAAGAAGAGAAGAAGAGAAGAATATGAAGAGAAGAGCGGGAGCCTCCCCCCATGCCATGGGTGCGGAGCGGCCTGAGGAGAAGAAGATAGAAGACGCAGTGGAGGAGATGCTGGACGAGAACACCAAAGGAAGAACCAGAAGAGCCAGAAGAACCAGAAGAAGAAGAAGAAGGAAGATAGAAGAAAGAAGAAGCATTTAAATAAAGAAATTGTCAAAAACTGTCTCTTGTCATTTTTAACATTTTTGACAGTTTTTTAGTGAAATGGTAGGGGTACTTTTGTACCCCCTTACCATTTCACACAGGGGGGGCCGGGATCTGGGGGTACCCTTGTTAAAGGGGGCTTCCAGATTCCGATAAGCCCCCCATCTGCAGACCCCCACAACCACCGGCCAGGGTTGTGGGGATGAGGCCCTTGTCCTCATCAACATGGGGACAAGGTGTTTTGGGGGGCTACCCCAAAGCACCCTCCCAATGTTGAGGGCATGTGGCCTGGTATGGTTCAGGAGGGGGGCTGCTCTCTCGTCCCCCCTCTTTTCCTGTGGCCTGCCAGGTTGCGTGCTCGGATAAGGGTCTGGTATGGATTTTTGGGGGGACCCCACGCCATTTTTAAAAAAAATTTTGGCGTGGGGTTCCCCTTAAAATCCATACCAGACCTGAAGGGTCTGGTATGGAATTTAGGGGGACCCCCATGTCATTTTTTTTTAAATTTTGGCCGGGGTTCCCCTTAATATATAATACCAGACCTGAAGGGCCTGGTATGGAATTTAGGGGGACCCCACGTCATTTTTTTTTTAAATTTTGGTTCGGGGGTTCCCCTGTGGGGAATTCCCATGCCGTTTTTATCAATGAACTTTTATGTGTATTGTCGGACCGGCAATGCAATAGCCGCAAGTAGTTTTAAATGACTTTTTTTCCTTTGAAATGTCATTTTGCTGTCAGACTGTTCTAAACACGGGAAACATGCGCCCCTTTACAGGCATACTATAGACACCCCCCCAGCTATGAAATTTAAAGGAATATTATACTTTTATTGTTTGACTTTAAGCATTATTAAAATCACTGCTCCTGAAAAAAACGTCCGTTTTTAAAAATTTTTTTGCATTGATCCATGTCCCCTGGGGCAGGACCCGGGTCCCCAAACACTTTTTATGACAATAACTTGCATATAAGCCTTTAAAATTAGCACTTTTGATTTCTCCTATAGACTTTTAAAGGGTGTTCTGCGGCATTCGAATTTGCCGCGAACACCCCAAATTGTTCGCTTTTCGGCGAACTTGCAAATAGCCGATGTTCGAGTCGAACTCACTCAAAGCTCATCCCTACTGGAGTTCTTACACAAACAGCATGATAGAAAACAAGCCTTTGTAATATATTTATGCAAGCTGGACCCAGTAATGAGGGGTTCATCCCGACATATCAGAGCTGTAGCTTTATGCAAAGGTGCTATTAGACAAAGTTATATATTGTTTTGGTCAAACATTTAATTTTTAATGGTCCAACATTCTGTGCAGCAAATATACAGCTAACTAAATGTTTGTCTAATGAAAGGTTTAAAATATGAGTTTGTTTATGTACAAATCTAACAATGAAAAATGCGTACATTTGAATCCAGCCACCTTATTGCCTCCATTGGAGGAGGCTGGAGACAAAGGAAGACACATGTGTTAAATTTATCACGTAGGAATCAGCTGCTGTGTGCCCAGTGCGGGACACACTCCCTCAAGACCCAGATATTAAATTTTTTGTAGATTTGAGTATGCAGTTTATCACCCAGAAGGATACTCTATATTCAAAGTCATTGGATCCTTTTTCCCCAGCTGAAGAAGCAGAGCTCCATGTTTTAGCAAAGCCTGTGAGCTATAAAAAGAGTGTATATTTATATAGATAGTCGAGATATTGAGAGCTTTTGGTTCCGTTTGAAGGGCCAGAAGTTTGTTTTTACTTTGGCAGGTAAACCAACCAAGCATGCTAAGTTAATTTGATTGGCTGTTTTCAGCCTTCAGCCTTCCTACCTCTTGCTGAGGTAGCCATATTAACTTTAAAACTCACACATGGAAGCAGACCAGGTGACTAAGGATGCTGCATTTACAGCCCAGGACACTTGATGGGTCTGTGCAACTCACAGATTCCACCCTAGTTCTGGCCCAATATAGCTGAGATTAATAATTCAACTTTAAGGACCCCAGAACGAGAAGAACAAGTGGTCCACAGGGGGCAACTTCTTATGAAACAGGACTTTGGAAAAGGTGATCATTTATGTCTGCCAGCCACTCTTTTCCCTCCAGCTTGACACATGGATCGTCTCATCAGTCACAAGCAGTTATGGCTGCCTTAGTAAATGAGCATGGGATAGAGCAAGGGTTCTCCACAGTTGTTTTTATAACATACCACTTCTTGTTTTTCCTGTTACAAAAGGTGTTACCAAAAGCTGAACATCCCTTCCAGAGATTACAAAAAGATATATCCAGATGCCCAAGTTAGGATCTTACGAGTATGCATTTTGTCTGTATGGACATGTTTTTTGGATGTCCAGTGGCAAATGCTACTGCAAAGGCCACAGTAAAAAGTGTTATCAGTAGCAGTTTGTAAATATAGGGTGCAGAAATACATAGAGTAACAGAGGAAATCATTTTTATAGGAGAGTCCTAACTAGAAGTTTTGAGGTTTTATTTTTACACCCCCTACTGTCTACAATGTAGCGGACAACGTAGAGTAAGAAACTAGAAAACTATTGCCTGAATGTTTTCTTATATTTTATCAAGCCCCTAAGGGGAATGTTGGACTCTCTCCCTATGGGATTTGGTTTGGGAGTATGTTACTCACTTGCTTATATTTTGTCTCAGCAGCTGAAGTCCTCCATTCGGATCTCACAGAGAATGTTGCTGATCTTTTAAGGTTTTTGACAAACTCATTTATGTGTTTTCTCCCCAATTCCAGATTCTAAAAGTTTGGAAGGATCTACAACTAAAGCCAGGTGACTTGTGGGTTGTTAAGAGACATTTATATATAAGGAAATGTTTGGAGACTCAATACAGCATCTATTTCATGTACAGTTTTTGCAAAACTTGAAGGAAAAGTTACCTGGATCCACACCAGAGAAAGTCACCTGGATCCACACCAGACACTGCCAAAATGACTAAATTAAAGAAATCTCTGTGTTTGATTTGTTTCCCTCTTGTGATCACAGTCTAGGGTACTTTTTGATTAAATTACTTTAATTGTAAGGGATATATATATTTGAAAAGTAGTTTAGCCATGTTGAAGTCATATTTTGTCTTTTTTACGTCCTCCACTTTATGTAGAATTGTTTGTGTTTACATATGCTGATAAGTCAGCATGCCAACAATTCAGCTAAAAGGCCATTCTATCCACAGGAGTGTACAGCCAGTACTCTGTAAATATGTATTATCAATCATTTGTTTTTCACAATGAAAAGTCATTTTGTAATGAAAAAGTTGCACAGCTATTATTTTCTCCATAATAGAGTTTTTTTTGCCTCTTTGGCCAGGACTACCTCCACCTAAGCATGTGGAGGTTCCAGGTTAAAGTTTAAAGGTGATAGTAGGTATGGTTAGTGATCAAAATATTGATCAAAAGAGGGGAGACTGTAATGGAAATTTGTAAGTTCTGTATATAATTGTATTATATTTTGTATGTATTGCACACTGCCCTCACTGTGCACACAGCACTAATAATGTTTTCAGTACATGTTTACATTCTTTCGAGTCCTGATTAGAATTAGCCTCCCTATGTAACGCCCCTTGTTACCATAAATGTACAATTGTAATATTAATGTGATATCTACGTAATCATGTGTATAAAAACCTTCAATTGCGTCATCATAAAGCAGAACGGTTATTTGGAAAGATGCTGAGCACATCTTTTGTGTCTGTTCCCTACTGCAGGAGTTATTATTAATTTGGAACCACTAATCAATATGAGGATAGGAGTTGCCTATCATCAATTTAACCGAGTCAATTTCCTTTAAGAGCTTGACCCAAAAATATTCCCTACCTACTAATGAATCATTTTCCTATACTAGATTATCATCTATATTGAATCTTCATAAGCTTTACTCCGTTGAAGTGCCAGTCAGGGCGTGGTCATATTGGAACTCAACAGATTCCAAACTCAAAGGTTTTACAATGTTCTGTGAACTGCTAAATGCAAAATCTACATTTACAAAAAATATCCACATGGTTAAATGAGAAATAGACCTAGGGCGTTCCTTTTCTGACTATCAATGGCAGAGAGCAATTAAAAGCAATTATCATTACTCCAAATGTTCAACTTACTGGGAAATGTCCCAGAAACTCCAACTAAGATCGTATCTTACTCCCTACCTAATGGCAAAATTTTCCCCTACTATTACTAATGAGTGTTGGAGAGGATGTGGACAGGTAGGCACCTTGTATTCGTAGAGATAGGTTTAGGCTTTGGACTTTTTAGGCACAATAATTACTATAGTATATTAAAAAATTGAATTTATTCAAAATTTGGTTAAAAAAACAACAGTAAAAAGAGGACAGATACAGGAATCAGTTCATAGAACCACAATTACAATTATACACTCCATACATAGCTCTATATTGTAAAGGTAAATCATATAAAAAATGGAATACCAATCCTTCCACCATGAAGTACTTATGCAGTTATGAAGGAGCTATGCAGTTGATAGTAATCAATGTCTATAACTTGCTCAACATGTTGCACGCCAAAGTGCTTCTTCAGGAGCATAGAACAGATTACATTCTCGTGCTAGTAAAGTGGAAAAAAATATATAAAAACCACGAGTATTGATAAAGCAGTATCAACTATATGTCTTGAAATTCAATTAGTCTATTGCTAGGACCTTCCAGCAGGACATGTAGCCAAGTGGGACAATTATGTCGGCCAAAGGCGGAGAGGGGAGTGTGGTCCACCAATCATCCACATAGATTGGTCTTTATATGTCTGGTATCCAGTCAGCCTCGCTTGTGTATGGTGTCAAGGGGTGATTCGGTATCCGGAGCGTTTAGCTGTAGTACCGAGCCTGTTAACGGTTCAGCATAGATAGACACAGTGTGGCCAGAGACGGCATCCACACAGTCGCTCGGATAGACGTGGCACTTAGTACTGTGCATGTATCCACATTACCACTATGTGTTGATGCTTTCTCAATTTAACAGGTAGGCACCTTGACACATATGGTATGGTCATGCCCTCACATACGCAGTTTCTGGGCAGAGATAGTCAAACTCATCTCTCAAGTCACAGGTTTCATTGTTAAACCAAATATAGAGCTAGCAATTCTCAGTATTAACTCCACTTCAATCCCTAGCTCCCTATGTCCAATATTTATGCACATGCTTTTTGCAGCTAGAGCAGCAATTCTGAAAAAATGGAAAACAAATTAAATTCCAAACATAAGAGAGGTATATAGCCAGGTCAATGAGGTTGGTAAATATGAACAATTACTGGCATATAAAGATGGGAAGATGCAACAGTTTAAAACCCACTGGCAATGATGGCATGGTTACTATAAAGTCCCTTAAACCCTGAGCAGCAGAAACCTGAATTTCTTTATATTCCATTTCTTGTTCTTTCATTATATTCTTCTTCTATTTATATATGCACCCTTAAATACAACCAGTGCTTGTCCCTGTTGCTTAAAGGTTAAATAAATAGTTAATACATAAAAACAAATCTAAGGATATGCACACTTTCTTTCTATTTCTTATATAAGCTAAATATTTTACTATTGAGTACTCCATATAGAAATTTAAACCTAAAACACACATTTTCTCTATGTAACCTCAAATCATTGTCATCATCCTGTTAAATTGATGATGGGTACTGTATCTATTACTGACGCAGATTGTAATGATGTGTGATTAATTTTGCACCTACGTGGACTGTTGCTATGCTCTATCCATACATGATTTTTGTTCTATTCTCTATGTATCTTTGTGAAATTTTAATAAAAAGAGATGTTTTCCCCACCTCACCCTTGAAGTTACATAAAATGGAGTGCCCTTTCTCCATTTAATGGTATTTTTAATATTTCTTTACTATTGGTACACCCCCTCCCCCCCCCCAGAAGTGCCCAGCTCCCTAAACCCTTTGTTTTCCCACCCTAAAAAAAAAGGACAGAATTTAATTTCAAGATTTACCTCCATTGACTTCAATGGGGTTCACATTAAAGCTCTCAATTTGCAAATTTTACAATGCCTTTGTCAAATGAACCTGTGAATCAAAGCCTTGCAGATTTACCCATCACTACCTACTAGTCCCATCACTACCTACTAGTCCTAGCTGCTGCTCCAATACCATGGGACACAATGAAGATGATTTACTGGAGGATTTGAGAATGTTCACACAATAAAATGTGTAAAGACTCACTTAAATAATTAATTTGTGCTATAGGAAATTCACTGTTTATCTAATTCATATGCACAACTAGATATTTGAAGTAAACTTATCGTGTAAACATTCTTAAATTCTTTGGTAAATAAGCCTCATCAGTTTGAATAATTTTAAGGCAAATAAATAAAAAGTCTATGCGGCGGTCATATTTGGACCAATATCTGTGTGGAGAAGTGTAGTCTGCCTGGGAGGTATAGAGCACTTTTTGCTGCAATAACACTGTGCAGCAATTTCAGGTAGTGCACACTGTGGAAGTCATCGTTAATATATACTCACACACAGTCCAGTGGTGGAAGTTACAGTATTATATACTGTAAATATCTATGAACTGGTGAAATTATTATGATTATAGATTGATGGACTTTTTTTTACATGATTTATTATTGAATTTATTTATTTATTTTGACCAAGTTTGGCTTATTTTATTTGATCACATTGTGATATCATATAATATTAATCAATTGTGCATGATTTAGTTATATAATTTTTTGCACTTTTGATTGGGTTACTGTATGTGGGCAGTGCACTTTATATATACTTACCTAGGAAGATTTTGGCATATTGACCTTTGTGTCTTTTAAATGTTGACTTTTACTTATCTTAATATACTTAATTTTTGTTTGTTCAGTGGTTTTAGGGTTTGGTGTGTTTTATATATTTTTCTATAGGAGGTTATTATTGGGATGTTTCTAAAATTCTGGTACATTAGAAGGATCAGAAGGGCTAAATGTATCCTTTCTGCTGTCTTAGGCAAACTGTCTAATGCTGCTTCTCTTCTATTCCAGTTGCCTGGATACCTTTGATAACAAGCTAACAAGATGCAATATTGTAGCCACAAAAATCACACCCACACTTTGAAGTGATGGAGGAACACTCAACCCCCCCCCCCCCCCAAGTCAGCCGGAGTCAGACTGTCCCCTACACAGAGCCAGGTGATCTGTTGAGTTGCAGCACAAAGCACCAATCAGAAGCAGACAGATCCTCTGCCCCCCGCCCCCGAGAAATGAGAATGTCCAGCCGAGTGGAATGGGGCAAAGCTCAGGACACACATAGTATACTCTGGGCTGACACTCTCTCCAGGGCCCCTGCTCTTCTTCCTCCTGACCCTATGTGTGTCCACTGTGTGTGCCAGAGCAGAGCCACTAAGCCCAGATCAGAGCTGAGTGGGGGTCCTGGGCTGCATTCCTTCATCACCTTCATGGTCAGACACTTCTACATTCAGGTGGTTGGATGGTGCAGGACTGCTGCTCTGCTTCTCCATAGGTAATGATTAGCTGCTCATTCCATTCTAGGTGATCCATGAATCCTTCCAATGCAGCATACATCCAGGGACATCCAGCTCTGCCCCTTCTGATATTAACTTCCTTATTCCTGGGATTTAACCCTTTCCCTGCCCCTACTACATACAGGGCTATTCATTGCACATCACACCTGGGTGTCACATCTCTCTGACAGACTTAAGATGAGAGGATCACAGCACATCTCATGTCTGATTACATCATACAGACTACAGGAATACTGGCCTCCCCTCCCACTGACCTTCATGCAGATCCTTCAGAAGGTAGTGAAGTGGGGAGGGGGGGATCTGAGTGACAGTCATGAAAGTTGTATTTTTAGAAGGAAATTTCCACCGACAGGTTTATTTAGGGCTTTATGTCACATGCACTGTGTCTAGCTAGGATCTCTTTTTACGGTAAATGCAATTGAGTTGATGTGCATTTTTTTTTTTAATTTGTTGTGTGTGTGGGTTTTTTTTAAACAGCAGAAGCCAAAGCCCTTTTTTTGAGTGCTGGTTCACACCATTTGTGGTGTGGGAAACTTGCATTTCTGCAAGCATTTCCCATACCACACAGAAATGTGCAGACCTCTGCAGACGTGCACGGGTGCCAATAATACTTAAAAGCTAATAATCCTGTAGTCCAAAGATAACAACTATAAGGACTAACTAGACATCTTAAAACAATACACAAAGTAACCAAAGGACAATGAACAGCTATGAATTTCTAACATGATCAACAGGTATTTTATTGTTTGCACTTATCAAACAGACATACAAAAACCCTAGGTGTGGGTTACAATTGTGTGAAAACAAGAGGGTCACAGGGAGGGTTCCATGCCTAGTAGGACCATCTGGGGAGTGGGAAAAAATTGTATGTTAGTTTTGGAAGTAACAAATAGGATGACATCTGTTCAAAATTTCATGAGGGCAGGACATTGCCACCAAATATAAAACAAAGTCCCAGGCTCTCCAACATATAGGGGATGGGTTTGAATGTATTGCCTGTAAAGATAAAACATTATGATAATGTGTCCATTTCTAGGATGTCAGGGGTGAAAATGTTTTGTTCAGCTTAAAAAAAAATCTGAAATTCCTAACAAAAAAATTATAATTCAAGATTGTGGACATTTAAAGTCATATTTTTGTACACTTTTTCTTAGCAATCCATAGCAACTGCAGCTATACACATCACCTGAAAGTCCTCTTTTCTACCTCACAATGACCAGGGCATCAGCAACTCCATGCAATCTAAATGGTTCTCAAATTTCATTCTGGGCTCTAACAGGAGAGAATCCCAAGATGATATCAGTACCCTATGCAACAGTCTCTGACAGACACAATTACTGCCCCTCTTTGGATGACTCCTTCCCAGGCACCCACAGAAAGAGAAAGTACCTTTTAAATGCCTTGTTGTCTTGTCTTGGGCAGCTCCAGGGGGGTGCTTGGGTTCACCCCATCTCTGTGACCATTAGTCACTGGGCTGACAAATGCCTTTGTCTTTCTCCTCTAGCTGCAGTGTTCCTCTAGTGCCCCATACACAGAATTCTGAGGCTTGCAGCTGGCTGGGACTCATAGCTGTGCAGTATCTCCCCAGGCTGAGGAGGTGGTGGGCAGGGTGGGGGTGTGGCTGAACTCTCTCTCATGCACATTCACAGGTGACTGTTTTGGCTAATCAAGCAGCAGAAACTGGAAAGGAGGCAGGGCAGAGATGGCAACCTGGGAGTCTTCTACTTCCAGTAATGGGGTAAGTGGCTGAAGGGGGAAGGTCTACATTTATCACTGCAGGAGTTGCTTCCATACTGTACATCTGTGCTGCTTCAACCCTTACACTGCACACAAAGAACTGGAGAACTTCCCCCAGCCCTCCCACTACACACTGCCAACTGACGGGCTGTCCTCACCACAGACTGCCACCTGACTGGCTGTCCTCACTGCAAACTGCTTACTGACTGGCTGTCCTCACCACATTTATGATAAGTGAAAAAAATAAAAGTGTGTGTTTACATTGATAAGTGGCTATTTAAAAAAAAAATGTAATACATCCTAAAATGTTTGTTAATGTATATTTATAAGCATGCATGCATGTGTGTATATACATGCAAGCATGTGTGTTTTGGCTTAGGGGTGCACACCCTTATGCAATAGGCTGTGCATACCTATGCTTGCCCTCATCCTCACCAATGTCAAAGACACTGGTAACTTAGTGAAAACAGCATGAACCCTCTGCAGAGGACAACACTCAAACATTTCAGGACATCCTGGCTGCATTCCCCACACACCAACCTGCTACTGAACACAAATGCTGCTCTCTCACTCAAATATGATCTCCAGGCAGATCTGTGCAAACATATCTAAAACCTGCAGATGTAGGCAGAGCAAGTAAAAGAAATGACTGACCATATTGAACATAGTACAAAACAAAGTGTAGCGCTTATTAAAATCAACAAAAATGGTGTACATATCATAATTGCAAAAAAAATCAAGAAAGTCCTCAAAAAAACATGCATAAGTGAAATAAAATAACTAGGTGAAAAGAGTCCATGAAGGTGCAAAAAGTATAATGGTGTTTCTCAGAGTGACTCCAGAAGAAAAGGCAGACAAAAAGCTCCCCAAAACATCCAGTGGAAATAAAGGTAAGGGTGCCTGCTTACCAAAAGATGTTGGCTTTCAAACAAATGAAAAGCCAAGTAGCGGCCTTGGGTGCCCTCAGATCCTTGATTCCACTTGTGGTATTAGGCGGTATGCATGATATGAAAAACTCATGGTGTAGTATGTAATTTTAACGATTTATTAAAAAACATAGATAACATTCACATTGTTGAAGATAAAAACATGCATGTCTGTATAGTAGCTGCAGCAAAGGCCAGAATCTTGGCAATGCGATCCTTCCGGGCGGCTGGTGCTCTGCATTAGAAAGTCCCATCTGGTACCACCCAACCCATTTCATCATACGTTTGATGTCGCCAGGGGTGTGGCCTGTCCCTCCTTTTCTTCTGGAGCCCCTCTGGGAAACACCATCATACTTTTTTGTACCTTCATGGACTCTTTACACTAATTTATTTGATTTCAGTTATGTATTGCCACTTGTGTATGTTTTTTTGAGGACTTTCTTGATTTTTTTGCGATTATTAAATATTCACCATTTTTTTGATTTTGATAAGCGCTGCACTTTGTTTTGTACTATTGTGGTTTATATCTATTGACCTGTGCTAGCAGCTGTCACTGTTACACGTATGTTTTATTTTGTCTAGTGCAGATTTTTGAAGGTTTCACATATTGAACATAAACTAGGGGAATATGCAGCTGCCTATAATACCTAGTGGATGACTGTAAGGAGCGTGTAATCATTCTTTGGTCTCATTCCAGCATCCTGGTTTTGGCTATGATGCATCCCTGTCTGCCTGGCCACCTGCAAGGTGATTGATGTGGCCTCTGGTCTCTGGGTGGAGACCAAACCAAATTTAAGCCAGACAAGCCTGCAGTCTCATGCTTGTGATAGTGCTGGTTACATGCTCAAGCTGCCTGTTTGTCTGTTCTGCTCTGCTGCTTGGATTCCCTTGTTGACAACCTTGGATCAGATAGTAGACTATTCTCTGAACTCTGCCTGCCTTTTGACTACAGATTGACCCTGACTATTCTCAACCTTGCCTGCCTTGTACCTGGACTGCCATTGAACCTGAATACTGGTAGGTCTGCTTGCCTTCTGGGCGGAACACAGAAGCCAGCTGTAGTGTCTGACCACCTGCGTTAGAGGTAAGCATGACAATGGCAAAACCAAAGATGCTACTGATATCCAATGGATTAAAAACTATTTTTTAGACTTGGAGGTCAGGTGTAGAAAAAATAACCTGAATTTAAAAGTGATCCCTGAATTGCTCCTGCTTGAACAGATGCAGGTCTTTCCCATAAACATCGCAAATAGAATCATCAAATCTCCCTGAGTCTGTGTTCAGAGACATAGTAGCCAGACTCCACTTTTTACACATCAAAGACAGAGCTGTTGCAGCTGCACACAAACTAGGAAAACTCCTAGATCTTCTCTACCACATCTCCCTTTAGGCTGACATATCAGCAACTTCAGCACAGGGATGGTGACATTTTGCCCAGCATATAGATAATAAACAAAAATGTGTAGCGCTAAAAGGCAAGAAATTTAAAACTGATATAATAAAAGGCCTATACCCAAAGAGTATATATACGTATAAAGGTACATATAAGATCAGACTAAAAATAAAGATGTATCGAATGGACAGTCAATGAGTTGGAACTGAATGTAACGCTACCCAAAACGTGAGGTGAGAAGCGCCTTCACCAACATACAGCAGGAAAAAGTCTCAGAGAATGATGTTCTGCAGTCATTCAAAAAGTCTTTATCAATAAATTGGATAGTTCATACGTGAACCAAACTCTAATATCACACCACTGTGTCTTCAAAACATGCAGTGCACTTAGATGTTAAAGATGGGGGCTTACCGGAGGGTTTGAACCCAAAACAGTATATGCTGTGAGGGTCAAACCAGCTTTTATTGCACCCTGGCAATGGTGAGAAGACCTTGGCCACCTGATGGTATTGAGAGGGGCTTTCCTAGAGGTATATCTTCTCCACATGTAATGTTGGATCTCTCCACGCAGGGTTCATAAAGGACACAAAAGGGACTAATAGTGTGATACCGTAGACACCGTATTTATTAAAGTAAAAGAAATACACTTACATGATGAAGTTAGTAAAAAAGCGCTTGTACATAAAAAGGTGGCGGCAGTGGAGTCCTCCCGACGCGTTTCGTCTGAGTAGACTTCGTCCTGACGGTATCACACTATTAGTCCCTTTTGTGTCCTTTATGAACCCTGCGTGGAGAGATCCAACATTACATGCGGAGAAGATATACCTCTAGGAAAGCCCCTCTCAATACCATCAGGTGGCCAAGGTCTTCTCACCATTGCCAGGGTGCAATAAAAGCTGGTTTGACCCTCACAGCATATACTGTTTTGGGTTCAAACCCTCCGGTAAGCCCCCATCTTTAACATCTAAGTGCACTGCATGTTTTGAAGACACAGTGGTGTGATATTAGAGTTTGGTTCACGTATGGACTATCCAATTTATTGCTAAAGACTTTTTGAATGACTGCAGAACATCATTCTCTGAGACTTTTTCCTGCTGTATGTTGGTGAAGGCGCTTCTCACCTCACGTTTTGGGTAGCGTTACATTCAGTTCCAACTCATTGACTGTCCATTCGATACATCTTTATTTTTAGTCTGATCTTATATGTACCTTTATACGTATATATACTCTTTGGGTATAGGCCTTTTATTATATCAGTTTTAAATTTCTTGCCTTTTAGCGCTACACATTTTTGTTTATCATCTATATGTTTGGCAACGATTCTAGTTGTAGTGTCAGCTGCTTACAATTTCTTCTACTTTTTAGAGTAAGCGCAAATCTATTATTGGTGTGAATTCTGACATTTTGCCCAGGTCACCATAATTCTGTGTGAGCATAACATAAATGTATACAGTACTGACAGAACAACTCAGAAATACACCAACATCCCTGCAACTTTTTTTCACTTAATAGTTTTTTATTGAAGGATTTCGTACATTACAAGGTTTTGCAAAAAGAATCATTTTAGAGGTATGTCTATGATATACAAACAAATAACAAATAAACATAGTGGACGATATTCGTCTCTAGTTTTACGTTTCAAACAGCTACAATCATAGATGTAGTGCATTAGTAAATAGAAAAACAAAGCTCAGTTTCTGTGGGTGTTGGATGTCAGTGGTGAGTATCCGACTGTAAAGATGTTTTGAGGTAGGAGGAGGTACATGCCCACCGATGCACCCTGACCGGCACTCTGCTGTGCCCATACACCTTAGGAGTGTTGTCTAATACAACTCAATTATTGTGAACTTTATGTAACAAACATAGTACTATCAATGAGAAACTGTGTAGGAGCTATCTATCAGGGTTGAGGACTGATGGATTCAATATTTCCTGGGGAATTAGTCCAACTAATCCATGGTTGCCACATTTTGTGATAATGTGATTTGCTTTTGTGTCGTAGTGCTAGTATGGTTTCATGCGAGAAGTGAATGTGGGTTGTTTGTACCACTTTGCTTACTGTGGGTGGTACTGGGTCTTTCCATTTTCTAGTAATACTAAGTCTTGCGGATAAGAGGATATGAAGTATTATATTTCTCATTGGGTTAGGGTAATGCTCTATTTCTAGGGATAACAAAGCTAGGGACGGTGGGTATTTTGCGTTGTGTTATATCAGAGAGTAAGCGGAATATTGAGGACCAATATTGTGCCAGTTTGGGGCATTTCCAGAAAATGTGTAACATGTCTCCTTTCTGTCCACATTGCCCCCAGCAGGAGTCCTCAAGGTTCACGTTGTATTTGGCTATTCTATCAGGAGTGAGAAACGGTGTGTCAGTTTAACTGCTAGTTCTCACAGAGTTGAGCAACAAGTGGCTTTGTATGTGGATTTGCATGCTTTTTCTCAATTATCCACTGTGTATGATTGTCCCAAATCTGATTCCCATTTAAGTAGTGGAGTGGATTTGGTCTTTTTGTTCTGTAGCAGATTGTAAAACAATGATATCTTTTTGGTGTGGTGCAGCGGTTCTAAATTAAGTCCAGGCCGCTTGGGGAATTTTGCATGACCAACTTTCGAGCGAGGCAATACAGTGTTTGGTTCGTATGTAAAGGAATATGTCAGAATTTGGGAGATTAAACTCTTTTTGTAATGTGGGGAATGGTTTGATTTTGTGTCTGTGGAGCAGATCTGATATGCATGTAACACCCCTTTCTTTCTATGAGTAAGATGTATATTACATTAAGTTCTGCAGTGTTTCTAGAGTGATTTGTATCTCCGATTTGAGAGGGTGGTTCTGGCTTCCAGTCACAAACCTATTCCATGTTTTACGTGTCGGTAGCATTGTTGGGGAGATTCCAGAGGGAATTTTTGCACCTAGGGTCGTAGAGAATAGCCATGAGGGGAGGCTATTTACTAAGGATTTGGTGGCTTCGATCTGTCCCCACTACGTCGATAGGAGGGCAGGTTGAAGTTTTGTTTGGGTGAGGATTGAGGTCATGTAGTAGTCTTGAAAGTCCACGTAACCCATTCCTCTTGCTAGGCAATGTTTGATCAGTTTATCATGGCCGCATCTAGCTCTTTTACCCTGACAAATGTATTTAGATAGAATTGTTTGTAGTGATTTGAAGTATTTAATGGGTTTTGGGATTGGGAGAGTTCTAAAAAGATAGAGTATTTGTGGAAGATGGAACATTATGAATGCTGCTAATCGCTAAAACTCAAAAGATGCCAATCTGGTAAGTTTGTTTTGGAGTGTAGATTGGAATGGTAAGTAATTTAATGGAAATAATGATCTTGTGGAGGCGGTTAATTGTATCCCCAGATACGTAATACTTTGTTCATGCGTAGGGAAAGTGCTGTTTGAGGCGTTCGCTAGTGAATTAGTTCACTCCTAAATTTAAAATATAAGATTTAGTCTCATTCACTTTGTAATAAGAAATGTTACTAAACTAGACAAGCATCTTCTGGATCTCAAGTAAAAAAGGCGCAAAGCACAGTTACCTTAATGTAAAACCGATTAGTCCAGGAACTAAAAATAGTTGGTAAAATGCATGTGTAAGTTCATGCATGCATACTAGGAGCATATAACAGAGGTCAGTCAGGGCAGCCACCAAAAGTGGGGTCCAGCAAGCTAAAATAACAACAAGGAGAGGGACGCCTCTGAGTATATATCATAAACACATTTTATTAAAACAGCAATATCCACTCACATGAAAGTTAGAAGAGTTGCATTCCGGTCTGTTGGCTGGGCTGAAGAGATGTGGTGGAACTACAGGTCACAGCGGTTCCTGCAGGGCATGTCAAATCCAGAGGGGAAAGGATGAGCTGGTGCAGCCGGGTGCAGTCTCTTACAGCTGGCAGTCCAACACAAATCCTGCTGTACTAGGAGCCTGATGGTGTCCTGGGTGCAAAGATAAGGGTTCCAAATGGGGGGAGAGAGAGATGGGATGCCAGAGCAGCCGGTCAGTCATGCTGCTGCTCTCTGCTGGATGGTGAAAGCCTCTGGGATAAAACACAGCCGGCCGTGCAGAGGATCAAAAGCGAGGCTTGGGGAGCAAATACAGCATGGCGCAAGGTGATGACGTCACACGTATGCAACGCGTTTCAGAACAAGCTGGCCATTGGTGGACGAATGGCCGCATTCCTTTTTCAAGCATGGGGAGTGTAAAACACAGTGGGCTTAAGTGGGACGAGAGAGCGCCCCCCTGAACTGTACCAGGCCACATGCCCTCAACATTGGGAGGGTGCTTTGGGGTAGCCCCCAAAACACCTTGTCCCCATGTTGATGAGGACAAGGGCTTCATCCCCACAACCCTGGCCGGTGGTTGTGGGGTTCTGCGGGCGGGGGGCTTATCAGAATCTGGAAGCCCCCTTTAACAAGGGGACCCCCATATCCCGGCCCTCCCCCTGTGTGAAATGGTAAGGGGGTACAAAATTACCCCTACCATTTCACTAAAAAACTGTCAAAAATGTTGAAAATGACAAGAGACAGTTTTTGACAATTCCTTTATTTAAATGCTTCTTCTTTCTTCTATCTTCCTTCATCTTCTTCTTCTTCTTCTGGTTCTTCTGGCTCTTCTGGTTCTTCCTCTGGTGTTCTCATCCAGCATCTCCTCCGCTGCGTCTTCTTCCCTTCTTCTCCTCGGGCCGCTCCGCATCCATGGCATGGAGGGAGGCTCCCGCTCTTCTCTTCTTTTCTTCTTCATCTTCTTCTCTTCTTCATCTTCTTCTCCGGGCCGCTCTGCATCCATGCTGGCATGGAGGGAGGCTCCCACTGTGTGATACTTCTCCTCTTCTGATGGTTCTTAAATAACGGGGGGCGGGGCCACCCGGTGACCCTGCCCCCCTCTGACGCACTGGGACATGACAGGACTTCCCTGTGGCATTCCCCGTGATGCCACAGGGAAGTCCTGTCAAGTCACCGTGCGTCAGAGGGGGCGGGGTCACCGTGTGGCCCCACCCCCCATTATTTAAGAACCGTCAGAAGAGGAGAAGCGTCACACAGCGGGAGACTCCCTCCATGCCAGCATGGATGCGGAGTGGCCTGGAGAAGAAGATGAAGAAGAGAAGAAGATGAAGAAGAGAAGAAGATGAAGAGAAGAGCGGGAGCCTCCCTCCATGCCATGGATGCGGAGCGGCCCGAGGAGAAGAAGGGAAGAAGACGCCGCGGAGGAGATGCTGGACGAGAACACCGGAGGAAGAACCAGAAGAGCCAGAAGAACCAGACGAAGAAGAAGATGGAGGAAGAAACCGAAGGAAGATAGAAGATAGAAGAAAGAAGAAAGAAGAAGCATTTAAATAAAGGAATTGTCAAAAACTGTCTCTTGTCATTTTTAAAATTTTTGACAGTTTTTTAGTGAAATTCACACATAGGGTAGGGCCAGGATCTGGGGGTCCCCTTGTTAAAGGGGGCTTCCAGATTCCGATAAGCCCCCCGCCCGCAGAACCCCACAACCACCGGCCAGGGTTGTGGGGATGAGGCCCTTGTCCTCATCAACATGGGGACAAGGTGTTTTGGGGGGCTACCCCAAAGCACCCTCCCAATGTTGAGGGCATGTGGCCTGGTACGGTTCAGCAGGGGCAGCGCTCTCTCATCTCCCCTCTTTTCCTGCGGCCTGCCAGGTTGCATGCTCGGATAAGGGTCTGGTATGGATTTTTGGGGGGACCCCACGCCGTTTTTTTTTTAAATTGTGGCGCGGGGTTCCCCTTAAAATCCACACCAGACCTGAAGGGTCTGGTATGGAATTTCGGGGGACCCCCACGTCATTTTTTATTTTTTATTTTGGCCGGGGTTCCCCTTAATATCCATACCAGACCTGAAGGGCCTGGTATGGAATTTAGGGGGCCCCCATGTCATTTTTTTTTAAATTTTGGTTCGGGGTTCCCCGTGGGGAATTCCCATGCCGTTTTTATCAATGAACTTCTATGTGTATTGTCGGACCAGCAATGCATTAATAGCCGTGAGTAGTTTTTAAGGACTTTTTTCCTTTGAAATGTAATTTTGCTGTCAGACTGTTCTAATAAAGGGAAACATGTGCCCCTTTACAGGCATACTATAGACATCCCCAGATACAAAATTTAAAGGGATATTACACTTTTATTGTTTCACTTTAAGCATTATTAAAATCACTGCTCCCGAAAAAACGTCCGTTTTTAAAACTTTTTTTTGCATTGATCCATGTCCCCTGGGGCAGGACCCAGGTCCCCAAACACTTTTTATGACAATAACTTGCATATAAGCCTTTAAAATTAGCACTTTTGATTATTCATGTTCGTGTCCCATAGACTTTAACGGTGTTCGCCTGTTCAAACAAACTTTTTTCCTGTTCGCTTGTTCTGGTGCGAACCGAACAGGGGGGTGTTCGGCTCATCCCTAGTCACAACCATAGCACTTAGCATTTCAGCAGGAAATGAAGCGGACGCGGTGGCTGAGTTGAAGATTTGGCATAGGGTAGGAGCTAAAATGGATTGGAAAAGTTTGTAGCATTCCCCAGTGAAGCCATCCGGCCCCGGCAATTTGGAGTTAGGAAGTTTGTTAATTACTCATAATATTTTGGATATTGTAAAGGTTCATTTAGTGATGAGAGCTGTTGTGGGGTTATAGAAGGAAGATTTGTGTTGTCTAGGAATGCTTGGATTTCTTCCAGGGACGGTTGATGTGTGAGTGCATCATCTTTAAGGTTGTAAAGATCTTTGTAGTATGCACTAAAGGCGTTGGCAATAGAGTGATTTTTAAGTATTTTTTTGATGGAGTGGGGGTGGTATATAAATGGGATTTTACTTTTTGTTCTATGACCTTGTATCTGAAGGGACATGGCTTTGCCTGCATTGTTCCCTGTAGTGTAGGTGGATGCTTTTAGTTTTTATTGTTTTTTTTTAATCAATAATTTTTATTGCGTTTTCACATAGTATTAGTACAGAAGGTTGAGATAGGTGTCTTAACAACATTGTTTAGTAAGTAGTATAGCGTACAGTATCGACCTGTATGACAAGTAACAAATTAATACATAACCATATTGTGTTGAACTTAATGCCTTAGGAATGACACAGGTGTTTTACCAGAGGGGTCAGCGCTGCCTCCTCTCCCCGACAACCCATTTTGGGCACACACTGTGCCAAGGGATAGGAGGTGGCTGCATCAACCACCAGCCATCAACATCTATATAACTGGCATAATCTTAAATAATACGCGAATGCAGAACTTAGTACTCATGAAAAGAAAAAAAATCTTGTAGACCTGCTTAATAAGTATATCGTTTGCAGTGAAGAATCATTACTTACTGCGTTCCTAGTAAAAAGGGAATTTATGTGGAGCAGTCATTCAGTTGAGGAGCGTATATAGTATATATGTGTTCGACGTAAGGGGTTGCAACTATATGTAGAGTGGAAGATTGGCAGTACCATAGGGTTCCATTTTTAATTTAGAAGAGTTGAGGATTATTGTAGTGTTGTGCTCCTCAGGTCAGAGATCCAGGGTTTCCATTGGAGGAGAAACAATGTTGTGGCTAAGTTAACTTTGGCGAAGGAGGCTTCCATTTGGAAGTGAGTGCTCAACAGAATGATAACATCTGATCTGGAGGACGGTTGCAATGATTTCCATTTTCTTGCTAATGCTGAACGAGCTGAGATTAGAATGTGGGTCGCCACAATTCTGACCTTTTTTGGCCAATTTGGGATATTGAGACCCAGAAGAAGGTCCAGCGGCTGTATTGGTGACGAGACTTTGCAGATTGTTGAAATGAAGGCAGAGACTTCTCGCCAGTAGTCTCGGACGTTAGGGCATTCCCACCATATGTGCTGCAGGGTACCCTTTCCCATGCAATTCCTCCAGCATTGAGACGAAGCAGATGGGTAGATTTTAGCCAATCTGGCAGGGGTGAAGTACCACTTATGGAACAATTTTTGTGTGGATTCCCAGTGGGAGATACAGTGCGATGCTCGAAGAGGAAGGATCAAGGCTTTATGCCATAGTGGGGGCTGTGGTGGGGAGTCCGTGAGAGAGGACCAGAAGAAGATGGACGAAGAGGTTTGGTCTTCAGAAATCATCGTCAAAAGGTTATATATCCACGCGATACCCTTTTATTGCTCGATTAGGGGTGTCGTAGAATTTCAAGATGCTATCCAATGAAGTGTTGTGCCCTGTGATATCCAGAGGGGAGAGAATTGATCGAAGACATAGGTATACAAAGAATGTTGTGGCAGGTAGATCGAATAGATGTTGCAGTTGAGAGAATGGGTGTGGTCCTGAAGTGGACATGAGTTGTCACAGGTTAGTAAGTCCTTTTTGTATCCAGGTTTTGAGGGGTAAGTCCGGTGAAATCAGTGCCATTGCTTGGATATGGAGTTTGGTGAGGATAGCTTTGGGTATCCCTTTGAATCTTTGTGTAATGGCCGACCACACTCGTAGTGCTGCAGTTACAGATTGTAGAAAGTAATGTTGTGGTTTCAAAGTGAGCAGGGCAGCCGTCAAAACATGTTTCAGGTTAGCAGCAAGAGCCACGGATTCAATTTGGGCCCACGTTTTGTTCGATGTGGAAAACCACCATTCTTGTAATTGATCCAGTACCACTGCTTTGTAGTATGCTTGGACATTGGGGGCACCCATCCCTCCATTTTTTACAGGGGATAAAAGAATGTTTATTTTTAGTCTGGGTCGTTTCCGTTGCCAAATATGTGCGATTATTATTCCTTGTAATTGCCCTATTTGTTTGGGTAGTAAAGGTAAAGGGATTGTACGAAACAGATTGATTGGGGCATTATATACATTTTGACTTGAGCTATTCTACCAGCCCAAGAGACATTGAAGTTACTCATATCTTTGGAAATGCGTAGAAGCCTCTCTCGTAGTTCGACATAGTTCATTGTGATCAGTGACTTGCTCGGGAAGGTTAGGTGGATCCCTAAATATGGGAGCGATGAGCTTTTGGACCATGCGAAGGGTGTTTTCTGCGATATATGATGTTTAGTTTGAGGGTCTATCCCCAGGTTCAGCATTGTGGATTTACTGTGGTTTATTTTGTAAAGAGAGATTGAATTGAATTGTTCCAGGGTTGTTTAAACACTACGGAGGGAAGATTGAGGGTTTGTCAGGGTGATGATAACATCATCTGCATAAAGACCTATTTTGTGTTCAACACCCCCTATTTTTATGCCCAAAATCGCTGGCGTGGATCTGATGAGTTGTGCAAGTGGTTCCATCACCATGGCGAAAATCAAGGGGGAAAGTGGGCACCCTTGTCTCGTGCCATTAGTAATATGAAATGGGTGAGATGTTATCCCTGACGTCCAAACTCGGGAGCTAGGGGATGAGTATAGAATAAGTATGGCTGTGAGGATTTTCCCTGACAGTCCGAATTTGAACATAACTTTTTCCATATATTTCCAATATACTCAATCAAACGCCTTCTCTGCATCCAGTGAAAGGAAGAGAGAAGGTGTTTGACTGTGTTCCACCCACTGGATTAAGTCAGTGAGGCATCTAGTGCCATCTGACGCTTGTCTGCCGGGTACAAATCTGACTTGGTCAGGATGTATTATTTGGGGGATGATCCGGGATAGGTGTTGCGCTCGTAGTTTCGCATATGATTTAGTATCAGTGTTCAAGAGTGAAATCAGGCGGTAGTTGGCCGGTTTGTCAGGGGGCTTGCCCAGTTTGGGTAAAGTGACTATTAGGGCTTCCAGGGCTTTCTTGGGAATTCGGCCAGTAGAGGTGTACTGGTTAAAAGTATTACATAGGTGTGGGGTGATCAAGTCAGAAAAGTGTTTATAGTACTCATTTGGGAAGCCATCGGGACCTGGGGCCTTGTGATGGGGCAATTGTTTAATAGCTGCAAGAATTTCTGCAGGAGAAAGGGGCATAGAGATGGATTCTAGTTGCACAGCAGATATAGAAGGGAGGTGAATGGACGAGAGAAACGCATCTATGTCCTCAATTTTAGGATTATTTGTTTGTTCTGAGTCCTTAAGATTGTAAAGTTTGGAATAAAATGCACTGAATTTGTTCGCTATATCTAAAGGATTATTTAGCCGTTTACCTTGGGAATTGGTCAGGAACTGTATTTTGTTGGTGGCACAATGTTTTTTCATTTGTTTAGCCAAGAATGCACCCGATTTGTTGGCCGAGGAGTAATATTGGAGCCTAAGGCGTTTTATATAATAGTCAAATTTTTTGTGTAGGTGTTTGCTGAGTTGGTACCTGATATTTTTGAGATCTAGGGATAGTGTGTTGGATGGTGTTTGATTATTGGCATGTTCTAGTGCCCTAATTTGTTGTAATAATTTTTCAGTGGCAGCTGCGTGTTGCTTTTTAGCTTGAGCCCTGAATTTTATTAAAATGCTACGTGAGAAAGCTTTATGCGCATGCCAAATAATAGATTGGTCATCAACAGATTGCAGGTTATTATCAAAGTAGGTCTCAATCTCAGATTGAATCTTTCCTTCAATCGCTGGGTTAGTGAGCAAAGATGTGTTTAGTCTCCAAATATTGTGTTGTGTAGATTTTCTGCAATTGAATAACATAATGGATATTGGCGCGTGGTCAGACCAGGTGATTTTGCCTATGCGCGCTTCAATGATCGACTGAAGGAGAAATTTGTCTGTTAGAAACATGTCGATCCGAGAGTAAGACTGTTGGGAATTGGAGTAAAAGGTGTAGTCTCGCTGAATATCGTGTGTACACTTCCAGGGGTCATAGAGGTCTTCATTGTGCAGAAAAGAGGACAGGGCAGAGGGTCTACGTTTAGTGGGGCTGGTTGTGTCTAGGAAGTTGTCAATGATTTCGTTGAAGTCCCCACACAGTATCACTGGGTTAGATCTATATGGTGCCAGTTTGGAGATCAGGGTATTGTAGAATTTATTTGGCCAGTGTTAGGCGCGTAGAGATTCACTAGGGTGAGGGGTTGGTTTTCTATGGTTGCAAAGAGAATCAGATATCTACTGTCTTCGTCAAACTCACAATGGTGTAGCTGAAAGGAGACGGATGAGCTAATTGCGACCATTACCCCTCTTTTTTTGGCGGGGGTACTGGCAAAGAAGCAGTGCGGGTATCGTTTGTGCGTGCATTTTGGGGGGTTGTTTTTGGTAAAATGCATTTCTTGTAAGCAAAATATATCAGCATGATGCAGTAGCGCCTCCCTGCAAAGGAGGTTTCGCTTAAAGGGGGAGTTCAGGCCTTTGACATTTAGTGAGGTGATTTTGACGGCCATGACCTTGGAAAGTTCCCTGAGATGGTGACGAAGGAAGCAAGACTCCACCCACTCTGTACCTCTTCCCACCCACGTATGGGGGAAATATCTGAGTGTGCAAATACACCAAGCAGGTCTATTATAGGTAGATCTCTACCGTATATACCGTTGGGGGCTATATGAGCCTGTTAAAGTATCAGATTATGGTAGCAGGTAATTCAATCAATAAGAAAAGTAGGTGTTCAATAAACCAAATTACAAAGAGAAAAAGGAAAAAAAATGAGGAAGATATAGTTACAACTATAACAACAATAGCAGTGTGTGTGGCACACTATAACCTGAGGGAGTGGATTCGGTTTTGTGACTGCACTCCGATGGGATCCTTTTAATGCGGAGGACCCAAGGCCTTCTGGTTGTTGAAGGTATCGCCGTGCTCATGCAGCCGGTTCGGGGATTGCGGAGGATGCAAGCGGGAGCCCCTCTTCCATGTCTCAGTGGCAGCAAGAGGAAGAAAAACCCAATTGGTCAGTTTTTTGTATACATCTTTGGGAGTAAGAATGGGAAATATTTGTTGCCTGTATGTTACCAGGAGTTTGGTCGGAATTATTTTTTGCTGGTATGTTACCAGGAGTTTGGTCGGAAAACCCCACTTATATGTAATTTTCTTTTCCTGTAATGCCCCGTACACACGGTCGGATTTTCCGGTGGAAAATGTCCGATCGGAGCGTGTTGTTGGAAATTCCGACCGTGTGTGGGCTCCATCGGACATTTTCCATCGGATTTTCCGACACACAAAGTTGGACAGCAGGAGATAAAATTTTCCGACAACAAAATCCGATCGCGTCAATTCCAACCGTGTGTGGCCTGTTCCGACGCACAAAGTGCCACGCATGCTCAGAAGAAATTCCGAGACGGGACAGCTCATTCTGGTAAACTTAACGTTCGCAATGGATACAGCACTTTCGTCACGCTGCAATGTTAAAAATGGTTTAATACAGCGCACTCTCTTCTTCTTTATAATCTGACAAGAATTAAGTAGTTTTGCTGCTCATATTCAGGCACACTTCTCACAAAGTTTTATTTGTGTTTTTTTAGTGGGATTCCCTGAATATATTGTTATTAGTTGTCACATCTGACAGTTTTATATTATTTTTTTTTTTTTTTTGGATTTTCAGCCTTTTTTTTTCTTTAATGTTTGGATTTTTTCCAAGGCTGATCTTTGTTAAATGTTATTTTTATTTTTACTCCAGAATATTTTTGTGTGTGTTTTGTGTGTCAAGTTACCCCAACACCATTGATATCTTGTATTATTTAATCTCCAGGAGATTGTTTGGTGTTGGTGTCCCTTGTTCATTTCACATTGTATATTTGAAATGTACCTGAATCCTCACAAACCAACTGTCCTTTTTGAAGTAGAACACATAGGAGAGTATAATTCAAAACAAAAATCCTTTATTAAGGGATCAGAACCAAACAAAGAGGAAGGCAACACTGGATCAACAGGAGAAATTAGCGAAGCCTGGGACCCCCACAGCAGACATCAATTCTTTAACATGAAAATTGGTGGCCTGAGGAGTCCATATGTAAGGGAGGGCAGTCTGGTCCAGAATTCGCAGAGATCCGGATAGCAGCAGATGACATCTGTGTCCCCAGGCTGTGGTACCACAAGAGGCTGCATCTTTTGGCCGACCAGACTGAACCCAGGGCAATCACTGTCTGGTCTTCCTTCCACGCTTCCTTCCATGCTGTGGTTGTGCAGTTGGAGATGTGGCAGGAGGAGGAGTAGGACCTGGAGGAGGAGGAGGACTGGGAGGACCTGGAGGAGGACTGGGGGGACCTGGAAGAGAGGGAGGAGGAGGAGGAGGACCTGCAGGAGGAGGAGGAGGACCATCACAAAGGTGTGTCTGAGGTGTCATTTGGCCCCTCATACCTTTCTCAAGAGCCTCCAATATGAGGGCCTCACACATGACTTGTTGGCCCTCCTCCATTCTCTTCATTTTATATGCAATGAAGGCAGCAATGTTCTCCTCCATGGTGTGGGGTGCTCCCAGGACCTCTGTAGCCCTCCAAAAGAATCCTATAGCAGCCTCCTCTAGGGCACTCCTCCTACTGCCACTTTCTCTTTCCAGGGGGGATGGAGGGACCTGCAGATCAGCCAGCCGGCTCGGCCCGGCCACCTCCTGGCTGCGACTTCCCTGTGTATGAAAAAGGGACATGGTTTTATGTTTTGCATCATCAATCCCAATCCTAAATTAGTACTCCCAACTAACATCTAGTTAACATCATTGATTGGACAAGCAGAAATATTTAGAGGAATGCTATACCTGGCTCAATCTGGGCTCCTCCACATGTGGCCTGGAAGGCCCAGGTTGGGCGTCAGAAGCCTCAGCCGGGGGGGAAGGAAGCGTGGAAGGAAGACTGGAGAGGGATGGCCTGGGTTCAGTCTGGCCTGCCAGAAAGTGCAGCCTGTCGTAGTACAACATCCTGGGGACATAGATGTCATCTGCTGCTCCGGATCTCTGTGAATCCAGGACTTTCTTGCGCTCCCTTAGATATGTGCTCCTCAGGCAACCAATTAATATCTTGAAATAGGTGATGTCTGCCGTGGGGATCACCTGCTTCACAATTTCACACAATTGCACCAGTGCTGCCTTCCTCTTTGCTTGGTTCTTGAAATGGGGGTGGTTAATCTCCCACAGACAGGGCAGCTCCCTTAGCATCTCTGGGAATACTGACATGAAGTCATTATCTTTGAGTAGCATATCCATGTTCACTGCAAGACACAACACAAGACAAAGCCTAATGTCAGACAAAACTCTCCTAATCTTGTTACAATATAGGCCTCAATCTAGAAGCAGTATAGGCACAAGTTTGTCTCTTACCTTCGTTCTTACGATCGGCGCGTCCAATGCTCCTTCCTCCGTTCACAGATCGTACGTAATACGCACGCGTGTTACGCTTTATACACACTGTGCATGCGTGTAACTCCGCCCGTCCCTGACGTTCTTTCTAGTCTATTCCCCGCCCCTTTTAGTTCGGCGCAGTGGGTGAAGAGCATGATGGCAGAGTTAGAGCAGGTGTGTGCTAATTATAGCAACGAGGAGGAGGAAAGCCCGGATCCGGACACGTCCCGATCCAGAAGGAGACGTTTTAAGGCCACAAATATGTCCTTTGGAAGATGTTGGAGATGGTCGACATCATGAGGAAGTCCGACTATGACGGGAAGTATGGGCCTTACCCCAAACCCAACATCAGAAAGGCCAAGATCATGGCAAAAGTGATCAAAAGCCTTCACAGGAATTTCGAGGTCCGAAGATCGAAAGATCAGCTCAGGTCGGACCTGAAGTTAAGAGAGCCAGAGCAGTACCGAAAGATCCGGAGAGTGCTGCAAAAAAGTAAGTAGTTGTGCTGTGTTCCTATTCTTTCTGTCTTTATTCCGTTCATGCTGCTCCATGTGCTTTTATTAATTGTAACGTTTAAAAGGGCAACTTTAATGTTCATGGGCCCATTATTCGTTCGTATCAAACATTTTTCTTTCAGCCTCTAAAACACCATTGTTTAGGCCATATGCATTTTCCCACATTTTTTTGGGGCCTACTTGGATGCCAAATATTTGTTTGTGTAGATGGGTTTGTTACTAGAATGAAATGCCAACTAGATTGTGTGTAAAGAGAGGACACTGAGCAGCTGTTTTCACATCTGGACACTGGAGCACTAGTGTGGGACCCCAGAACACCATTTTTATTAGGGGGGGCACACAGGTGCTCCAGTGTATACTATAGGGGGGGGGCTACATCTGTGAAGCTTGTACTAAACAGGTAAAGTATTGCAGCTTGACAAAGGCCAATAAAAAATATACATCTTGGAACTCTGCTAAAATAGACAATTGTACCCCACTTCCAAGCAATGTTTCCTATTTATAGTACTGCCATCAAATATCTGTGCTAATTATACCATTTTTGTTTTACATAGGGGAGAAAAGACTCGGAGGACACCCCTCATCCGAGGAGACCAGAGACCCCCCACCTCTGGAAGAAGGTGAAATACCCCAAACCCAAGCTGAGCAGGAGGAAGAAGAAGATGTGGTGAAGATTGGCACCACAACAGGTGAGTGTCTGCGACCACAGGCTCAGGTAAAAGAGATGGATGGTGGCAGATTTTTGAGACCTGTTTTTTTTTCTTTCTCTCTTTTTAGGTGATCGTGATGTGAGGGATAGAGAATGTTTCACATCAGAAAGTGCCCAGATCCTGATCGGGGAGATCATGGGGTGTAATGCTGAACTGCAAAACATCCAGCAAAAAATCAATGATGTTATTTAAAAAAATAATAACATCATTGATGTTTTGGGGCGAATTTAAAACCCCACAAAATCACTTTTTGGATTGTGGTCCAATCTTTTACATTTTTTTACAATGTTTTGAAAAGCCAAATTTGGAGGATGCACACAGTGTGTCAACATGTGCTATCTGCCATCACGGGAGATCAATGGACGCGTTTTGGGGGTGCAACCCCTTCCTCAATTATAAAGTTGCGTTGAGGAAGGGCTTGCTCCCCCAAAACACATCCCTTGATCCCCCCTGATGGCAGATAGCACATGTTGACATTCGTAAATTGGTGTGCATCTTCCAAATTTGGCTTTTCCAGGGGTGATTTCTCCCCATCTGAACGCTATATCAAACCCGGTTCCTAAATACTGATGTCTGATATAGCCTTCAGGTTTTACCTAATGTGAACTTTGTAAGTTCAAGTTTTTTGGCTTTCTTGGTGGTTTTACACAGGCCTGTTTTATCTGAAATGGACATTTCAAATTTTGCTAATGCTACTGCAAAAATTGTTATACAACAAACATGTTGGTTTGTTTTAAAAGCCTTTGGTAAATGCACATGTGATTGTGCAGGTATAAAAAAGTGGCTTACTCAAGAATGTGTGGATTATTTTCTCAACACTACAACACTTTTGGGTTGATGTAATAGCTGTTTTAAGCAAAAATGGGGGTTATTTCCTAAGGGCAAATCCTCTTTGCACTACAAGTGCAGTTTCAGTGCAGTTGCAAGTGCACTTGTAGTGAAATGTGTTTTTGCATTTAGGAAATACCAGCCAACAGTGCTTTGTATAAGGCTACCCAATCACGACATTTTCTGCACTCAAAACATTTATGTCAGGGTCAGCTAAAACAAACACAAGCAGTAAATGTCCACAAAGAATGTATTTATTCTTTTAATTATAAAAAGGCTTCACATATTGTCTGGCATATTGATAGCCCCCCTACCCGCAAAGAACTCCAGGTAGCGTAACCAGACATCACGGGCACTCAGGGAGGGCAAGCCAGGACGGCCACTTTCAAGCATCATCAGTGTGGTTTGATGTAGGATTCCGGCCTCAGGCCCAACTGAGCCAGCATAGTTGGCCGAATGTTTCCGTAAAAAGTTATGGAGAACACAGCACGCAAGTATTATATGGTTCAGTTTATACTCCGCCATATGGATAGGTGTCAGAAATAGGTGGAACCGGCTGGCCAGGATTCCAAATGTGTTCTCCACCACTCTTCGGGCTCTGGCCAGCCGGTAATTAAAAACCCTCTGTTCCGGGGTGAGGGTCCTCATTGGGAATGGCCGCATCAGGTGGTCCCCCAGCGCAAATGCTTCATTAGCAACAAACACAAATGGGAGTCCTTCCACATTGTCCTCTGGAGCTGGCAAGTCCAAGCTGCCATTCTGGAGACGCCTGTAAAACTCTGTCTGGGCGATGACTCCACCATCGGACATCCAGCCATTCTTCCCCATGTCCACATACAAGAAGTCGTAATTAGCCGACACCACCGCCAACATCACTATACTATTAAACCCCTTGTAATTATAATAGTATGACCCCGAGTTGGGTGGTGGGACGATGTGGATGTGTTTCCCATCAATTGCCCCTCCGCAGTTAGGAAAGTCCCACCGCTCGGCAAAGTGGGAGGCCACAGTCTGCCATTCCTGTGGCGTGGAAGGAAACTGTTGAGGAAAAAACAATAAACATTACTATTTTTACTCTGAAACATGGCAAGCAGATTAGACACAAACATTGTGGGGCAACCTCCAGATAGCATTTATTAAGGGGAATTTAACAACACAAAAGTATAAGGTACACCTATCATGTCCCCCCCCCCCTCTCATGGGCCATTTCTAACATTATAGGGGGTGTGTGGAAATCTTGGACAGGTAACCCTCTTCACTTCATTGAGAGATGAATGCCTAAATAATGTGTATTACTTGGAACAGCCCCTCCTTAGTTACAGTATTGGCAGCCCACTGGAAAGGTAAGAAGTGTCATAATACAAAGATATAAATACACACTGTACACATTTGAGGACATTTGGACATTCTGCTATTACCTATCAAGATAATAATGGGATACAAAAACTTTAAACAGTACCATTGGAAAGTATACAGGCAGGCCCTTGCACTACATGCTTTGGGGAATTCATCCATAAATCTGACCAGTAAAGAGGTGGGTAAAGTGTGTATGGGTTTGGCAAAGTCAGCAGATAGATGATTGAGGATAGAGAATTGGGATCAGCTGACTTAGCAGTTGGGGGAGGGAGAGTTACTAAAAATTATTTGGGGACACCACAAAAAAAAGCCTATGGCACTCTGCCTGAATTTAAAGCTAAAATAACATTTCCAAACATTTTAGGGGGTGTTTGGGGTAAAGCACTACTATGGAGCTGATAAAATACATTGTTAAGTGACTACATGAGGTGAATATAGGGCAGGAGACACCATGCTGGGGAGATTATTGAAGGGCAAATATGTATGAAGGACATAAAATAATAATTACATAAAAATCCAGCATGCATGAGGACAAAGGGGACATTCACAGCATATTACAAGCATGGCAATTAGGGAATGAGGAAAGAAATACAATATATTATCAAACGTTCAATACAATAAAATGTGATATTAAAGGATAAAAATCTTACCTTCATATACTCCTTCTGCAGGACCTGTATGATGGCAGAACAGGTCTCTGGGATAATGATCCCCAGAGCCTGGGGGGAGATGCCTGTCGAGAACTTCAAGTCCTGCAGGCTTCTCCCTGTGGCCAAATACCGCAGGGTAGCGACCAACCTCTGCTCCGGAGTGATGGCTTGCCTCATGCAGGTATCCTGCCTGCTGATATAGGGGGTCAGCGAAGCTAACAAACGGTGAAACACGGGGTCCGTCATCCTGAGAAAGTTCCTGAAATCATCAGGATTATTCTCACGGATCTCACGGAGCAAAGGCATATGAGAGAACTGGTCACGCTGAAGCAACCAATTCTTGGTCCATGGACTCCTCCCCACCCTGTTCATGGACTGGACTTGTGTCAAGGTCAGGACCCCGACACCAAGCCCCCGCACAGCACGAACTCTACGAGGAGTACGTATACGCAACATGGCTAGAAAACGGTCGGCACTCAGAACGAAGTAACAGAATGCACTGAAGAACAGCAAGGCCTGTGAAGAGCGACCTGAAAAACAGTAACGAACGAACAAGAATACAATGACTACCTAAAGTCACGTGGAACTTGCTGCACGCACTGAAGAGCAGATACAAACCCACAAGCACAAACTGAACGGCAGAAAACGATCAGAAAGCCACGAGTCTGAAAAAGCGTGAATCATCTCTCACCAAACTTTTACTAACACGAGATTAGCAAAAGGAGCCCAAACGGTGCCGCGCTTGGTTCTGAACTGGCCTTTTCTAGTCTCGTCGTACGTGGTGTACGTGACCGCGTGGTTGGCGATCAGAAATTCCGACAACTTTGTGCAACCGTGTGTAGCAAAACAAGTTTGAGCCAACATCCGTTGGAAAAAATCCTAGGATTTTGTTGTCGGAATGTCCGAACAAAGTCCGACCGTGTGTACGCCCTATTACAGTGAAGTTATAGGGGTGAATGCCCTTCTCATCTCCATAGTGGCTTTGGAGAGGTCACTAAACAGGAGTACATTTGGGTACGGTGCTGGTAGCGGTTTAGTGGGCTTGGCCACTTGTAGTATTTGTTCCTTGACGTGGAAGTAGTGCACTCTAGCTAGAATGTCCCTTGGGATATCAGAGGGGAGGTGTGCTGGTTTGGCGATTCTGTGTGCCCTGTCGATTGTGATGTCCCAAGCGTTCAAGCGGGGTAGCAGTCGTGAGAACAGTTGTTGCAGATATGGAGTGTTTTCATTTGGTTTAACAGATTCTGGGACACCTCTTAATTTTATATTGTTTCTTCTGGAACGGTCTTCCAAATCCGCTAATTTCAATTTAATGTGGTGAATTTCCGACACATGGTGGTCATGTGCATCCAGTAATTCATTATGTGCTCTGACATGATCTTGCATGTTTTCCTCAAGAACTTTTGTTCTCCCTTCAAGGCAGTCTATCCTGTCATGTATCTGAGAGACAGAAAGTTGTAATTCCCTATGCAGATCTGTTTGTAGTGTGAGGAGCATGGATTTTAGCATAGATTCTGTCACAGGGTTGTCTGATGCAGGGATGGCCGCTAGAGCTGAGATGTGTGCTGTGTCAATATCCCTGTCAGCCCACTGATGCTTCTTATACTGTGGCTCATTGCTGGGGGAGATGGCGGGGGAAGAAGCCAGTCTCTTACCTGTGTCTGCAGTGAGTTGTGAGGAGGAGACATCTGGCAATGGCAGGGTATCCATGTCCTCCCTGTCATTATATTCAGGTGGCTGTGTTGGATGATCCTCCTGCGGAAAGGCTAATTGCTGTGCCTCAGTGTGTGTAGAGCGGGATGCCTCTGAGGTATTCTTCCTGGTGCCGGCACCATCTTGGGCCTCGTTCATGGCTGCGTGTGTGTAATAGTCCGTGAGGTGGCGTGGGGCTGGAGGCTTGTTTCACCGTCTAGACATGCCTGGGATGGTCCTGCTTTCTTCCCCTCTCCATGTGACCGGATCGGTGGTCGAACCGTAGCCTGAAGTTGCTCCGGATCCTGTCAGCGGTACGGAGCTCTGGATTCAAGCCTCCATCGTGGTCCGCTGCAGGCCACGCCCCCCAGTTTTTTATAGGTTTTAACGTATGACTCAAGGAGTATGGATCTTAAGTCATGATGTAGTTGAAAGATTTTAGCTTGGAGGATAGGGGATGGATTTGTTTTATTCAATGATTCCGCAGCCGATAGTTTTTGAGTTCTCTTTTTTTTGCTCTAGCTCCCATTTGAAGAAATACACCTCTAATTACGGCTTTATGAGCATTCCACACCACCAGCGGGTCAGATACTGATGCTTTGTTGAGTAGGAAGAATTCTTCTAGTTGTTTTTTAATTGGAGAAGCATAACATGAAGTGGTGAGGAGGTAATTATTTACCCTCCAAATGTAGGAGTTGGATTGCGGGGAGTTAGCAGATATTAAGATGCTAATGGGAGCATGATCTGACCAGGTGGCTGTGGGAATGGTGGAGCTCGATATTTTCTGCAATAGCCATTTATCAGTCAAAAATAAGTCAATTTGTGAGTAGGTGTTGTGGCGCGGCGAAAGGAAAGTGAAATCACGTTCACTCGCGTGACAATATCTCCACACATCATACATGTCATTAGAAGCAATAAACTTATCCAAAGAAGAAGCATGACGTTTGGATCCCGCAGTGGAGTCCATGTCGATATTAGGATCCAGGTTAAAGTTGCCACAGATTAACATGTAAAATTGTTGTATTTTCCTTGCCGATCAAAGAGTCTTTTTGAGGAAGTGCATCTGCCAGTAGTTTGAGGCGTAGATGGAGACCAAGGTGTATGGGACATTATTAATTGTGCATATCAGAAATATGTACCTCCCTTCTGGATCCAGGACGCAGTTCTGTAATTGGAAGGATACAGTATTCCGAATGGCTATCATGACTCATCTTTGTTTTTTGGTATAGCTGGTTTGGAATACATGTGGGAATTGTCTGTGGCTACACTGTGGGGAAGCATTTTTAGGCAAATTGAGTCTCTTGGATGCATAGGACGTCACTCTTTTGGGATATTGCTGTTTTCCATAGAGATGCACGTTTGGCAGGGTGGTTCAAACCCTTTGCATTCAGGGACAAAATGTTGATATCCATGTTGATGTGCGATGTTGGAGTGGTATAGGAATATAACGAACTTACGGTTGCTGGAGATCAGAGGGCTAGTCCTCGGTGGTCAGAATGGAGATGTGAAGCGCGGTTTGTTGTCTGGTTCTCTTGACAGTGCTGCAAACTTGGTACTAGTAAAGTTCTACTAAAGCTATAAAATGCATTAGGTATTGAACTGCAACTTTGCAAATATGAAATCGGTTAGTGTTCAGAGATATGAGAGAATGGTAAACCCAGCAGAAACGTAAAACAGCAAAGGTAACAACTAAAGGTCAGACAAACATCTCTGGGGATGTCTGCTTCCAGGTGGCGAGGTTTAGGTATTCTATGAATACGGTTTATGGTGAGCTCAATTGGAGAGAGCTCTGGCAACATGCTAGAGAACATGGCGCTAGTGTAGTTGTGCAGTTCTTTAGGTGGGATGGATTCTGGGATTCCGCAAATTTTAATGTTATTGCATCTGGAGTGGTCCTCAAGGTCCGCCAGCTTTGCTTTAATCCACAGAGAATCATTCTTTTGTTCAGTATATGCATCAACAAGATCATTTACTGTTTCTGTACATTCCTCCATTTTGTTTTCCATGAATAGCATTCTATTATCCATATGCTTCATTTCCAAGGAAAATGTATCAATCAGTGAGGACAGATTAGTCATCAAGGAGGATTGTAGGGATAAAAGCATGTCCTTCATAGTGGTGTCTAGCACCAGTTGCCCTGAGGTCGGGAACTGAGCTATGGAGGATTGTAGTGAGGAGATAGCATTTTCATTATGGAGGCCTGTACTCACTGTGTTTGAGGCCTGGTGGTTAGGATCCATCCGCATCCAGGACTTGGCTGGGCTTCGGGAGACCAGGGTGGTTGGAGAGGAGTCCTGGTGAGATGAGGATGATGATCCACCCTGAATTGCTTGTGGATGGCCATCGGGGTCGTCTGTATAGGCCATGGAGTGACGCGCCATTGCTCCAGCGGCGTCATCTTGGCTTCTTCCCTGTACCCGGCGGGGCTGGAAGGAGAAGGATTTGAGGTGTCTTGGGCCTCTATTCTGGCTTCTTTTGCGGGACATCGTGGCTGCAGAGTTCCTGGGGATCTGCTGTGTGCTTGATGGGCTGTTTGGCGGCGATTTGATGCCCGTTCAGTGCTGATAGTCCGGTTGACTTTAGAGAGCTCACGGCTCAGGCGTCCACTCTCGTGCGTGCGCAAGCCACGCCCCCAACATCCCTGCAACTTTAAACAAACAAACAAAAAAATACACTAGAAGTGGGACTTCATAGGTGCTTAACAATATTCATATAATATTATACACAACTATTACATTCATACAAATGTTTTCACAGATTATTAATAGTACAACACTCTAGTGCTATGCACAACCTTTTTCACAGATCACAATGAATTGACATTAAAAAACAGTTGTTTCACAGTATGTTGGCTTTCTCACCCTACTCTGAGAATATATACATCTTTTGTTGTAGTCACATCAGATGACTTCAAGATCCTAGATGAGAATAGCAGGGGAATCTGAATAGGTGTTTCACTGCACGGGCTTTGTATAACACTTGGAGGGGTTTCAGAGAGTATCCCTTCATTGTAAAAAAAAATAAATATACCATTCTATTAGTCCTCTTCTATTGTATCACAATAGATGCATTAACCTTAGGGAGGACAGAGACTACAGTACATAGCTGCATATCACAACCTTTCACCATCCTGTAAACCGTCTTATAGTATGCGTTTCCCCGTGTAAGGTTTATTGGATGGTGAAAGGTTGTGAAATGGGCTGCTGTTCACTATTTCTATATATGCTTAGTTTGGCTACTGTGACTGGGTCCTCAGGGACGTTACTGCATTTCCCATATCTCCCAGTACCTGTGCAAGTCTAACAACCTCCATTGCTGTTATTTTCAAATCTCTATTCTCCCATATCTGTGTCCAAGCTACTCCATGCATCCTTTGTCAGCTTAAGATGGCTCTACACATAACCTCACTAAATTTGAGGGGTCTTAACAGCCTCTTTAAATGTTCCATGAAGTACAGCGAAGCAAGCTCATAAATGTGATCTTTTTTGTGTCCATAAATATCATTGCTGCAATTTTAATCCTCTTTGTGTCCAACATCATACATTCTCTCATTGCTTCTTCATTATTACTGAAATGAGACACAAATAAAGTCTAAATTTATCTACAAAAAATACAAAATAAACACAAGGGACATTGCTTACCTTCAGTGCAATGTGTCCCTTATTCTTCTGTCTTCTTGTTCAGTAGAAATCTTCTGTCCTCCAAATATGGTGGCTGGGGTTAAGACCTTGTAACACTTGCACCTGAGACCTTGTAACACTAATGAGTCACATGACACCAGGGAGGGAAAATGGCTAATTGGGCCCAATTTGGACATTTTCACTTAGGGGTGTACTCACTTTTGTTGCCAGCAGTTTAGACATTAATGGCTGTGTTGAGTTATTTTGAGGGGACAGCAAATTTACACTGTTATACAAGCTGTACACTTACTACTTTACATTGTAGCAAAGTCATTTCTTCAGTATTGTCACATGAAAAGATATAATAAAATATTTACAAAAATGTGAGGGGTGTACTAATTTTTCTGAGATACTGTATATCAGAATATCATTGAGATAAACCACAACACATTGCTGCAACATATCTTGGAGGACATCGCTGATGAATTCCTGAAAAACTGCAGAAGCGTTGCAAAGACCAAATGGCATTACAAGGTATTTGTAATGTACTGTCCTGGTATTAAATGCAGTTTTCCATTCGTCACCCTCCTTGATCCTCATGAGATTGTATGCCCCTCTCAGATCGAGCTTTGTAAAAACTGTTGCTCCCTTGAGGCGGTCAAATAATTCCGTAATCACAAAGAAGAAGCCAGCACCAGCAGAAGACAAGGATTTGCATCTGAACCTTGAGAAAGTGCGTTGGCAACATAGTCCTCCATGGCTTTATACTCTGATGCTGCGTACACACAAGCAGACTTTTCGACCGGCTGGTCCGACGGACCAAGTCCGGCGGACAATTCGACCGTGTGTGGGCTTCATTGGACCTGCAGCAGACTTTTTTGGTTGAAAATCTGATGTGAAGTGGTGCATAAGGCCTTAGCCACTTTATGAAAACATTTTTTACTGCATTGTGGTGACCAGGAAAGAACCTCAGCACAAAGCCAATCAAAAGGGGATTGTGCCTCTATAACCAAGGATAACCAATAACCATCAGGTGAGGAATTTACTTGAAATCGGATTATCTCATGGTGAAGAGCCCCTATGGCTATGGTCAATGGAGCAGTCTCATGAGTCACATGGGCAGGCTGTAGAGGTCTCCCACCAATAGCCTCAATGGCAAATGGAGGGGCACGAAGCTGCAGCGCAATCAAATTCTTAGACACAAAGGCACTATCTATGAACAGGCCTGCAGCCCCAGAGTAGATTAGAGCCTGCTTATCGATTGACGACTCAGACCAAGAAAGGGTAACCGGAACTAGAGGTTTATTCTTCAGGATAACTGGGGGCGTAACAACGCCACCTAAGGTCTGTCCCCTACAGGACTTTAGATGAAATAGTTTCCCAGACGGGTGGGACAAGACTTCAAAAAGTGACCTACCTGGCCACAATAAAGGCACAATCTCTCCCTCCTCATAAAGGCCCTCTCATATACAGAGAGAGAGGTGTGAAGCCCAACTGCATGGGTTCTACTTCACTAGCGAACTCGGTGCCAGGAGGAATGGGAGGTGAGGGAGGCAAAGGTGGGACTGCAAAGCTCGGAGCCAAAGGTACAGGAGGCTTCTGCAAGCGCTCCTTCTTAAAGGAAGGTGTCTTGGTGTCCGGAGTCAATGAGAATGGCGAATGTGATCAAATTCTCCAGATCTGTAGGTATGTCTCGGGCTGCTATCTCATCTTTGATGTTATCCGAGAGACCATTGTTCCAAGTGACCTCTGCTGTCAGAGTGTGGAATTCAATGGTGTAATCGGCAACAGTTCTTGTACTCTGATGGACATGATGCTCTTGGCAGCAGAAGTGGAGCGTGCGGGAATGTCAAATACCCTTTTAAAGGAAGCCATAAACTCAGGGTAACCCAGGACAATGGGGTTTTGCATCTTCCATAGAGGGTTTGCCCAGGGCAAAGCTCTATCAGAAAGCAAAGAAATGATGAAGCCTACTTTGCTTCTGTCTGTGGGAAATGCCTGGGGCAGCATCTCAAAGTATATCCCAACCTGGTTGAGAAACCCTCTGCATTGAACTGGACTGCCCCCAAATCGCTGGGGAAGCGGAGCGGAACCAGACATACCTCTTACAGAGGTAATATTCAAGGCGGGAGCCTGCATGGAGACTGGAGCAGCAGCAGGGTTGGCCTGCAACACAGGTTGTACCGGAACAGCCACAGTGGGAGGATCCAGGTAAGCAATAGGAATAAGGAGCATCTGTACCGCTATGGCAAACTGATCCATGTGGTGGTTCTGCTCATTCAACCTGGAAAAAATATTACCACTAGGTGGATTGCCTGTATCTTCTGAATTAATGGCCTTCGCCTACTGTCAGGAGCCATGAATCAGACAGAGCCAGAAAATGCAGTAAAATCCCACCTTTTAATATAATGGTAAAAATGGTACAGAAAAGTATGTACAACACAGAGAAAAATATATATATATATTTTTGCCCATATGACTTTTAAAGAGTCCCACCTCAGACAGTAGATAAAATTTTTTCATATGAGCTTTATACAGCACCATTCATGTTCATCATTTATGTCTTCTTTATCATTGTGCTACACATGTTTTTAAATGTATGATAATATATTTTTTTAAATTTTTTAATTTTTATACATACCTATTTTGGACTGAAACACTTCCTCAACCCTTCTCACATTAGCTCCCATTGTCTGTCCATGGTACAGAAAAGTAAACATAGTCAAAACATAGCCAGGGTTTGGTATCCAAAGCGGATAATCAGAACAAAACAATAAAGCAGGAAGCCAAAGATCAGCGTAGTCAGAGGCAGCAGACAGGATCAGGAACCAGAAGGGACATCAGCCACACAAGTCTTCAACAGGAACACAGCAGAGAGTCTCCAGATATGTTTAACCAAGGCAAAGACACGGAAGGAATGAGCCAGGCAGTTTAAATAGCCAGAATGAGCTGGCTGTAGGCTGGACTGATGAGCAGGAGATGATCACCAGGTGAGCAACTGTGGAATGATGAGTGCTGGCAATTAACCGACAGCTGAGCAACCTGAGCACTGAGAAGGGAGAGCTGAGAGCCCAGTCCTGACAAGTAGGGAGAGAGGGGATGGAGAGAGATAGAGGGATAGGGTGGGAGAGGGAGAGTGAAGGGAAGAGAGACAAAGGGAGAGGGAGAGAGTAGGGGAGGGAGAGTGAGAGAGAGGGAGAGAGTAGGGGAGGGAGAGAGAGGGGGAGTGAGAAAGAGGGAGAGGGGGGGAGAGAGAGAGAGATAGAGAGAGAGAGATAAGGGGGAGAAAGAGGGAGAGAGAGGGAGGTGAGAGAGAGAGGGGAAGAGAGAGAAAGAGGGAGGGAGAGAGAGGGGATAGAGGGGGGAGAGAGAGAGAGGGGGAGAGAGAGGGGGGAGAGAGGGGAGAGAGAGAAGAGAGGGGGAGAGAGAAGAGAGGGGGGGAGAGAGAGGGAGAGAAATAGAGGGAGGGAGCAAGAGAGAGGGAGAAAGAGAGGGAGAGAGAGCGAAAGAGAGGGGGGGGAGAGAGAGAGAGAGAGAGAGAGAGAGAGAGAGAGAGCAAAAGAGAGAGAGGAGAGACAGGAGGGAAGAGAGAGAGGGTGTTAGGGAGGGAGGGATAGGAGAGAGAGGAAGAGGGAGAGAGAGACAGGGGGAGAGGGGGAGAGGGAGACAGGGATCGGGGGGAGAGGGAGAAAGAGGGAGAAATAAGGGGAGAGACAGAGAAGAGAGAGGGTATAGAGAAAGAAGGGGAGATACGAGAAGGGAAGAAGACAGAATGGGTGTATAATGTCAACAGACCTTCTAAGATTGTTCTGAATGATGCAATATGTTCTGTGCCGGGAGTTCTTGGCGCAGCTGTTTTATGTGTATAGTACATGAATAAGATGTTTCTGTCCAAGTGTGTTGAAAGGCAGGTGTACAAAGAGTAGACACTGAAGAAAAGGGGTGACAATGGTTCTTGCATTAAAGTACTTGCACAGGAGACTGACAAAATATTGACACTAGCTTCATAAGAAGAAAAATAAGGCAACCTGTCAAGCTAATAGCCCACCTTTTATGGCGATGCACTGCGATAAATCCATATGTCACTGTTTTTTACAAACTGTCTTTAAATTTTGTGACATTTAGCAAAACTGTGAGGTGGGGCACCCCACTGGCCATGGGCCCCAGAGCCCAAATGATCAGTCCGCCCCTGCTCATACCCCAGATGTGATGTTCCTGTTTATACCACCTTCCCCATTGTATTGTTGAATATTTAACCACTTGAGCCCCGGACCATTATGCTGCCTAAGGACCAGAGGTCTTTTTCCAATTTGGCACTGCGTCGCTTTAACTGCTAATTGCGCGGTCATGCAATGCTGTACCCAAACGAAATTTGCGTCCTTTTCTTCCCACAAATAGAGCTTTCTTTTGATTGTATTTGATCACCTCTGCGGTTTTTATTTTTTGCGCTATAAACGGAAAAAGACCGAAAATTTTGAAAAAAAATGATATTTTCTACTTTTTGTTATAAAAAAAATCCAATAAACTAAATTTTAGTCATACATTTAGGCCAAAATGTATTCGGCCACATGTCTTTGGTAAAAAAAATGTCAATAAGTGTATATTTATTGGTTTGCGCAAAAGTTATAGCGTCTACAAACTAGGGTACATTTTCTGGAATTTACACAGCTTTTAGTTTATGACTGCCTATGTCATTTCTTGAGGTGCTAAAATGGCAGGGCAGTACAAAACCCCCCCAAATGACCCCATTTTGGAAAGTAGACACCCCAAGGAAATTGCTGAGAGGCATGTTGAACCCATTGAATATTTATTTTTTTTGTCCCAAGTGATTGAAAAATGACAAAAAAAAAAAAAAAAAAAATATTTACAAAAAGTCGTCACTAAATGATATATTGCTCACACAGGCCATGGGCCTATGTGGAATTGCACCCCAAAATACATTTAGCTGCTTCTCCTGAGTATGGGGATACCACATGTGTGGGACTTTTTGGGAGCCTAGCCGCGTACGGGGCCCCGAAAACCAATCACCGCCTTCAGGATTTCTAAGGGTGTAAATTTTTGCTTTCACTCTTCACTGCCTATCACAGTTTCGGAGGCCATGGAATGCCCAGGTGGCACAAAACCCCCCAAAATGACCCCATTTTGGAAAGTAGACACCCCAAGCTATTTGCTGAGAGGCATATTGAGTCCATGGAATATTTTATATTTTGACACAAGTTGCGGGAAAGTGACACTTTTTTTTTTTTTTTTTTTTTTTTTTCATAAAGTTGTCACTAAATGATATATTGCTCACACAGGCCATGGGCATATGTGGAATTGCACCCCAAAATACATTTAGCTGCTTCTCCTGAGTATGGGGATACCACATGTGTGGGACTTTTTGGGAGCCTAGCCGCGTACTGGACCCCAAAAACCAATCACTGCCTTCAGGATTTCTAAGGGTGAAAATTTTTGATTTCACTCTTTACTGCCTATCACAGTTTCGGAGGCCATAGAATGCCCAGGTGGCACAAAACCCCCCCAAATGACCCCATTTTGGAAAGTAGACACCCCAAGCTATTTGCTGAAAGGCATGGTGAGTATTTTGCAGCTCTCATTTGTTTTTGAAAATGAAGAAAGACAAGAAAAAACATTTTTTTTTTTCTTTTTTCAATTTTCAAAACTTTGTGACAAAAAGTGAGGTCTGCAAAATACTCACTATACCTCTCAGCAAATAGCTTGGGGTGTCTACTTTCCAAAATGGGGTCATTTGGGGGGGTTTTGTGCCACCTGGGCATTCCATGGCCTCCGAAACTGTGATAGGCAGTGAAGAGTGAAATCAAAAATTCACGCCCTTAGAAAGCCTGAAGGCGGTGCTTGGTTTTCGGGGTCCCGTACGCGGCTAGGCTCCCAAAAAGTCTCACACATGTGGTATCCCCGTACTCAGGAGAAGCAGCAGAATGTATTTTGGGGTGTAATTTCACATATTCCCATGGCATGTTTGAGCAATATATCATTTAGTGACAACTTTGTGCAAAAAAAAAAAAAAAAAATTTGTCTCTTTCCCGCAACTTGTGTCGCAATATAAAATATTCCATGGACTCGACATGCCTCTCAGCAAATAGCTTGGGGTGTCTACTTTCCAAAATGGGGTCATTTGGGGGGGTTTTGAACTGTCCTGGCATTTTATGCACAACATTTAGAAGCTTATGTCACACATCACCCACTCTTCTAACCACTTGAAGACAAAGCCCTTTCTGACACTTATTGTTTACATGAAAAAGTTTTTTTTTTTTGCAAAAAAATTACTTTGAACCCCCAAACATTATATATTTTTTTAAAGCAAATGCCCTACAGATTAAAATGGTGGGTGTTTCATTTTTTTTTTTCACACAGTAATTGCGCAGCGATTTTTCAAACGCATTTTTTGGGGAAAAAACACACTTTTTTTAATTTTAATGCACTAAAACACGCTATATTGCCCAAATGTTTGATGAAATAAAAAAGATGATCTCAGGCCGAGTACATGGATACCAAACATGACATGCTTTAAAATTGCGCACAAACGTGCAGTGGCAACAAAATAAATACATGTTTAAAAGCCTTCAAAAGCCTTTACAGGTTACCACTTTAGATTTACAGAGGAGGTCTACTGGAAAAATTACTGCACTCGATCTGGCCTTCGCGGTGATACCTCACATGCATGGTGCAATTGCTGTTTACGTTTGACGACAGACCGCCGCTTGCGTTCGCCTTAGCGCGAGAGCAGGGGGCGATAGGGGTGTTTTTTTTTTTTTTTTTTTCTTTATTATTTTTTTGCTTTTTTAATCTTACTTTTAAACTGTTCCTTTCATATTTTTTTTTTTAATCATTTTTATTGTTATCTCGGGGAATGTAAATATCCCCTATGATAGCAATAGGTAGTGACAGGTACTCTTTTTTGAAAAAATTGTGGTCTATTAGACCCTAGATCTCTCCTCTGCCCTCAAAGCAAATGACCACACCAAGATCGGTGTGATAAAATGCTTCCCCAATTTCCCAATGGCGCTATTTACATCCGGCGAAATCTAAGTCATGAAATACTCGTAGCTTCCGGTTTCTTAGGCCATAGAGATGTTTGGAGCCACTCTGGTCTCTGATCAGCTCTATGGTCAGCTGGCTGAATCACCGGCTGCATTCTCAGGTTCCCTGTTGAGACAGGAGAGCCAGAGAAAAACACGGAAGACGGTGGGGGGGGGGGGCATTCCCTCCCACGGCTTGTAAAAGCAGTCTAGAGGCTAATTAGCCACTAGGATTGCTTTTACATGAAAGCCGACCGCTGGCTGAAAAGAATGATACCAAGATGATACCTAAACCTGCAGGCATCATTCTGGTATAACCACTCAAAGTCGTGAATGGCGTACCTGAAGACAAAAAAATGGTTAACAATGGTTAACAATAAAGCACAGTAAAGTGTAAATAATTACACACCTGTAAAACAAACATGATAAAACATAATAACAATAACAATAACAATAACAATCAATAACAATAACAATAACAATAAAACATTGCAGAATAGAATACAGTAAAAAAGAGCAGAACAATAGAGAGAGAGAATAGAGAGAGAGAGAACAATAAAACAACAACTATTTTTTTTTATTTCATATTTTTTTTTTTTTTACACTTTTTTTGTAACTAACTTTTATAACGGTAACCGGTTCCAGGTTCGGGTCTCTCAAAATGCGATGGCATCTTGGGAGACCCTGTGAAAGTGTGCCTAGTCTGTGCAATGCTGTACCCTACGCTAATACTCAACTAGTGTATGGTAGCGTTCAAAACATTCACCAATGCAAAGACCAGGATTGTCAGGACAGGAGGGACAATAATAGCGGGTGTCACGCCTATATCCGCGCTTGCTGCAGACACAACATCTTTTTTGGGGGGGTTCGTTGGGTAGGGGTACTCGGGAGGACATAAAAATGCCTCTCATGCAGCCGCCTGCATTTGGTTGGGGATGTGAATGGGGGAAGTACGGGCGCTGCAGAAGCGGTGGGTTCCCAATTAGGATTGGCGAATGCAGCAGGAAGGGCATTATGGGCACGACGGGCCTGTGTTTGTCTTCTTGGTGGCAGCGGGACACTACTTGTGCTTGCCACCTCACCAGCTTGAACTGCACTTATGGGACTCGCCACGTCACCAAGTGTTACTGCAGTGCTGGTTTGACTACGACCGGGGTGTACTAGGCCGCTGGTGCTTGCCAGTTCACCAAAACACTACCAAAAAACTGTTAGCGATCGCAGGGATCAGGCCTGACTCTGCGAACGCTGCAGTTATGCGTTTAGTGTTTTGTAAGTGACAGTGATCGATCGATACCGCACTTGTCCGGGCTGGGCTGGGCCGGGCGGAGGGGCAAAACGCAGGTGCTAGCAGGTATCTGGGCTGATCCCGCTAACACTGCGTTTTTGGGAACCCTAAACTGCTGGTGACGCTAGTATAGATCTGATCGGATCAGATATTGATGCGATCAGATACTATACCACTAAGGGAGGTGTACAGTGCGTGCGTGGGTGTTAGCGGTACTGGCGCTAATCTGACGCTGCCTGGGGCTGGTGCTTGCCAGTTCACCAAAACGCTACAAAAAAAACTGTTAGCGATCGCAGGGATCAGGCCTGACTCTGCGAACGCTGCAGTTATGCGTTTAGTGTTTTGTAAGTGTCAGTGATCGATCGATACTGCACTTGGGTGGGCTGGGCTGGGCCGGGCGGAGGGGCAAAACGCAGGTGCTAGCAGGTATCTGGGCTGATTCCGCTAACACTGCGTTTTTGGGAACCCTAAACTGCTGGGGACGCTAGTATAGATCTGATCGGATCAGATATTGATCCGTTCAGATACTATACCACTAAGGGAGGTGTATGGTGCGTGCGTGGGTGTTAGCGGTACTGGCGCTAACCTGACGCTGCCTGGGGCTGGTGCTTGCCAGTTCACCAAAATGCTACCAAAAAAACTGTTAGCGATCGCAGGGATCAGGCCTGACTCTGCGAACGCTGCAGTTATGCGTTTAGTGCCTTGTAAGTGACAGTGATCGATCGATACTGCACTTGGGTGGGCCGGGCGGAGGGACAAAACGCAGGTGCTAGCGGGTATCTGGGCTGATCCCGCTAACACTGCGTTTTTGGGAACCCTAAACTGCTGGGGACGCTAGTATAGATCTGATCGGATCAGATATTGATCCGTTCAGATACTATACCACTAAGGGAGGCGCATGCTGCGTGCGTGGGTGTTAGCGGTACTGGCGCTAATTTGACGCTGCCTGGGGCGACGCATATCACCGCCGGGCGATCGGGGGGCTAAACCTTTATTCGGTAATAAACGGCGGGTGCCCTGACACTATAAAAAATAAACGAACTAACCAGCGTCAACCGTAACGGTTATACGGTGATCAGTGGTGAAAGGGTTAACTAGGGGGCAATCAAGGGGTTAAAACATTTATTAGGTAGTATATGGGGGTCCCTGACGCTATAAAACGCTGACGGCGAACCTAAATATTTACCTCACTAACTAGCGTCACCAGCGACACTAATACAGCGATCAGAAAAATGATCGCTTAGCGACACTGGTGACAGGGGGTGATCAAGGGGTTAAAACTTTATTAGGGGGGGTTAGGGGGGTACCCTAGACCTAAAGGGGGGTAATATACCATGTCCCAACACTGTCACTGTCACAAACTGACACTATGCAGTAATCAGAAAAAAAAACAAAAAAAAAAAAAAAAAACTGCTGGTGTCAGTTTGTGACAGGGGGGGGGGGGTGATTGGGGGGGGATCGGGGGGCGATCGGGGGGGGGGATCGGGGTGATTTGTGTGCCTGGCATGTTCTACTGTGTGTGTAGTGTTTGTGCACTCACATACTTGTCGTCTCTCCTCGGGCCGGAACGGAAAATACCGACCCGAGGGGAGATGACATCACTTCCTTTGCTGCTGTTTAGCATACAGCAGCAAAGGAGTGTTCTCATTGGCCGGCGGCGATCGCGAGGGGGGGGCCACGAACGGATGGTCTCCCCCTCATCACCGATCGCCGCTGGACAAACGACGACCGCCTCGGGCACCGGGGGGGGGTCCGATCGGACCCCCCACCCGCGGAAGGCAAATCACGTACCCTGTACGTGATTTTGCCTGTCCGTGCCACTTTGCCGACGTACATCGGCGTGAGGCGGTCGTCAAGTGGTTAACCCAACTCTTATTTTGTACAGATAATACAACTCTACCATCACCATATCTAGCTCCTTTTCCCACTGTACTTTTGAATTTTTCTATGTAACATTGTATAACATAAATACAACAAAAAAAGGCTGTTCTGTTTGCTCTAAAGAAAAGTTTTCTAGGTAATGGAGTCAGTGGCTTGAAATACATAATGTGTAAGAAAACAGAAATATTGTGTTTACAGAGCTAAACTATTCTAGATTATATTCAAAGCCAGATTTCAATAGGTGCAGATATTATTTAAACTACATTTTAGCTACAAATAAAGAATATTTTGATGACAACGATCAAGAGTATTTAGCACAGGTAGCATGTTTTTTCCTGACATTCAAAATCTCAGCTTCCAATTTACATGTTTTCAAGAAAACCAATAGAAATCTCTACTGCTCAGTCTAAATGTCATATGCATAACATTGCTAGTCAAGAACGTGTTTTACAATCAATGGTAACAAAAGGTGAAAGGATGGATTTTATCTCACCGTGTATTCTAGGTTCTGGAAAAATGGCAATCACTGTTATTTTCATGCAATGATATTCAAAATGTAACAATGCAGTAAGTTATTCTGTAATTAAAATAAGCTTTTCTGATCAATACCTGGAAATGGAATACTGACAACATCCCACATTGACTCTGTATATGTTCAACTGAGAAAGCTGAACATTTGATAAAATGTCACTTCATAGAAAGTGTACAAATAAATTATTAGCTGTTCCCTGAATGTTGTCAACCTATGACAAGTGTGGACATTGATAAAGTACAGACTTAAAGGCAGAAGACATTCAATAGAAAAGTGAACTGAAAAAAGAAAGGCTATGTCCAGTTTAATTTGATAAAAAAAAACAAAGGTAGAGAATATATTATGTCACATTATTTTGAAATGTTTATGACAGTAGATAGAAATTATAGAATAATGTCTAAAGAACACCTGACACTGTTTATTACCATGTTGAGCACAGAGCACTAAATGCTTGGGTAGGAATGTTTTGTACGTATGTCACCTCGGGAAGGAGGCCTGTAAAATAAAATTGTAACTGCAAAATTTCAGAGGGCTTCACCCGAAAAAATGACCACATTCTTTTGCTTAGATAATAGAAAATCATGTATTGATCATGTACAATTTACAAAAGGGTTAGGAGATCCCTGTTTGTGAGAGTTTACAATCTAAGAGGGAGGGGTAGGGCAGCCAGTAGATGATTCATTTTTTTGTTTAACACAACAAATGTGTGGATGGTGGAGCCAGGAGACTTCAGCTATAGCCAGCAGCACTAATTGAGTTGCAAAGATCTGAAGGAGTGGTTGTACAGAAGTTGAATACTTGGTAAATTGACTTCTGTACAAAGAAGTAAGGTGGTACTCCCGTGCTATTAAAACAAATAAAAAGCTAGTGATGTGCCGAACACCCCCCCCGTTCGGTTCGCACCGTAACTTCCGAACAGAGAAAAAGTTTGAACCTGAGCCGCAAACTCTATTAAAGTTTAAAGAACGAGGAACGTGAAAAATCAAAAGTCTCCAATTTGAAGGCTTATATGCAAGCTTCTGGTCATAAAAAAGGTTTGGGGACCCGAATACTGTCCTGAAGTAGACGTATTAATGCATTTTTTTTAAAGGATAGTTTTTAAAGGAGAAGTGGTTTTAATGATGCTTAAAATTAAACAATAAAAATTTTAAATTCCATTAAATATAGTGCCTTGGTGGTCCTCTTAGTCTGCCTGTAAATTGGAGCATCTGTACCGTGTATAGAACCTGCTACAACAAAACTGACATTTGTAAAGAAAAAAATTGACATTTAAACTGATTATCATGGCTGCAAGCCATTGCCGGCAATACAGCCTGTCAGGCCAGGAAAGGGGGGATTTAGCAAATAATCCCTCCTGAACCATACCAGGCCACATGCCCTCAACATGGGGGGCACATGTCTCCCACCCCAAAGCACCATGTTGGGGATGGGGACAAGGGCCTCTTCCCAACAACCCTGTGCAGTGGTTGTCGGGGTGTGTGGGAAGGGGGGTTATCGGAATCTGGAAGCCCCCTTTAACAAGGGGACCCCAGATCCCAGCCATCTATTTATGTGCGTGAGTATGGGGTACATTGTACCCCCACTCATTCACCAAATAAAATGTCAAAAATAAATAAAGACAGGAGGCAGTTTTTGACAATCTCTTTATTTAAAAATCAATATCCCCTGTTGTACAACTATCATTATTTACGAGGTCTGATGCACCACCGGACCCCCAAAAAAAACCCGCTCTGCCCACAATGAAGGCTAATTGGCAAATTACTGTTCTGGGTGTGACAGTTCTTATATAGGCAAGGGGCGTAGCCACCTGGTAACATCATCTGGGGGCACTGCCCCCTTGTGACATTACTGACCCAGCACACAATGGTCGGTAAGGTCACATGGGCAGTGCCACCAGGTAACTTCCCCAGGTGGCCTCGCCCCTTGCCTATTTAAGATTTGTCACTGTTTTTTTAATTTTCTATTGCCGGCAAATAGCTGTCAGTGGGGAAGCCCATTGATAGCTGATGACTCATTCGTTGTTAAGGATGCGGCGGCCGGCTTCCCGCCACCGCCTCTTAACAACAATCGAATATGTGCTCGGTGGGCAAACATCCCGCCAAGCTCACAGAAAATTTGGGTGTTCGGGGAACACCTGAATTTGCGATGTTTGGGCCAAACGTATGCTCGGCTTGAACCATTCGCCCTGTACTATAAATAACAAACAAAAAAGCTGCTGCAGATACCTAGAGTGTTCCAGCACCTATAGTTTATACCAATATGCAAATTAAATGGTGCTGCACTGCAAGTAATCCCATGTATTGACTCTGTGATCCTATGTGCATGCAAATTCAGTGGTTAATATATATTTACATGCAGGCATAAACAATTTCAATGATTGTAGCATATACATTAAATCAAAATTCTTACATTAAATTATTCATATTCCTCTACATATTGAAAAAATGTGTGCATATTTCTTCAAAACAGTATATGAAACAAACACTGTATAGATGCAGTCTCTTGCATCCTTGATTCGCCCGTCACTAGACATGTGCATTCATTATCGTCTGAATGCATTTTCACCCGAATTTTTTCGAAATTTCGTGTTTGTTTAACAAAACGATAACGAATGCACAGTCCGAAATCCGAAAGATCCGAAATAAAAAAATGCTTTATTTTTGTATTGTTGTAACAACAGTTCGATATAGATAGATAGAAGATTCAACATGATGCTGACAATAGCGCTCTGTGTCTATCAAACCTGCAGTAATACTGTTTGACATGAAGATTCAACAAAACAGCTAAAAACATACGATCACCACGAGCGGACATTTCCGGTCAAATGCTCCACCCATGGCTATAGAAGAATTCTAATGTTGTTTGACTAGTAATAAAAAATTAATAATTATTACTAGTCAAACAACATTAGAATTCTACTATAGAATGTGGGTGGAACATTTGACCGGAAATGTACGATCATGGCGCCGTACAGTTTAGCTGCTTAGTCGAATCTTCTTAGAACATCCGACAAATACCATAAGCTTTCAGATTTACAGATTTGACCTTAATTTGGATTTTTGGACGAATGCATTTGTTAACTAAATAAAATAAATAAAAACAAATTTCGGGAGTAACTAAGTAAATTTATTTTTCGTACGAAACCGATATTCCCGAAAGAAAATATTTCAGTGTGCACATGTCTACATATCACTTCTTATGCTTAGACAATTTTTTTTTGTATCAGGTAATCAGTGCCACTCAATCACCTCTGTGCTCTCAAAACTCTCACCTCCTTTTTACTTGTGTCTTAGCATGAATCATGAATTATCCCAATCCATGGATCCTCTTAGGATTTCTCCCCACTAGGGGCCCCCTTAGTTGGACTTACCTCTGTTGACATTTAGTAGTGGGTGCCTCTCTCTTTAAGGAGCTCCTCTATGATCTGGGATAGGTCTCACACAAGGCATGGAAGCATGTGAAAAAAACTCCATCACACTTACAATAAAATCACTTGTTTACAAGCATAAAAACACAAGCTTCAGACAGTCGCGTCCGCTTATGTCACTTCCAGTCCCTCATGGCCCCGCTATATTTTCCCTTAGTAATAAATCTTACATTTATTGAGTGTTCATAAGATAAATATTTTGTTTGGCTATGTTCATACAGACTCTGCAATAATAATGATAATAAAATATCACAAATCATTGTTAAAAACCCTCCTCACTGCCAAGCCTGTAGTCTTTTCCCTCACAGTGGGCAAGACCACACAAAGAAATAGCAGTTCCCATCACTGGCACATGTTAGGCAAACATTTATCATTTTCTATTCCCCTATCTTGTTGGATGAAAATTCAAAGGAAAAACTGTATTGGCATTTGGCATGCTAAGCAATGAAGACTGACTTCTGCAATATTGCAGGGAAGTGGAGAGTATTGCTGTTTTTTTTTTTTATTAAAGGTGAACATAAAATGCTAAATAATAGTTTTGCCTGCAAGAAGTAGCCTGTTATTAAAACATACAGTAGCGGGGGGGCGTGGCCTGGACATGGCGGAGTAGAGACACGTTTTAGTGAAGCTCCTGGCCTTCTCCTATCTCACCCGGATAGATTTGCTCCTTTGACTGCGTAATGCTCTCCTCTAAGAAGCGTACAGCAAAGAAGATAAAAAAAAACAACAAATTATCTCCCCCGACCGCGGCACAGGGGGAATTACTAAGAATTTTTCAACAGCTACAGTCGGGTCAGCTAACAGTATTTGTTTCAATAATGTATATTTCATACTATCACTGTACGTGTGAAATACATTAATTTGCTTCTATATCGGTTACCGAATTTTCTGCCTGGGTGGGTGGGAGGGTAGGGACCCTTCTCTACCAGTCATGTACTAGCTCCCCCCCAATTAGGCACGCACATATCCCCCTGAGTTAGAGGGGTGGTAACATGTGTATTCAAGTTATTACTTGTTATTTTAGTACTTTCAGGTCTTTTAAGTAGTGACCTGCTCTGTTCTCCATCCTCACAGACGGGGTGAGACTCTCTTTCTCCTCCTCTGGGTGGATCTTCTTCCTCTATCCTTTCTCTGTACCCTCCTTCCTCTCTTACTCCCCTCTGCTCTCTTTTAGTTCTTTTTCCCCTCCCTTCCCCACCTTTTAGGCAGCCAGAGTGATGGACTCCATAAAGGTAGTGTCGATCAACGCGAAGGGCCTAAACATACCAGAAAAGCGAAGGATGCTTTTATCTGACCTCCCGGGCAGATATTGCCTTTGTTCAGGAAACACATTTCAAACATGACAAGTTTCCTTTGCTTAAAAATAGATACTTCCCAGTAGCATATCACTCCACCAATCCCACGGCCAAAACCAAAGGAGTATCTATTCTAATCTCGAGCAAGGTCCCCTGGCAATGCCAGGCAGTGCTCAAAAACCCGGAAGGACGTTTTGTTTTCCTAAAGGGGCTTGTTGGGGACACCACACTCACATTAGCGTCAATTTATGCTCCTAATGATCATCAGGGCACTTTTATTTCTAACATTCTGGACAAATTGGGGGAGTTTAAGGCTGGCCAGCTGATCCTGGGGGGGGACTTTAATGTCCCTCTCATCCCTTCCTCGGATACGTCTTCTGGACACTCCTCGGTACCCCCGTCGCATAGAAAGCGTATAGCTAACTCCCTCCATAAAGTGCAATTGGTCGATGTGTGGCGACTTCAACATTCGAGGGAGCGGGACTACACTTTCTACTCGCAAACACACAAACTTTACACCAGAATAGACTATTATTTGATAACTTATGACCAACTGCTCTCGGTTGTGGACTCATCCATAGGTCTCATCACATGGTCAGACCATGCTCCTATCACCCTCACTTACACTCTCACTGGGACATACATGTCCAGAACGAGGATTTGGGGCTAAATGAAAGCCTTCTCCAGATTCCTGAAGTGTTAGCGGATGAGACACAAACACTGTCCCTTTACTTCCGGGAAAATGATCACCAAGACTGTGACCCTGGCGTCGTGTGGGAAGCACATAAGGCGGTCCTTAGAGGCTTGCTGATCAGACACGGAGCGCACATAAAAAGAGAAAGAAATGAACAGTTAACAAAACTCCTCAACGACATGTCTGTGGTGGAAGCACGCCATAAACATGCCCCTTCCCAGACTTCAGAGATAGAACTAGGAAAACTACACAAACAAATTTCTGACTTGTTACACTATAAAGCCAAAGCAGCGTTACAGCGATGCAGACAAACTAGTTACGAGTTCTGCGATAAGTCCGGGAAGATTCTGGCCAGAGCAGTTCGGGAACAAAAACAAGCAGCATACATACCAAATATATTGGGCCCAGATTCCCAGAGAGTCACACTTCCGAAACAGATATTGAATGCGTTTAGAGATTTCTATGCCAAATTATATAACCTATCGCACACCCCACCCTCACAAACGGCTATCAACGAATATGTACAGTCCTCCCAGATTCCCGCTCGGAAATAAGAGAGGAACTAGACTCACCAATTACCCTGGAGGAACTTCAGAACGCCATTGGTGCCATGAAGCCAAGAAAAGCCCCGGGTCCTGATGGGTACACCACCCAATATTACAAAACTTTCCTGCCCCTTTTAGGCCCACGTATGGTAGCATTTTTAAATACAGTTGGAGCAGAGGCAACCTTTCCCAGAGACACACTATTGGCCCACATATCACTGATACCAAAAGAAGGTAAAGACCCGACTTCAAGTGGAAGCTATAGACCCATCTCTTTGCTGAATATTGACTTAAAATTATTGTCCAAAATTCTAGCAACCCGTTTGTCCCAACATCTCCAGCCCTTAATCCACCTGGATCAAGTGGGCTTTATACCCACCAGAGAGGCTCTGGACAACACTATAAAAGTATTAAATCTCCTCCATGTGGCGAACGCCAAAGACTCCCCATGTGTATTTTTGAGCACAGACGCTGAAAAAGCGTTCGATAGGGTCAACTGGAACTTTATGTTCACAGTACTTTGCCACATTGGCTTAGGAGACAGGATGATTAGATGGATAAGCAAGATATATTCCAATTCCACGGCGCAAGTGAAGGCAAACGGGATACTTTCATCACCTTTCCCCATCACAAACGGAACAAGACAGGATTGTCCTCTTTCACCCCTTCTTTTTGTGCTCTCCCTGGAATCATTCCTATGTAAAATAAGACAAAATCAAAACATCCAGGGGCTCTCAATAGGTGATACTCAATGGAAAATTTCAGCATATGCGGATGACCTGCTTTTCTCACTGACTAACCCCACGATTTCTCTGCCAAACCTTCTGAAAGAATTCGATACATATGGTGCCCTCTCATATCTAAAAATCAACTTTACCAAATCAGCGGCCATGGGCATCGCAATAGCTCTCCCTACCATGCAGACTATGCAGGCTAGCTTTTGTTTTAAATGGACGTCAATAGCTTTAAATTACTTGGGTACAAACATTCCAATTGATATTAGACGCACGTATGAACTGAACTTCCCACCTATTTTATCTAAAGCTCGTGTTCTTCTAGAAAATTGGAGTAGAGGACTACATTCCTGGTTCGGCAGATGTAACCTCAAAAAAATGTGCATCTTACCCAAATTCTTATATCTGCTCCAGGCTCTCCCCGTACACATACCGCATTCGTTTTTCAAACAAGTACACGCTTTATTTACTAGATTCATTTGGGCCAACAAAAAACCCCGCATCCGTAGGACATGGCTCACACTTCCCAAGCGGTCTGGGGGTCTGGCGCTACCAGATCTCAGACAATATTTTTTAGCCTCCCACTTGGGTCATATTTTAGACTGGAGACGCAACGCGATGACTAAGTTATGGGTACGGATTGAACAAGCTCAAACTGACATACCTTTGAATGGCGCTCTCTGGTGTTATGACATCCTTCTCTCGGGTTAGAAAACACATCCCTTAGTGGGTACCACATTAAGAAACAGCAGTCAAGTGGCCATTCAATCCTCTCTCACCTCAAGTAACTCCCCTTTATACCTGATTTTGGGAAATCCAAATTTTGAGCCGGGCATCCAATCCATTGAGTTTGAGTCTCTGAGACAATTGGGCTTTGACCATGCTGCTAAATTTGTAACGGATGGACGTTGGCCGACGATAATAGAACTAACAAACGCGACGGGCAGGTATCAACTTCTTTTTTGGAAAGCGGTTCAATTACACCACTACCTACACTCGATTCCTAACCCTCAAGACTTTTCCAGACAGCTGACGACCTTTGAAGAGTTTTGCACAGGAAATGATCCGCTAGCGAGGACCCTCTCCAAAATGTACATGCTAATCAATACACCCTCTACACAACCACATCTCCCCTGTTTAGCTAGCTGGGAAAGGGACCTTAACCGTGACTTTTCGGAGACATAAAAATAAAAAATCATCAACCGTGCCCCCAAATCATCACTGCGCACCAAAATTCAGGAGACGAACTATAAAATTACGGCAAGGTGGTACCTCACTCCCTCCAGACTACACAAATGTTTCCCAGCCACCTCAGATCATTGCTGGCGATGAGGGGAGGGAGAGGGCACATTGCTTCACATTTTTTGGTCCTGCCCTAACCTACAGAATTTTTGGAGAGAGGTTCGCCGTATCACACAGAAATTCACTGATTATGTAGTTCCAGATGATGCAGCGTTCTTCCTTTTACATCTATCAACAATCCCGATTAGAAGATATAAAAAATCCCTATTACACCATTTATTGAATGCTGCCAGGGCGTGCGTACCAATCCATTGGAAGCAACAGTGTTCCCCAACCATTGCAGAATGGCTACGTAAGGTGGATGATCTAAATAAAATGGAGGACCTGGTCCTCACAGCGCAACATAAGCGTGAGAAATATACGGACACCTGGGCCATCTGGAATGTATTTATTTACTCGGAAGAAGGAGCCTCTCTCCTGGGTACATAGATCATTCTGATAGCAATACGGAATACAGTGTGTCGCTTTTAGCTTACCCTTGCTCTGTCTGCCCCCCCCTCCCTACTCCCCCTCCTTCTAGTTTCTTTACATCTCTCTTCTCATGTCTCTTCTATATATCTCCTTTTCATTCCCTCCATTTCTCTTTTGATGGAAAAGGTGAAAAGGCAGGGAAGAGGTCCGTCTGTTACTGGACACAAGTAGAATAAATGTTATAATTTGATCCATATGATGTTTAAAACCTTCACCTGTATATCTGAACGTGCAGTGTATCACAATTTCCTAAACTCTATCATACTGTTTGTGCTGTGTGAAACATGTACTGCATTTGTCTGAATGTTTATTTCATTGGGTCTTCTCCCTTCGTGGAAGTTAAATAAAGTTTATATTTGAAAAAAAAAAACATACAGTAGACGCAGTTTACTACTGTAGCAGATGTTTCCTGCCTATAATTATTTCTCTGACACACCACAGCACATTTCTAACATGTCTTTGAATGAGCAGCATTTAAAAAAAAAATGAGCAGTAAAATAGGCAGCTTATAGTTAATGCAGTAAGAGAGAATGAATAAGAGATATAGGCAGTGACTAATTGCAAATGTACAGTTCATGCAAGTCAGACAGTTTTTAAAATCTTGAAACCAGTGATGTCACTAGTGGCAGTCATCCAGGGCATGTGCCCTGTTTCTCCTGGAGGGTGCTCCAAGTCCCTGATACTGATTGCCAACACCACATCAGCCATTATATCTCCCCACCTGCTGCCTGTCATAAACAGTGAACATTAGAGCTAAATGGGGGGTTATTAAAGGAAGGAGATTTGTGCTAGAAGGGGGAATTTTTGGGGTTTTCTGGGATGGGAGTTTTGAGGGGCACAAAGAGAATTGACGCTAGAAGGGAGGTTTTGTACTAAGAGAGGGAATTGGGAAATGAGGGGGGGGGGGGGACTTGCGCAGCGAGGGGGAATTGGGAAATTATTTGTGCTGGGAGGAGGGATTTCAGCAGGTGGTGGTGTTGGTGGGGGGGGGGGGGGTATTAAGCAGAGGGTTCTTTTGCATTTTAGTTTGGGCAAGAGAAATTTAGTTTTGCAGGAGAAATTTGTGCTTAGAGGGCAAGTATGAAGATTGGGCCTGGATTTTTTTTTTGAGGGGGTGGGGGTTTGAGGGAATACTGCTATTGGGGAGGGTTACATTGTCCTGACCCAAGCACTCTCTGTTTTATAGACACCTGACCCCTGCATTTTGTACACTATGTACTCCTAAACACAGAAATGACTGCAGCACTAAATGCATTATGTATTGCCCTAGGTACACTATATTGTACATTACATACTTCTGATCAAAGTGTTCATTGTTTCGACTGGTTGTGCAGTAGTCCCTGACTACTTTAATAAAGATCTTTTTTTAGGTAGGCTCAGACAAAGTGTTATTTCTCTGTGTAATTTCATTATGCACAAAATAATATGTATTGGAAGTCATTCATTTTTTAAAAATGACTGTGCTGATGTTCATACAAGTCTTTGAGACTCTTGCTTCTGCCACAGCAATCAAAACATATTTTATTGGCTCTTTTTACAAAAATGCAACTAAACCCTGGATTAAATAAAACATAGTGCTGCGACATCATAATTAAACTTGTTTGTGGATCTTTTTTCTTTTAAAGTGGTTGTAAACCCATACATATACCCAGTAAGGTGACTAGCCCCAGGTGATACACAGAGATGAAACAAATCCTCCTACATAAGTTCAACCTGTTTTTCTATAGCCCTCTCTGCTCTACATCAGTTAAATATACAGAATGTATACAGCTTGTCTGAGCTTTCAAAAAGCAGGGGGGGGGATCCATTGTTACATACTGCAGAGGTCAGTGAGATGAGCTCTAGTAGCTGACAGGAGGGAAGAGACACACCCCCTCCACATAGCACACAGGAATGATGTAGAGGATATGAATCATAGGCTGTGTGCTGGAGATACCTCCTCTGTCACCTTTTTATCTGTTGGTATCAGGAAAACCTTTCAGAAATGACTCATGCAGCTAGCAGTGGAACTAGACAGCAGAGAGAAATCTAAGCTTTTAATAAAAGAAAAGTAAACACTATAGAACAATGTACTTTTTTCATATTTCATGTCACGTCAAGAGGTTTTACAACCACTTTAACTCTGTGGGTACTTTAAAATCCTTCTTGGATTTTTTTTCAATCTTAGCAAATCCCCTACTCCAGAAAAAGGATGCCCTAGAATCCCTTCAGAATGATATCCATCTCTTTGCCTAATTTCCGCCCTGTTTCATATTTCTCTTACTACTGTAACAGAGGGTACACACGCCTTTAATCATACATGAACATTTTTAAATGTATGTTTTTTATTTGTGTTCTTTAGCAATCCCTAGCTTTTTATTAGTTATCTGGCAAGATTATTTTTAATATTTAATATTTAATGAGTTGACATATGCTGTCTTAACCCCTTTTAACCTCTATGAATATGTTACCTGACAGGTTCTAAATATTTTTGAGTGGTATAGCATTAACTTTAATTTATTTTACAACATGTTGAGTTTTTATGTTTTAAAATGTAACTGAAATGGTTTTTTAAAATATTATGATCTTAGTCTAATTCTCTATATAAAACATGAAAATCAAAGACTTTTTTGGTGTAGGCATATGTATTAATGAGAAGTTATTCCTCAGTGCTTCTTACTAGAAGTAGGGCAGAAACTTAATTGGTCTTGCTGTTGGTTAATCTCTTCTATGGAACTGTATTGATTGCTTTCTTGGTTTAGGATTCTATAGTCCTTAATTTTTCTTATTAGAAAATGTCAAACTGTAAGTACCTTGTAAAATGCATGTATTTTTAAGACCTTTAAGATTCATTATGAATTTCGTAAAGCAACTTTCTTAAAGCCCTTTATCCTTGTTTTTAATTAGAAATTTCTTTGAGAAAAAAAAGTTGTAATTATTTTTTATGAAACACAAGTCTGTGGAGCTGCTATATTAAACTGACCTCTACCCTATGCATTGGCTGTGATATTATTAACTGTTTAAGTGAAGAAGAAAACAATGACACTTTTGTTTCAAGTATTTCTGGCTAAACTTACAGAAAGTACATTTTCGATTACATTTGAATCAGATAGTGTAGTAAAAGGTTATGCCAAGGTAACACAAAAGGAGCTACAAAATGTGTTTATTATTTTACAAAAGTCATCTGAGATGTTATATTTGTAGAATGCTATGATATTTTGTTAACCTAACCAGACTGAGTGGGAGAGAGAAATAAAAAAAGTTTTTTGAAGAGCGCCTAGTGAATGAAGTGAGGAAGAGTACTGTAGCACTTTGGGACAATTTAGGACAGTAGCTTATGTGCTGTAAATGTATTTTGGCCTTATGTGTAACGTCTGGAAGTATAGAAAAACCCCTTATGATATGACATTTTGCATGGCATGTTAAATATAGCATGAGTTAAAGGGTGGAGCGACCACTCATCCATGATGGCCCCATAGAGACCCAGATCCGACAGCACTCTGGATGATCTGTACATCTATGAGCGCCCAGCACTAACTTCTTCAATCCATGAGCTTCCTAATATATCCCCAACACTGCAGCAATGACCAGACACTGCAAGGATTCGCCTACCCTTCAGAAACTGTCGGATGTCTTCTCGACAAAGCCGCACAGGCTACATCAAAATGTCAGCAGGAGACGGCCTGGAGCCACCGCCGAACCACTAGTGGCCATTTCCGTGATGTCTACTGAAGCAGCGGTGGCTCTCGCTGGGCAAATAGAGGAGGATGGATACTCACCCCTCTCCTCGCCACGCTCTGGAAGCCCAGCAAAATCTAGACTCAGGCGGGACTTTCATCCTGCCCCAGCCATGGGATCCTGCATGGAGGTCAGTGCATCAGAGGGAGAGACAGCTAGCCCAGATCCTTTTACTTCCTTCAACACAACAGGTCAGCCAGTATCTGACACAGTCCTTAAATATATTTTGGGGCCTTTGCATGCTTCCTGCAGTCAGATATGCAAGTTTGCTTTCACAAATTCACAGAAGAAATCCAGGATTTGGATGACAGAGTTAGCCACCTGGAGGATGGTATGAGTGCTTGCATGACATCCTTTAACATGTTGGGAAAAGATAGATTGGCTGAAATCTAAAGTAGCTGACCTTGAAGACCGCTCAAGGCATAATAACCTAAAAATCAGGGGTATTCCGGAGTCAGTCCTCCAGTCCCAACCACCCCACTATATCCGTGTCCTTTTTACCATAGATAGAATACATAGGGTTCCCAAACAAACCTTTTTACTGCAAGAAATACCCTGAGATGTTGTGCTGCGAATCAATTTTTTCTAAGTCAAGGAACGCATTTTAGCGGAATTCAGCAAAAAAGACCAACTGCCAGAACAAGCTATCCCACTCCAGGTTCTCCCAGATCTGTCAGCCCATACTCTACTCTACTATACTATACTCTATTATGAAAGCCCTATGTAATCATGACATTTCCTATCAATGGAAATACCCTGCAACGCTGAAGATCGCAATGGCCACACTTCCCTTATTAGCTCCATGGAGGACGGTATCAACCTACTCAAAACATGGAATATAATCCCTGAACATACTCCCTACTTTTGAAAAGTGAAGGTGACATTCCACAGTCAACAAGAATGGCATAAAGTCTCTCACAACAAATCATCACATCCCTGGGCGGTGACAGGCCGCATTACCTGATGCTTGTTGCACCATGAGCTCTACCTTCCTCCCGAGGAGCCGATGTCCTGCATAAAATACCCTGCATTTGATTACCCCACCATACCAGCAGCTTTGTTGCTCCTGGTTCTACATTGAATGTCTACTTTTGCGCACTTTGTTTTTGCTCTTTTATATGTTGTTCACTATGTACTCTTTGTCATTTTCCCAGCCCATAGCCATAGATTCCAGGCTATATGCCCACTCATCTCATGTATCTATCTTGGCAGAAGCCATCTATATCGCTGCGTTTAACTTTCTGTTGACATGACCCTCAAAATTGTATCACTGAATACCTGTGGCCTTAACCACCCGGCCAAAAGATTCTCTCTCTGGAATGAAGCTATTTTCTATAAGGCGGATGTTCTCATAGCACAGGAAACCCATTTTCAAGTCTCTGCAGCCACAAAATGTCTCCATAGGGATTTTCCCCACATGTTTGTAGCAAATAACTCCTTGCAAAAGAGAGGGGATCCTATTGCTATAGAAAACTCAGTGTTGTTTACCCTACACTCTTCAATTGTTGATGTAGAAGGTAAATATGTTATCCTAGTATGTGTTATTAATGGTAATCACTATACCATCGTTGGTGTTTATGCTCCTGATATTCACCAGGGAAGGTTTCTCCGTAAGTTGTTTGCTCGTTTACATAAGATCAGGAGTGGCAATTTTATAGTATGTGGTGATTTTAATTTAGTTGTGCATCAGAATCTAGACACGTCTGCCACTACAGAGGTTCGGCCCTCTTCATTACATTTTCTGTTACTCGCAGAATATAGGTATGATGCATAGCGTTGTCTGCCTGCATCCGAAAAAGATTACACATACTATTTGCCCAGGCACAACTCTTATTCATGTATTGGTCTCTTCCTAGTGGACAAATGGCTCCTACAAAAAGTCACTTCCTCTGACAACTTGGATATCACATGGTCAGACCATGCTCCTGTTTCTATCACGATATCAGAGTAAAATACTTGCCTACCTAAGTGTATTTGGCATTGTAACAATATAATTCTGACTGACACTTAGACTGGCAATGTGCTCCTTCCGCAGCTCCAGGAATTTTTTAAGCTAAACCGCTTGTCTGATGCCTTTACTGTGTGGAATGCCCATAAGGTATACATGCATGGCATTCTGATATAAATAGGTGCTAAGGAGAAGAAACTTAAAGCTGCTAAATTACAGCAGGTGTTAACTTCTATCCAATCATTGGAAACCCAGAACAAAGAATCCCCTAACCCTATCTTAGCAAACAAGCTTGGAAATTTAAGGTTAGAGCTGTGCACCCTCCTTAACAACAATCATGATCGGCTAATGCAACAACTAAAGCTTAATTATTACTCAAAGCACAGTGAACTAAATTTAAAATCCCATACCTATTTCATCCTACCACTCGCCACAGAGTGACTAATCCTCAAGACATGGAAAACACTTTTTGCAGATTATTATACTTCACTGTATGACCTTAACCCCTTCAATACCAGGCACTTAGACACCTTCCTGCCCAAGCCAATTTTCAGCTTTCAGCATTGTTGCAATTTGAATGACAATTACGCGGTCATGCAACACTGTACCTAAACAAATTTTTTATCATTTTGTTCCCACAAATAGAGCTTTCTTTTGGTGGTATTTGATCACCTCTGCAATTTTTATTTTTTGCGCAACAAATAAAAAAATACCGAAAATTTTGAAAAAAAAACACATTTTTCTTTGTTTCTGTTAAATTTTTTTGTAAATAAGTATGTTTTCTTCTTCAATAATGGGCACTGATATGGCTGCACTGACGGGCACTGATAAGGCGGCACTGATAGGCACCAATGAGGTGGCATCAATGAGGTGACACTGATAAGGTGGCACTGACGGGCACTGATGATGGGCACTGATAGGCAGCACTGATGGGCACTGATGGGCACTGATATGTGGCACTGATGGGCACTCGTAGGCAGCACTGATGGGCACTCATAGGTGGCACTGATGGGCACTCATAGGCAGCACCGATGGGCACTTATGGGTGGCACTGATGGATACTTATGGGTGGCACTGATAGGTGGCACAGATGGGCACTAATAGGTGGCCATTGATGGGCATGGATGGGCACTGATAGGTGGCACTGATGGACATTGATGGGTGGCACTGGTGACACTGATGGGTGGCATTGCTGGGCATTACTGATGTCATTTGTTACATAATGGTGCCAGTCAGTGCCCATTTGTGGGCACTGATTGGCACAGATTGGGCATTCATTTGCACATGTGGATAGCCATGGGGTACATACCTGGCCATCCACATGTTGCCCTCTTCCCTGGTAGTCCTGGGGGCTTCCCTGGTGGTCTAGTGTGGGCATCCATGGGAGGGGCTGCGCTGATAAGCAATCAGCACAGACCCCCCTGTCAGGAGAGCCACAGATCGGCTCTCCTCTACTCGCATCTGTCAGACGCGAGTGAGGAAATATTGATCAATTGCTTTTCCTGTTTACATCGTGATCAGCCGTGATTGGATATGGCTCATCACGTGGTAAAGAGTCTCCGACAGAGGCTCTTCACCGAGATTGGTGTAGCGGTGTGTCAGACTGACACACCGCACCACCGATCACCGCGATGTGCGCCCCCACGGGCGCAGGGCAGCTGTTATCCTGCAGGGTGTCATTTTGCTATAGGCCGGGAAGTAATTAAAGACAATTCTGCTACCCCCCCAAAGATCAGTACCTGCAATTGCTGCTTTCTTAGATAATATTCAGCTCCCTGTTTCATCTCCCCTTGACCTTCAAGAACTTAACTGCCCATTCTCGAATCCACAAATACTCAATGCTATTAAGTCCCTTCCAAAAGAGAAATCCCCTTGATTCTATAGATTCTCTAATGAGTACTACCAAATCTTTGGAGAATGCCTAGCTCCACACTTATGAAGGCTGTATAAGGCTGCTGCAGAGAAAATTTCCTTCCATCAGAGATGCTGAGGGTGCACACCGTTGCTCTCCCTAAACCAGGGAAAGAACTTGACACTCCAGATAATTTTAGGCCCATTTCCCTTCTTAACTCTGATGTCAAGCTGTATGCCAAGAACTTAGCCCGCCGTTTAACAGTCATTTTATCAAAATTGGTACAAGCGGATCAATTGGGCTTCATTGCAGGAAGACACACATCTGACACTACCAGGAGAATCTTGAACATTATAAATTATGCAGGGCGAAGTTGGATGCCTTCCCTTCTTCTGTCTATAGATGCAGAGAAGGCATTCAACGGAGCTCACTGGGGATTTATGCATAAAGTTATTAAAGAATTTGGTTTTCAGAATACGAGTCTCATGGCTTTACTAGCCCTCTACCCCTCTTCCTAAACCCAGGTCTTCACTTCCAGCATTTTGTCTAAGCCATTCACTTTAACAAACAGCACTAGGCAAGGTTGCCCTCTGTCCCCTTTTATATTCAATTTGATGATCGAACCCCTGGCGGTGAGTATTCGCTTTCATCCAAACATTATGGGTTTCGATATGGTGCATAGAACACACACCATCAACTTATTTGCGGATGATGTTATTTTAATGCTAACTACTGAGACATTATTCCCTCACGCCCACTTCCTGCTGCTGGAATTTAATTCAGTATCCTACTACAAGGTTAACTGTAGTAAGTCCCTAATCCTAAATTTGGGCACACCTCACCAAAGAGTCTCATCACTGCAAGGTCAGTTTCTATATACCTGGACATACAACAGTATTCCCTATCTGGGAAACCAAATCACACCTTCACTTGCCTCAATTGCAGAAGCAAACTATAGACCCCTTCTGGTTAAATTAGACAAAGAGCTAAACAACGTGAAACATGTAGAGCTGTCTTAGATAGGTAGATTAGCGGCCTTTTAGATGCTCATTTTAGCCCAAATTTTATACCTTTTCCAAATGCTCCATATCCCCACCCCACAATCCTATTTAACATCCCTTGTCTCCCTCCTAAAAAAGTTCCTTTGGCAAGGGAAAAAAGCTAGGTGCTCTCAGTCTTTTCTCACCAAACATAAGTCAGAGGTATGGGTTTGGTTGATATTGTCGAGTACCATACCACAACACATTTTGATCAACTAAAATTCAGATGTTCCCCTTGTGAGACACCACTGTGGGTCGAGATTAAATGTTACCTTACAAAAACTAACACTTTAAGTAACTTACTACTGGCAGATCTTTGGAAGCCTCTTCCCAAGAATAAGCTACCTTTTACAACCAGAGAATCCATTCTAACGTGGAGGAAAGGATACCTTTCCATCCAAATGCCCAAACATGGGGAAACAATACATTTTCCTATCAATGTTCTGGGACTTATAATTCAGGATCTTCATACTCTAAATTGGGAACACTATGGGGTCCATTGGGCTGAAGATCTCCTCACTGCTGAAGATCTCCTCACTGAAGATCTCCTCACTGACACTAAACCAGATGACCTGGACATTCTCATAAGGAAGTATCACCTATCCCAAACATCATACTTCACATTAGGCATTTCCTACTCTCTTCGCCTTTATCATCGGTAATATTACACCACAAAGTCTGGCAATTCCTAACTTCTAGGAAAGAACCCCAAAAGGGCACTTCACTGATTTATAATTTACAAAATAAAAGGTCCATCTTTGCTAAGAGTAGATCCATGACCAAATGGGTGACAGATCTCAACATGCCCTTCTCTACCTCCCAGTGGCTACGAGCAATACACTCAATGTATTGCATTACTCATTGTGTTAATCACAGAGTGCTGGTTCTAAAGATCAGTGTAAGATGGTACCTTGCACCCTATAAATTGGCAAAATTCTACCCTGATTGTTTATCTTTATGCTGGAGAGTAGGGCTGAGCCGAACACCCCCCTGTTCGGTTCGCACCAGAACATGCGAACAGGAAAAAAGTTTGTTCGAACACGCGAACACCGTTAAAGTCTATGGGACACGAACATGAATAATCAAAAGTGCTAATTTTAAAGGCTAATATGCAAGTTATTGTCATAAAAAGTGTTTGGGGACCTGGGTCCTGCCCCAGGGGACATGGATCAATGCAAAAAAATTTTTTAAAAACGGCCATTTTTTCAGGAGCAGTGATTTTAATAATGCTTAAAGTCAAACAATAAAAGTGTAATATCCCTTTAAATTTCGTACCTGGGGGGTGTATATAGTATGCCTGTAAAGGGGCGCATGTTTCCTGTGTTTAGAACAGTCTGACAGCAAAATGACATTTTGAAGGAAAAAAGCCATTTAAAACTACCCGCGGCTATTGCATTGCTGACAATACAGATAGAAGTTCATTGATAAAAACGGCATGGGAATTCCCCAAAGGGGAACCCCGAACCAAAATTTAAAAAAAAAAATGACGTGGGAGTCCCCTAAATTCCATACCAGGCCCTTCAGGTCTGGTATGGATATTAAGGGGAACCCCGGCCAAAATGTAAAAAAAAAATGACGTGGGGTTCCCCCTAAATTCCATACCAGACCCTTCAGGTCTGGTATGGATTTTAAGGGGAACCCCGCGCCAAAAAAAAAAAAACGGCGTGGGGTCCCCCCAAAAATCCATACCAGACCCTTATCCGAGCACGCAACCTGGCAGGCCGCAGGAAAAGAGGGGGGGACGAGAGTGCAGCCCCCCCCTCCTGAACCATACCAGGCCACATGCCCTCAACATTGGGAGGGTGCTTTGGGGTAGCCCCCAAAACACCTTGTCCCCATGTTGATGAGGACAAGGGCCTCATCTCCACAACCCTGGCCGGTGGTTGTGGGGGTCTGTGGGCGGGGGGCTTATCGGAATCTGGAAGCCCCCTTTAACAAGGGGACCCCCAGATCCCGGCCCCCCCCTGTGTGAAATGGTAAGGGGGTACAAAAGTACCCCTACCATTTCACTAAAAAACTGTCAAAAATGTTAAAAATGACAAGAGACAGTTTTTGACCCCGCCCCCCTCTGACGCACGGGACATGACGGGACTTCCCTGTGGCATTCCCCGTGACGTCACAGGGAAGTCCCATCAATTCACCTTGTGTCAGAGGGGGGCGGGGTCACCGGGTGGCCCCGCCCCCCGTTATTTAAGAACTGTCAGACGAGGAGCGCCGTCACACAGCGGGAGCCTCCCTCCATGCCAGCATGGGTGCGGAGCGGCCCGGAGAAGAAAATGAAGAAGAGAAGAAGAGAAGAAGAGAAGAAAAGAAGAAGAGAAGAAGATGAAGAAGATGAAGAGAAGAGCGGGAGCCTCCCTCCATGCCATGGGTGCGGAGCGGCCTGCGGAGAAGAAGATAGAAGATGCCGCAGAGGAGATGCTGGACGAGAACGCCGGAGGAAGAACCAGAAGAACCAGAAGATGAAGGAAGATAGAAGAAAGAAGAAGTATTTAAATAAAGGAATTGTCAAAAACTGTCTCTTGTCATTTTTAACATTTTTGACAGTTTTTTAGTGAAATGGTAGGGGTATTTTTGTACCCCCTTACCATTTCACACAGGGGGGGGCGGGATCTGGGGGTCCCCTTGTTAAAGGGGGCTTCCAGATTCCGATAAGCCCCCCGCCCGCAGACCCCCACAACCACCGGCCAGGGTTGTGGGGATGAGGCCCTTGTCCTCATCAACATGGGGACAAGGTGTTTTGGGGGGCTACCCCAAAGCACCCTCCCAATGTTGAGGGCATGTGGCCTGGTACGGTTCAGGAGGGGGGGGCCGCACTCTTGTCCCCCCCTCTTTTCCTGCGGCCTGCCAGGTTGCGTGCTCGGATAAGGGTCTGGTATGGATTTTTGGGGGGACCTCACGCCGTTTTTTTTTTTTTTTGGCGCGGGGTTCCCCTTAAAATCCATACCATACCTGAAGGGTTTGGTATGGAATTTAGGGGGAACCCCACGTCATTTTTTTAAAAATTTTTGGCCGGGGTTCCCCTTAATATCCATATCAGACCTGAAGGGCCTGGTATGGAATTTAGGGGGACTCCTACGTCTTTTTTTTTTTTTTAATTTTGGTTCGGGGTTCCCCTTTGGGGAATTCCCATGCCGTTTTTATCAATGAACTTCTATGTGTATTGTCGGCAATGCAATAGCCGCGGTAGTTTTAAATGAGTTTTTTCCTTTAAAATGTCATTTTGCTGTCAGACTGTTCTAAACACAGGAAACATGCGCCCCTTTACAGGCATACTATAGACACCCCCCAGGTACGAAATTTAAAGGGATAATACACTTTTATTGTTTGACTTTAAGCATTATTAAAATCACTGCTCCTGAAAAAACGGCCGTTTTTAAAAAAATTTTTTGCATTGATCCATGTCCCCTGGGGCAGGACCCATAACTTGCATATTAGCCTTTAAAATTAGCACTTTTGATTTCTCCCATAGACTTTTAAAGGGTGTTCCGCGGCATTCGAATTTGCCACGAACACCCCAAATTGTTCGCTGTTCGGCGAACTTGCGAACAGCCAATGTTCGAGTCGAACATGAGTTCGACTCGAACTCGAAGCTCATCCCTACTGGAGAGGGTGCGGCCTTACTAGTAGCCTAATGCACCTATTATGGTACTGTAAGAATGTTTGCAGCTTCTGGAGAAAAATCTTTCAAAAAAAACTTTCAGAAATTTCTGGTATTTTGACTGCCCCCAATCCTGTTCTAGCTATCCTGAACCTGGGAATTGATAATTTTCCTGTTCACTACCGTTTGGTTATAGCTAATCTTCTTTTGTCGGCCAAATTGACCATCACACAAAATTAGAAAAAAAAATTAGCTCCCAATCCGTCAAAGGTTGTGCAGTCTACACAATTGCACTATTCGTATGAGAGCATAGTGATCTATTCAAATCATTTGTTTGCTTTTCAGAAAGTATGGAAACCATGGCTTGAATGGTATAAACCTTAAATTCTTGCCCTATTTTGTAACAATGTTAGCTTCCTTCAGCTTAAATGTTATCTGGTAAGTCTTGTGACATTGTATCACTGTTTTGAGACTTCTGCTGTGTCTTTGCTTGTTTTCTTTTAGTTCTTGTTACTTGTTTTTCTTTTCTCTCGGCCTCTAATGTACTCCGCTACCACATATGTGTACAACTGTGTGCTGACATGTTCTCTGTGTACTGCGGATATGTATGTGTTAACGTTATAAATGGAATCTGTACTCTATTATTTTTAAATAAAAATATAGCATGAGTTCCATTTCTTATTTTGCAGTGTTTATCGTGTGTTTTTGCACATTATTTTAATGCAGTCTGGACCTCCGGCTGCAGTGTGAAGTGAAATATTTAGTAGTGGTATTCACACCACTGCTAAATGTGACAGTTTAGCTCTGGGTTGTTTATTAATAAGCCGACACCCACTGACGTCCTAGCAGCCATCCCTGATGACTGTGCATGCAGTCTGGCAGCCAGGAAAGAGGGAAAGACCCCCCTGCTGAACCATACCAGGCCACATGACCTCAACATTGGGGGGTGCTGTGACGAGGGGGGGATGGCCTCCCATTATTCTCTTTAACACCTTGTCCCCATGTTGATGAGGACAAGAGCCACTTCCCCACAACTCTGGCCCATGTATGGTCAATTACATCAAATCCCCTTGTGACATCATTGACCCTTCCTCATCAATTTACCTGTCAGTCAGTGGGAGTCAAGTGCCATGAGTGACTTTTTTTGTAAAAAAAAAATATGTAAAAAAAAATGTGTTTGAACTTAGAGATGCACACCCTAATGCAATAGGCTGTGCACACCTATGATGGTCTGCCACCCCCACGGCTTGTGTGCAACTTTGACTGCTCTAAATAGGGAATTTATTCCTCTTGTGGGACTTAAAAGGGAAAAGGCTACTCTTGTAGTAATTGTAAGTATACAATATTTATTATTTATTAGAAAAGTTGTAGATATACAAAATCTACAATGCAAAAGGGGAATTTAACCGAGATATACTTATAAAGAAAGAAAAGAAGTTTCTGAGGGACTCCAAGGTCTTCCAGGAATTCAAAGCCTATAACTGGAAGAATCCAAATTTCAGAAATAGATCCAACTTTAAACAAAAATCCAATATGAATGACCCTGACCTGACCGATGCATCATCAGCATCGCCAGCCTCTTCTAGAAGGCCACCGAACTATAGTAGATCTAGAAACTACAAAAGGAATTCACAAGGTAATGGCTCCCAAGAAAAATCCCACAAAAAAAGTATCACTGAACCATCAACATTACCAACACCTTGGTATGACACCCCCCGTTCCTGCCAGTGCTCCCCCCTCCCACAATGTTCCAATCTGACTCTAATACCTTGCTTCCTAGAATTTAATTATCAGGTACAAAGGCATTACCACTTAATGTCCCTCTGTATGATCGCAGTAGTGGGTCTACCCTGAATGCCGAACCTCTATGAAATACGGATCAGGTAAGGACCCAATATTCTTTACTTACCGATCCTGCAATGGAGAACCTTAATGTCATTAATTTATCTGCATACACCTTATCTAGCCTACAAGTACAAGTTTTGGCTAGGGGTTTAAGCTTCTGTCCTACCTAAGATATAGACCAGTTTGAGGTAATCAAAGACCTCCAACTCTTTGCAAGAAAGCTTATTCTGAAACAAATGTACACCAAGGAGGTACCCGCCAGACCAGACTTTGAACCGTATGAGCTTGAGGCATTAGACACCCTTGTGGAGCTCCTTGAGGAAAATGACAAACCTGATATGATAGACCGTATAGACCTTGAGCAGTTGCTTGGTCGGTTTGATCAATTAGATCTTCCAACCCCTCCACCCTCTACTGTGAAAAAGAAGTCTGACAAATTTCCTAATTTAAACACAAACCCCAATGTGTCGACATTTGTCAAACTTGCAAGCAGAGATATATGCAAAATCAAGTCACCTGATTCCAGATATGACAACCTGTTCAGGGCTGAGCGTGAAGCTCTCAGCTCACTTAAAGACCACCCCACAATAGCCATCAAAACCTACAATAAAGAGGGTAATATTGTGGTGATGGACAATTAATTCTATGTGGAAATGTGTACCCAAATACTCAGCAACCAGGACTGGTACTGTAAGATACCGGCAACCAGAATTGAAAGATTCCACAAGGAATTCTACAGTCTGGTTGACCGTGCCTATACTGAGAGAATTCTCAATAAGACTGAATGGTATGTCATACACACACAGCACCCACATACACCAACTTTCTACTCTTTGCCCAAGCTGCATAAAAGCATGACACGTCCATCAGGGAGACCCATCATTTCTGGGAATGGCTCCCAAACTGAGAAACTCAGCAAGTTTGTGGATGGATATTTATGCCCCATGTCCTCAAACTTCCAAGTTACATTCGGGACACCCCACATCTATTACAAAATATAGATGGGCTATATATTCCCCCCAAATCTGTACTTGTGGCTGTGGATGTTGCAGCTCTATACAGCTTGATACCACATGACAAAGGTCTCTCTTGTATACGTCACATGATATTCCAAAACAGCCAACGTGAACCAAAGACCAACAAATTCCTGTTGGCTACTTTGGAATTCATACTATCCCACAACTATTTTACCTTCAATGTATCCCACTACCTCCAGGTACAGGGTGTGGCGATGGGGACCTCTTGTGCCCCATCATACGCCAACCTGTACCTGGGGGAGTGGGAACAAATGATACATCAATCCGCACCCCTTGCCCAATACATGGAGAATGTCATCATGTGGTTTCACTACATTGACAATGTCCTCCTGGTGTGGAATGGACCTACTGAGCAACTGCCAGCCTTTCTTGAACAACTGAAAATTAACACCTTCAATTTGTAATTTACTATGACTTGGGACAAGGAATCGATCCCATTCCTTGACGCAACAATCTACAAAGATACCAATGGATCCCTAACGACTAGTCTATTCAGAAAACCTTTAGCAGGCAATTCAATACTTCATGCCAGCAGTTTTCACCCCCAATCTCTCATTTCCTCAATCCCCTATAGCCAATACTTATGCACTAGGAGGAATTGCACTGATGACATAGTTTTCAAAAAAGAGGCCAACACACTGAGATTATGATTACGGGCATGGGGTTACTCAAACACGTGCCTTAAGAAAGCATACAAACGAGTATGTGCAAGAACCCATGGTGATGTACTCTACAACCCTTCATCTAAAAGGAAAAAATCCAATCCCATCTCCATCATCACCAAATTTTCCAACCAGCATTTAGCTATTAAATGGGTTATAACTAAATGCCGGCACATGCTGACGATGGACCCATTGACCCATTTGTTCCAGCCACTAGGGATGAGCCGAACACCCCCTGGTTTGGTTCGCACCAGAACCTGCGAACGGACCGAAACTTCGTACAAACGTTAGAACCCCACTGAAGTCTATGGGACTGAAATGTTCAAAATCAAAAGTGCTAATTTTAAAGGCTAATTTGCATGGTGTTTTCCTAAAAAGGGTTTGGGGACGCGGGTCCTTCCCTAGGGGACATGTATCAATGCAAAAAAAAAGTTTTAAAAATGGCCATTTTTTTCGGGAGCAGTGATTTTAATGATGCTTAAAGTGAAAAATAAAAGTGAAATATTCCTTTAAATATCGTACCTGGGATGTGTCTATAGTCTGCCTGTAAAGTGGCGTGTGTTTCCTGTGCTTAGAACAGTCCCTGCACAAAAACATTTTTAAAGGAATAAAAGTCATTTAAAACTGCTTGCGGCTTTAATGTAATGTTGGGTCCCGGTAATATGGATGAAAATCAGTGAGAAAAACGGCATGGGTACCCCCCCAGGCCATTACCAGGCCCTTTGGGTCTTGTATGGAAATTAAGGGGAACCCCGCACTCAAATTTTTTAAAAAAAGGCGTGGGGCCCCAGGCCCTCTGAACAGCAGTATACAGGCGGTGCAAACAAGACAGGGACTGTAGGTTTGTTGTTAAGTAGAATCTGTTTGTAATTTTGAACTGGTACATTTTTAAAGTGTTTAGCTCCAGCCAAAAAATCTATTTTAAGCTTTTTGGAAAACATAGGGAAGGGTTATCACCACTGTGACATTTGATTTTTTGATTTCACCTCACTTTCTGTCACAATGACAAATGTTTTTTGAAAATTTGGGGTTTTTAGTGAAACAAGGATTGGTGATAAAGAATCAGTGGAAAGGAGAAACGTTTTTCCCATATTAACTCTTACAGGAGAGAATTTCCCTTCCTAGTGGTAAATTTCATCTCACTTCCTGCTGTCCCCTTCTGTTTGCAAGTAGGAGTCGTTTGTAAGTTGGATGTTTGAAAGTAGGGGCCTGCCCTATATACTCTTCAGAAATTGTGGCCTTAGGTGTTGGTGTTGCCACAACACTGTAAGCCCTCACGGGGACCTGCTGTGAAATATTAGATCAAGAATTGTAATTACATGCCCCTGTTGAACAGGGTCAGAAAAATTGGGCCTTTGGTGATGGTAGTGGTGGTGCTGGTGCCACAACACTGTAAGTCCTCACAGTTACTCTTGGTGGGCGCTGGAACGAGCCCTGCTGTGAAATATTAGATCAAAAATTGTAATTATATGCACCCGTTGAACAGGTGCAGAAAAATTGGGCCTTTAGTGGTGGTGGTGAAGGTGCTGGTGCCACAACACTGTAAGTCCTCACAGTTACTCTTGGTGGGCGCAGAAACGGGCCCTGCTGTGAAATATTAGATCAAGAATTGTAATTACATGTCCCTGTTGAACAGGGGCAGAAAAATTGGGCCTTGGCACTGGTGCCCAAAAACTGCAACCCCTCATAAATACTCTAGTTGGAGCGCAGGAACGAGCCCTGCTGCAAAGTATTGCATCAAAAATTGTAATTACACACCCCTGTTAAACAGGGGCTGAAAAATTGGGCCTTAGCCACTGGTGGCGGCGCCCAGAACCAAAAATATTTTTACAAGCTATCAGCATGATCATTGAGGAGGAAGAGGATAGTCACTCAGCATAACAGGATAGTCACTCAGAATCAGCATAGGGAGTCTTGAAGGAATCTGACATTTAAAAAAAAATTATTCGGTTACATCAGCATCAGGTGCTTGGTATCTGATGGTGATCCAAGACTGATTCATTTTTATGAAGGTCAGTCGATCGACCGAGTCGGTGGACAAGTGCACCCTGTGATCGGTTACAAAGCCTCCAGCAGCACTGAATGTGCGTTCTGAAAGAACGCTCAATGCAGGACAGGCCAGTAGCTCAATTGCATACTGTGCAAGCTCTGGCCAGTGATCCATCCTCAAGACCCAGTAACCCAGAGGATTTTCGTGGCAAAGGTGTCCAAGTCAGATCTTGCCCCTAGGTAATCCTACACCATGCAAAACAGACGCTGGCGATGGTTGCTGGAACCGATCATACCTTGGGGCTGCGGACTAAAAAATTGTCTGAACGCATCGGTCAGACGGCCACCTTCTCCACCGCTCCTTCTTTGACTGACCGAAGCCTCAGCAACACGTTGTCCAGGAACAGGAGTTTACAACCTCCCAGTCTCTGGGAAAGCGTTGCACAGACCTTTCTGCAAGGCCTCCCAAAGATGTTTCATCTTCTGCTTCCTTGCGATGGCAAGAGAAGGTCCGCAACCTTACCCTTGTAACGTGGATCAAGGAGGGTTGCCAGCCAGTAACGATCCCTCTCCTTGATATCACGAATACGAGGATTCCTCCGCAGGCTTTGCAGCCATGCAGCATAAGTTTGCTGAGGCATTTGGTCCAGAGTCCTCTGGGTCACTAAGGACGACATGCAGCCACCTCCTCCCAGCCACGTACAAGTCCATGGGTTTCTTGGGACTGTAAATGATCCCTTAAAGACTGCTGCTGATGCTGAGTGCCAGGCTCCACCTCCATGCTGACACAATCCTCCTCCTCTTCCTGTGTGATCAGCGGGCATGCAGGAACACTGTCTTTATAAAGGGGGCCTTGAGAGGTAAGGAAGTCCTCCTCTTCCTGCCTCTGTTCTGCCTCAACTGCCCTGTCCATTATTCCACGCAGTGTGTGCTCCAACAGGTGGACAAGGGGGACAGTGTCACTGATGCATGCACTGTCACTGCTCACGATTCTTGTGGCCTCCTCAAATGGTGACAGGATAGTGCATGCATCCCTGATCATGGCCCACTGGTGTGGGGAAAAAAAACCCTGTCCTGGTGCCATAGTCGCACAGCACTCATTGATGGCCCTCTGCTGTGTGTGCAGCCACTCGTGTGCAGCCGCTGCAGCATGGCCAACGTTGAGTTCCACCTGGTAGGCATGTCACAGATTAGGCGGTTCTTGGGCAGGTTAAATTCCTTTTGGAGGTCAGCCAGCTGAGCACTGGCATTATACAACCAGCGGAAATGCACACAGACTTTCCTGGCCTGCCTCAGGACATCCTGTAAGCCCGGGTACCTGTCCAAGAACCGCTGCACCACCAAATTAAGGACATGAGCCAAACAGGGCACATGGGTCAGTTGTCCCTGTCGTAGGGCGGAGAGGAGGTTGGTGCCATTGTCACAAACCACCATGCCTGGCTTAAGCTGGCATTGTGTCAACTACCTTTGAACCTTCCCCTGCAGAGCTGACAGAATCTCTGCCCCAGTGTGGCTCCTGTCCCCCAAGCACACCAGCTCAAGCATCGCATGGCATCTTTTGGCCTGAGTACTTGCGTAGCCCCTTGAACACCAACGGAGCACCGCTGGTTCCGAGGACAAAGCACAGGAAGAGGCCATGGAGGAAGAAGAAGAGGAGAGGGTGGAGTAGAGAGATGTGTCAGAATCACCAGTAGTAGCATTTTGGAGGTGTGGTAGCAGAACAACCAACACTACTGCACCTTGTCCTGCATCCTTCCCAGCTGCCAGCAGAGTCATCCAATGCGCCCTCCCTGTCCATGCCTGCTGGACCATGAGTCAGCGGTAATATGCACCTTACCACTGACTGCCCTGTCCAGCGAGGCCAAGACATTGCCTTCCACATGCTGGTAGAGAGCCGGAATTCCATGAGAAAAGGTGATGTTTGGGAACCTGTCACTGAGGAACCACACATTCCACAAACTCACGGAAGGGGCAGAATCTACTAACTGAAAAGGTAGCAGTTGAAGTGCTAGCAATTTTGCCAAGCTAGCATTCAACCACTGGGCATGTGGATGGCTGGGAGCGAACTTCTTTCTTTGGTGCAGCAGCTGGGGCAGGGAAATTTGCCTGGTACAATCTGACATTGGAGTACCGATAGCAGATTGCCCGCAAGTACTTGGCTGTGACACACCTAATTCTACACCTTCATTCCTCTCAGTGCAGGTCTCAGAGAGGACTGAAGGTATAGTGGGGTTGGAGATCCCAGCTGATGAGGAGCAAGAAGAGGTCCTCTTTGTTCTTTGGTGTGGGTCTTTTAGGTATGCTTGCCAACGAACTGCATGGCAGGTCAACATATGTCTGGTCAAGCATGTGGTGCCCTAACGGGAGATGTTTTGGCCACGCGAGATATGCTTGAGACATATGTTGCAAATAGCAGCGGTGCGATCTGATGCACTCGTCTCAAAAAAGGCTGACACCAAAGAACTTTTGGAACAATGCGCAGAGTGTCAGAGGAATAATAGAAACTTTGTTTGCCAGTACCGGCATTTCCCTGTACGCCTGCGTGGCAGAATGGCTAATAGGCGTACGCGGGTACGCAATTCAGCAGACCGCGTCACGGCGTAACGGCGCACATAGACGTGCAAGTTAGCGGACGGCGAAACGGCGTAAGCACGTACGCACGTACGCATCTTAGCCGCACACGTGGGTTCCCCTATTAGCCCTATAAAAGGCAGCCCAGCTCTCTGGCTTATTGCTGGTTTGTCATTTCAGCTTCTGTGTTCCTGTTCCTTGTTCTGCTATTGACTCCTGCCTGTTGTGACCCGGATTTCCTTGACCATCCTTGAACTTCTCCTGCACCTTGACCTCGGCTTGCTTAAACGGATTCCTCTTCAGTCTGCTCCAGTGTTTGACCCCCGGCTTCTCTTTAAAGACTTCGCTACTGCCTGCTCCAGTGTTTGACCCCCGGCCTGTCTTGGACTCTCCTATTGATTGATTCCTGTGTATGACCTTGGCTTGTTTAAACGGACTTCCTTCCTACCGGCTTGCTGTGTTTGACCCCCTGGCTTCTCTACATACTTGTTCCAGTTATCTACTTCAGGTCCAAGGTGTTGGAGCCCCAGTCTGATTCCTCTGCTGATCACCGTCCGGGTGTACCCTGCACGGACTACTACCAGACAGAAGTTCAACACGCAGGCTCCTACTAGTGCCTGGCGACCCGTGCCTCTCTGTGCCCGATACCCTCTGTGCCACCTCCAGGGGTATAGCGCACTCAGCTGCAAGGGGAGCCGCTCTCAGCATCTCGGCCCTGGTGAGTACCCTGACACAGAGACAGCAGCGCCCTGCACATGCGGTGCTCTGCGGTGTAACGCAGTCAGTGTGTTGCCCTTAAGATGGCCCCTGGAGGGCATCCTCCCTCGTTGGTGATGTGCCTCCTCCTCCTCTCTCCTATCAGGCACCCACGTGGAGTCAGTGACCTCATCACCCCTCCCTCCTCATCACTGGAGCAAACCTGGCAGTATGCTGCAGCAGGGGGGACACAACTGCCAGATTGCTGTCCTTCTTGGGTACCCCCTCTGTCTGGGCTCGCGTTACTGCCTTCCTCTAGCTGAGTACCATCATCGGAGCCTTCAAAACGCTGGGCATCCTCCTGGAGCATGTACCCAACACTGTGGTCAAACAGTAAGGGGGACTCCTCAGGAGGACACGGTGGGGCTAGGGAAGGAGGGACTGATGCCATTGAGCCGAGGGAAGAGGCTGCGTTGGCAGCTGCTTTGCCAGACAAAGTACACTGAGCCTGGGTGAGCGAGGATGAGGAGGATGAGGACTGCTTGGTCATCTACTCGACCAAGTCTTCCGCATGTTGCGGCTCAACACAGCCAGCTGCCGAAAAAAATGCCAAGCATGTCCCACGGCCATGTGCTGATGAGGATGCACTGTGTCCACGACCAGCACTGTTGCCTCTAGACACAGAGCCTGCTTGCCCTCTTTTATTGGCTTGTGACTGTCTGCCTCTCCTTATTGGCCTTCCAGACATACTAATGGCCTGCAGTGAGATGTAGCTGCACAAAACTGGGATGTTTATATATACCGAGTATACTGCAGCTAGCAGAATCAACTGCCTGCCTGTAGTATTATTAGTATGAGAACACCTGCACTTGTCTTCAGGTAGCTATACCGTAGATGCAACTGTGCAGGGTTACACAGTACACTAACTGGAAATACTTCAAGAGCCTGCCTGTGCTATTAACAGGATCAGAAGAAGCACACAAGCACTTGGCTTCAGGTAGCTATACTGTAGGTGCAACTGTGCAGGGTTACACAGTACACTAACTGTAAATACTTCAAGAGCCTGCCTGTGCTATTAACAGGATCAGAAGAAGCACACAAGCACCTGTCTTCAGGTAGCTATACTGTAGGTGCAACTGTGCAGGGTACACAGTACACTAACTGTAAATACTTCAAGAGCCTGCCTGTTCTATTAATAGGATCAGAAGAAGCACACAAGCACCTGTCTTCAGGTAGCTATATTGTAGGTGCAACTGTGCAGGGTACACAGTACACTAACTGTAAATACTTCAAGAGCCTGCCTGTGCTATTAATAGAATCAGAAGAAGCACACAAGCACTTGGCTTCAGGTAGCTACTGTATACTGTAGGTGCAACTGTGCAGGGTTACACAGTACACTAACTGTAAATACTTCAAGAGCCTGCCTGTACTATTAATAGGATCAGAAGAAGCACACAAGCACTTGTCTTCAGGTAGCTATACCTTAGGTACAACTGTGCAGGGTACACAGTACAATAACTGGAAATACTTCAAGGGCCTGCCTGTGCGATTAATAAGATCAGAAGAAGCACACAAGCACTTGGCTTCAGGTAGCTATACTGTAGGTGAAACTGTGCAGGGTTACACAGTACACTAACTGTAAATACTTCAAGAGCCTACCTGTGCTATTAATAGGATCAGAAGAAGCACACAAGCACCTGTCTTTGGGTAGCTATACTGTAGGTGCAATTGTGCAGAGTACACGGTACACTAACTGGAAATACTTCAAAAGCATGCCTGTGCTATTAATAGGATCAGAAGAAGCACACAAGCACTTGGCTTCAGGTAGCTATATTGTAGGTGCAACTGTGCAGGGTTACACAGTACACTAACTGTAAATACTTCAAGAGCCTGCCTGTGCTGTTACCAGGATCAGAAGAAGCACACAAGCACCTGTCTAAAGGTAGCTATACTGTAGGTGCAACTGTGCAGGGTACACAGTACACTAACTGTAAATACTTCAAGAGCCTGACTGTGCTATTAATAGGATCAGAAGAAGCACACAAGCACTTGGCTTCAGGTAGCTATACTGTAGGTGCAACTGTGCAGGGTACACAGTACAATAACTGGAAATACTTCAAGAGCCTGCCTGTACTATTAATAGGATCAGAAGAAGCACACAAGCACCTGTCTTCAGGTAGCTATACTGTAGGTGCAACTGTGCAGGGTTACACAGTACACTAACTGTAAATACTTCAAGAGCCTGTCTGTGCTATTATTAGGATCAGAAGAAGCACACAAGCACCTGTCTTCAGGTAGCTATACTGTAGGTGCAATTGTGCAGAGTACCCGGTACACTAACTGGAAATACTTCAAAAGCCTGCCTGTGCTATTAATAGGATCAGAAGAAGCACACAAGCACTTGGCTTCGGGTAGCTATATTGTAGGTGCAACTATGCAGGGTTACACAGTACACTAACTGTAAATACTTCAAGAGCCTGCCTGTGCTATTACCAGGATCAGAAGAAGCACACAAGCACCTGTCTTCAGGTAGCTATACTGTAGGTGCAACTGTGCGGGGTACACAGTACACTAACTCTAAATACTTCAAGAGCCTGACTGTGCTATTAATAGGATCAGAAGAAGCACACAAGCACTTGGCTTCAGGTAGCTATACTGTAGGTGCAACTGTGCAGGGTTACACAGTACACTAACTGTAAATACTTCAAGAGCCTGCCTGTACTATTAATAGGATCAGAAGAAGCACACAAGCACCTGTCTTCAGGTAGCTATACTGTAGGTGCAACTGTGCAGGGTACACAGTACAATAACTGGAAATACTTCAAGAGCCTGCCTGTGCTATTAATACGATCAGAAGAAGCACACAAGCACTTGGCTTCAGGTAGCTATACTGTAGGTGAAACTGTGCAGGGTTACACAGTACACTAACTGTAAATACTTCAAGAGCCTACCTGTGCTATTAATAGGATCAGAAGAAGCACACAAGCACCTGTCTTCAGGTAGCTATACTGTAGGTGCAACTGTGCAGGGTTACACAGTACACTAACTGTAAATACTTCAAGAGCCTGTCTGTGCTATTATTAGGATCAGAAGAAGCACACAAGCACTTGGCTTCAGGTAAGCTATACTGTAGGTGCAACTGTGCAGGGTTACACAGTACACTAACTGTAAATACTTCAAGAGCCTGCCTGTGCTATTGATAGGATCAGCAGAAGCACACAAGCACCTGTCTTCAGATAGCTATACTGTAGGTGCAACTGTGCAGGGTACACAGTACACTAACTGGAAATACTGTAAAAACATCTGCCTGCCTGTCATTATATTAAGAAGAATATATTAAGTATATATTAAGAATATATATATATATATATATATATACAACACCTGGGATGCATATATATACACAATACACTGTAGGCGCAGCTAACTGACCTGCCTACTCTATCTAACTTAAATCAAATGATACTGTTTCTCTGTCTATCTATCTCTCTCCGCCGCAACACACTACACAAGGCCACCATGCAGATGGCCTTATATAGTGTGGGGCGTATACTAAACCCCCTGAGCCATAATTGGCCAAAGCCTCCCTGGCTTTGGCTAGATACGGCTCTCTGTACACACGGTGCTGTGATTGGCCAAGCATGCGGGTCATAGTGCATGCTTGGCCAATTATCAGCCAGAAATGCACTGCGATGTCGCAGTGAATTATGGGCAGTGACGCGCCACACAAATTTGGTGCGAATGGCCCATAACGTTCATAATCTGACAAACTACTGAATACACGATGTTCGAGTTGAACATGCGTTCGACTCGAACACGAACCTCATTCCTACCAACCACCCCTGCATTCACTTACAGACAAGCCAGTTCTCTTCGAGACCAGCTGATCTGCAGCAAATAAAAAGGAGGGGGCAAATGCAACCCATGCAAGAACAAGGGGACTTTCACCTGCGGTGGTTGCAACTACTGCAGATTTTTGAATATCTCCAAAAACATCATCCTGCCTAACGGTGAAAAATTCAAACCTAGGCACTACGGCAATTGCCAGACATTCGGGGTAGTTTATCTCCTCGTATGCGAATGCAATAGTTTCTATGTAGGAAAGACTATCCAGGAATTCTGGCGTAGGGCTTACAGACACATCACATCAATGAAAACCTGCAACCCAATCTTACCACTTGGTAGACATGTCACCAGAGTGCATGAGGGCATATACCCAAAATTCTCATTTCTAATCATTGATCGCATGCATAATGGGATGCGAGGAGGAGATGTAAATAAAACACTACTACAATTAGAGCAGAGGTGGATTTTTAGATTAAAAGCCACCCAGCCCCCAGGACTCAATGGATGTATATCCTATAGACCTTTTTTGGAAGGCTTCTCTTCAGGGGGTTCTGAATGGGAGCCCAATGAGTGGCCCCCTTAAACACATTCTCTCTCTTCCCCAATTGAGCAATCAACATCCCTTCTCACATTCTGCATTAATAGTGGATTTATGGACACTATAATAGTCCCAGTGCCTCATAGCTTCTCTATACAATGCTTCAATGTAGATACTGTACATAGGTTTTTTTTATTATGTTATACCGCTATATGCATGCAGGGACCCTTTTCTATGTCCTTATGCATGCACTAGTTTTACTTGTAACCATGTTTATAGCTGTTTCTGTTCTTTTTGTATGTCAAGTTCCTGACACTTTGCTGTATGTGCCTTCCATACTGTACTGCAACGCTATGCTCTGGATCCTGGTGGCAGGGCCCACCTTGCTTGCCCTCAAGACTTCCCCATTCGGTGCAGTGGACCTGTCCTGTGCACTATTTTGGCATAGGCAGCTTCCCATACAGAGAAAGAGCACGGACGGTTTCCGGCCTGTGGCTCTTCCGGGTTCTGCGCTGCTAGCCACTGATGCAGGTCTATGTCCCCGCGCCGGCACATCCAGCGCCATCACGTCGAGCATCCCGCGTCATTGTGCCCGGAAGTGTCTCACACACACCAGCCGTGATCACCATCCCCAGCACATTGCATGGAATGGGGGCAGATTGGTGCGCCAATGGTTCGGGGGGTGTACATGTTATTCCCCAGCCACTCCCTGCAGTACCTGCGGGATTGGTTGTTAGCCCCATGTCATACCATACCTAACTTGGCCACTTCACTCTTTTGTCTCCTGCTTCCGGTCATCCAATGGAATGGTCATTTGCTTACTGCACTCATCTCTTCCCGGACACGCCCACAGGTAACCTTTTTTCTATATATGGCATATATGCCTGTCATGGGATATTGCTGAGTATGGGGTTCTGCCCTATACTTATATCTACAATTGCCTTCATATACCTCCCTCCACCTGAAACAATTACTACACATATTCCTTTTCATCTAGGTTCCCAGCTTTTCCCTTGGACCCCGGTCAAGGCTCCTGCACTGCAGCACTTAGTGCACCTGGCCTGTTGTGCCCTCTGGTGCAAGGCAGGCCAGCTCAGTGCCTCTCCACACTACTTCTGAACCAGGATGCCCCAGCAGGTACCACCAACACCATCTTTTTGGTCTCTCACTTAGCCATCCCTATTCAGGGTTCCCCCTGCCAATATGTAGGCATGGGTACTACTATTATATTATCATATATACATTTATATGCCCTGCTATGAGTCTTAAGACCTACCTGGGGACAGGGGTAACAAACCTCCCTCCATATACCCATTTACATTTAACTTATCCGCCCCTATTTTAGGTTAAACACCTGGCTCCATTGGACCTCTGTGAAGACTCCTGCATTGCGGTGCTTCCTTGCGCCCCTTCGTCTGCACCTCTATGGTGCAAGGCAGATCAGTCTATTGCCCCATCCTATATTACTCCTGAATGAGAACACCTTAGCAGGTATCACTTTGTCACTACTGTTTACCTTCCCTGTGTCAATATTTTTGGCCCTCTCTGTCAGTATGTATGCATGGGGACCTCACCCCATGTGGCCCTATGTATTGTGGGTCTACATAGCCCAGTACAAATTTATACTTTTCACTTCCACAGCGATCGTTATCTCGCTCCCTGGACATAGACCACGCCTAAGGGATTCTTATGCCCTCTGCTGGGGAATCTCCTTCTAGGGTTTTTGCTAAAAGTGCCCTGCCTACCGCCTCCAGATTGGGCATTGTTGTGGAACAATGGCACTCTGCCCCTCCCCTCCCCTACAAGGTTTTTAAAGTAAATGCAACAATACATGATTTCTTTAAGCAATACTGGTAAGTACTTATTTAGATACATTATTAACTTGGATGGTATCATTGTCTGCTACCTTTACATTATTTCTCATGACTGTCTTTTCAATTATAGACTTGTTTTATCGTGCTGGTCTCAAATTATATACCCTGAAGAAGAACACTCAAAACGCGTTGGGTATTCCCCGTATATGTTCCACATGCTACGGAGTATATGTTTGTAACCTTTGTATTGTATTGTATATTCATTGTTGATGCATCCTGTATATCTTATATGAAATTCCTCTTTTGCATTGTAGATTTTGTATATCTACACCTTTTCTAATAAATAATAAATATTGTATACTTACAATTACTATAAGAGTAGCCTTTTCCCTTTAAAGTCCCACAAGAGGAATAAATTCCCTATGTATAGACTATTTGGGATGTGGGTTAGTCCTACTCTCTAGACCAACCTAGCACCCTCTCCTTAGTTTCATAACCTTGATTGCTGAGTCTTTCAGACACAGCAGATCAATCACAGAGTGGGGCACAAGGCCAATGAAATTAGCCCCGTACTATGGGATCGCTGTGATAAATCACAGTTGTTACAAAAGCAAACAAAGGCTTTGTGCTTCGTGTCATCACACTGTTTCATTTTACACACAGCCACCTACAGTGTCTTTAAACATTAGCCACACCAGGATTAAGTGTCACTAAAGAAGTGCAGCCAGCCACAGTGTCTTTGATTGCTAGCCACTGCAGTCCCAGGGTCACCACCAGTGCAGCCATCAACAGTGTCTCTGATTGCTAGCCCCACCAGTCACAGTATTACCAGACCAGTGCAGCCAGCCAATGTCTTTGATTGCTCTCATATCTGTCAGTGATGACAGACCAGTGCAGCCAGCAACAGTGTTCCTGATGACAGTCAAACCAGTGTTAGTGACACCATACCATTATACACAAGCAGCTGCATTCCTAATTGCCATCAGATAAATGTACACCAGCAACAGCGTTCATGATTGCTGCCACACCGGTGTAGGTGTCAAAAGACCAAGGTGAGCTAGAACCAGTGTTCCTAATCACAAGCCACATCACCAGTCCAAAATGAGCCAGCAACAATGTCACCAGACCAGTGTGAGCCAGCAACAGTGTTCCGGATCACAGCTATAGCAGTGGAGGTGTCAACAGCTCAGTGTACATCAGCAACAGTGTTCCTGGTCACGAATTACATCAGCCAACATGTTGCCAGACAAGCATGAGTCAGCAACAGTGTTGCTAAATGCTAGCCATACCATTCAAGGCATTGTCAGAAAAGTGTTAGCCAGCAACAATATTCCTGATTACTGCCACACAAGTGTAGGTGTCACCAGTTCAGTGTAATCCAGCAACAGTGTTCCTATTTGCTAACTACATCAGTCAAAGCGTTGCCAGCCCAATGTAAACCAGAAACACTGTTCCTAATGACTACCAACTCCAGTGTAGGTGTCACCAGCCCTTTGAGCCAGCAACAGTATTGCTGATTGTCACCACACCAGTGTAGGTGTCACCAACTTAGTGTAAGCCATAAACAGTGTTCCTAATTGCCAACCACATCAGTAAAGCATCAACAGACGAGTATGAGACAGCCGTAGTGTTCTTTATCACTAGTCACATCAGTCATCGTGTTGTCAGAAAAGTGTGAGCCATCAACAGTGTTCATGGTCACTGCCACACCAATGTATGTGTCCCCAGCTCAGTGTAGTCCAGCATCAGTGTTCCTAATCACTAGCCACATCAGTTATAGTGTTGCTACAGCAATGTAAGCCAGCAACAGTGTTCCTGATCACTAGCCACACCAGCTTGGGTTCACCAGCCCTTTTGTATACCAACAACAGTGTTCCCAATCACTAGCCACATCAGTCAAAGTGCTAGACAAGTATAAGCCAGCAACAGTGTTGCTGATTGTCACCACATAAGTGCGGTGTTCCACATTGTTCCTGATCACTGCCACACCAATGTGTCCCCAGCACAATGCAATCTAACTTCAGTATTCCTAATCACTAGCAACATCAATGAAAGTGTTGTTACAGCAGTGTAAGCCAGCAACAGTGTTCCTGATCACTAGTCACACAAGTGAAGGTGTCACCAGCCCAGTGTTAGAACATAATATTTATAATCTCTAGACGCATCAGTTAAAGTGTCACCAGACAAGTGTGAGCTAGAATCAGCATTTCTGATCACTGCCACACCAGTGTAGGTGTCATGTCACCAGCATAATGTAAACCAGCAATGTGTTACTTATTGATCGTTATATCAGTCACATTATTGCCTACACACCAGTGTGAGCCAGAAACAGTGTTCCTTATTGCTGCCTCAACAATTCTAGGGCCACCAGACCAGTGCAGCCAGCAATAGTATTCCTGATTGCCACCACACCAGTCAGTGTCACCAAACCAGCAAAAGCCTACAACAGTGTCCTGAAATGCCAAAAATGTAACCATGCCTTAAAATTTTCCCACTATACTGCCCTTATCTTTTATACTCTGCATTAAAGATTACTCACTTAGAATACCAATAACAGTATGCCATTTGGACTCTGGGGTGTTAGATCGAATATACAAGTAAGGCACCCCACCAGCCTTATAAAGGAGGGATCAAAAACTAGATCCTTATCTGCATCTTTTTCTTTGGAAGAGTCCGAAGAAGGTTGGTTGACTTGAGAAAGCTCTGAGACCAGTTATTGGTTTTGGAAGGAAAACTGGACCTTGCCAGAGTAAATGACTCTTGCACAAGGTAAGTTCAAACAACTAATTTTGAGTGTTTTGACCACATGCCTAATGAATTGTGACAACTGTGTTCAACATCATCTTAACTGCTTGAACAAAGCATGATTCATACCTTCATGCTTATTTGCATCTTCTTTGGAAGAGTCTGAGGAGGGTTGATAAGCCTGGGAAGGCTCTAAAACTAGTTAACTGGTTCTGGAAGGAAAACTGGCTTTTGTCAGAATAGATAATCCCTGCACAGATTGAGTGTAAACAGCTCCTTTAGAGTGTCTTGACTATGTGCTTAATGAAATTGGTGACAACCTTTTAGTCATCTATATCACTGACTGCTTGAACTAAACATGATTTATGCAGTCAAGTTTATCCGCACCTTCCTTTTTGGAAGAGTCCAAAGAAGGCGGTTTGCCTGTGAAGCAGATGGGAAGAAACTGAAGGAATGCAAAAAACATTGAGCTTGTTCAATGACTATTAAGCAGCAGTGCAGTGCCTCATCCACAAGGAAGCTCAGTATCTCAGTAATAATAAGGCAAGTGCCCATGCCAGCCATGATATGAGAGTTATTTACACCTCATAAGCCACCCCAAAGATCAGCACAGGGGCTCCCTGATAGAGGATGCATTTAGCAGATGAACACAGGAACCTCATTCCAGCAGAACAGGATGGACAGCTCAAAGTTTATTCAGGCCAGATAGGAGACATGTCACTTCATTGGGTGAGTGGAAACAACTCCTTTAGAGTGTAATGTGTTTAACCACTTCAGCCCCAGAAAGATTTACCCCCTTAATGACCATGCAATTTTTTGCAATACGGCACTGTGTCGATTTACCTGACAATTGCGTGGGCGTGCGATGCTGTACCTAAACAAAATTGATGTCCTTTTTTCCCACAAATAGAGCTTTCTTTTGGTGGTATTTGATCACCTCTGCGGTTTTTATTTTTTGCGCTATAAACAAACAAAAAGTGACAATTTTGATAAAAAACATTTTTTTTTAACTTTTTGCTATAATACATATCCAAAAAAATATATAAAAAAAGTATTCATCAGTTTAGGCCAATACATATTCTTCTACATATTTTTGGTAAAAAAAAAAAAACGCATTAGGCAAATATTGATTGGTTTGCACAAAACTTATCGTGTCTATAAACTTTTAATTTTTTTTATTGTTTTTACTGGTAGTGGCGGTGATCTGCCATTATTACCGGGACTGTGACATTGCGGTTGACAAATCTGACCCCAAATTACACTTTTTTGGGGACCAGTGACATTATTACATTGATCAGTTCTATAAAAATGCACTGATCAATGTAAAAATGACACTGGCAGGGAAGGGGTTAACAGTAGGGGGCGATCAAGGGGTTAAATGTATCCCCTCAGCGTATTCTAACTGTAGGGGAATGGGCTGGCAGGGACATGACAGAGATCGCTGTTCCCGATCACGGGCATCAAGTCCGCCCAACGTGCAGGCATGCTCCATCAGCCTGCTCGCTAAGCCACCGTACAGCTACAGCAATTTGCGAAGAAAAGCCGACCTGCCACCGTATAATGACGGCGGGTGGTCGGCAAGTGGTTAATAAATGTGACAGCCTGTTAGGGCTGTCATCTTTGTTATTAGCTGCTTGAACCAGTAGGATTCATACAGTCATGTTCATCCACATGTTTCTCTTTGGAAGAGTCTGAAGAGGATTGTTTACCTGGGAAGGCTAGGATAGCTTTTTGCAAGAATAGGTAACCCTTCATAGGGTGAAAACACTCCTTTTACCCTTCCCAACTAGTGTCATTAGCACAGTGACAGTGCATATTTTTAGCACTGATCACTGTATTGGTGTCACTGGTCTGCAAAAAAAGTGTCAAAAGTGTCAGTTAGTGTGTAATTTGTCCACCACAATATCACAGTCCTGCTATAAGTCGCTGATCACCTTCATTACTAAATTTTTTTTTTTTTTAATTCCATAAATATATCCTATAGTTTGTAGACACTATAACATTTGCGAAAACCAATCAATATATGCTTATTGGGATTTACTAAAAATTTGTAGCAGAATACATATTGGCCTAAATTGAAAAAAAAATTAGATTTAAAAATAAAAATAAAAATTCAGATATGTTTTATAACAGAAAGTAAAAAGTCAGTAGTTTTTTACAATTGTCTGTGGCAAAAAAATTTAATTCAGAGGTGACCATATACCACCGTAAGAAAGCTCTAAATGTGCAAAAAAAAGGACAAAAAAATTTATTTGGATACAGTGTCGCACGACCGCGCATTTTTCAGTTAAAGTGACGCAGTGCGATATAGCAAAAAATGTCCTGGTCAGGAAGGGGGGTAAATCTTCTGCAGCTAAATTGAATATTGAATGTGACAACCTGTAAGGTGTTGTTATCTTTATCCTTGGTTGTTTGAACTAAGCAGTATTCTAAAGTCTCATACACACGATCGGACTTCAAACAAACTTTTCTGTGGATTTCTGTCCAAAGGGCGTTGGCCGTGAACTTGGTATGCATACACACGGCACAACTTTTTCAGCCAACTTTCACCAAATCAGGTGGTTTTTCAGCTCTTTACCTCCACCCTTTGGTCAACTTCTGTATTAAAATATACTTGTAATGAAAAACTCAAGCGCTGAAATGAAAATAAATAATACATCGCGATGATCAAATTAATACATTGTGATAGAAACTGAAAATTAAGCTGCAATCAATTGTGAGTGTTCAGACACCATATGTGAAGTATTAATGAACATTATTAATGCGCTCTAATTTAAACTATCAACTTGTGTGCAACTCACTAAAAAAATTCTATGAATAAATCTAAACATCAAAAATTATATAGTAATCCGAAAATATGATTTGCGAGAGCATGATAATTTCAATACTCATCAACTAACACTTTAATGAGTAGTGCATAATAAAAAATATTATAAATAAAATATAAATAAAATGTGGTTGGAAAAAAAAAAAACTGACTGGAAGGGAGAGGAAAAATAAGATGGAATAATCCTCTAGCAAAAACAGTATTCACCCATTAGTCCATCAATCAATTGCAAATGCACTGAAAGGGTTAAGCTTAGTAAAGTTGATTTCCAGCCTGATAGCTAGCCTACAAACATAAATGCCTTCAAAGTGTCTTTTCCAAGTAAAGAGTAAATATTTGATGGCTTGCTCTTGGTTTCACTTTCTTATAATCTCAATACAGACGATTCATGTGGAGAGAAAATAAAAGTATCATTGCGCAATGATCAGATAAGAAACACAGAAGAGAGATAACCACAAAGCGATACACTCACATAACCTCGCAAGTGTTTAGGCATGAATGGAAAACAGTCAGACACTGCAAGCGTGACTCCTCCAAAGCCGCTGCTGCTGTTCTCGTAACTCGTAACAGCAAAGCTTGTCACTGGCTCCTCCCACGCGTTACGTCACGAACCACGTGACTTTCTCAAGGATATCCCTAAGATGCCATAGTCTCCATATTTATGTATAACGACATCCTGGTTACTCTAGTGACAGCATTTTTTTCACAGGATCATCATACCGCTCCATTAAGCCAAACAACTCATAAATAGTATATACATCAGTCTCCACATAATTTTATTTATACAATATTTAAATTGATTTTAAAAGTTAAATTAAAAATAAGATATAGATAAAAACATTACTACATATGTAACAAACTCCCTCTAGTGTTACACAATCATATTACACCTAAATGCAAAACAAGAACTGATCATTGGATCTATATGTGTTTGGCAAATCCTTTTGCAATAATTAAATAAGCATGAGTAACTTTAAAATCTAGATAAAAATCATTATATATACATGTATAAACAGCACATATAATACATTTCATACACATTAAATATAGTATCAAGGATAATCTATAGGCATAGACATTTACATCCTGATCACAAGGAGCAGGCCATTAAATGACCCTATCTAAATTAAATAAAATGTTTATTATTTCTAAAGTATTACATTTGCTGGCACATTGTAATATATGGCATCTTCCTCCCACCTTGCCATAAAGATGTTGGCAACACTTGGGGCATATTTAGCACCCATCCCGATGCCAGTGAGTTGTCTATAGTATTCTGCATTGTACCAGAAATAGTTATGCTGTATTCCAAAGGCTAGGCATCTTAGGATACACCTTCTTTGTTTGGAAATAAGATTACTAAATTTTTCTATGGCCCAATTTGATGCCTGAATCCCATCATTATGATCTATCACTGTGTATAATGAAGCAACATCTGCTGTTGCGATCAAATATTTATCCTCTGGTTTTAAAAAAACATTGTCCAAAATTTGGATCAGATGTTTAGTATCCCTAAGATAGGCATTGGTATTTGGTAAATAAAGAATACGAAATTAAGGATTTTATCTCCTGTAGAACCGAAGGCGTGGTGTACCTTCTGCAATGCTCATGTTCATTACAATATATAGGCAGAACAAAAAGGCCCATGTGGAAGCGTATTAGGGAGCACATACAAAATATCAGGAATGCTTTCCCTAAGCATAGTGTCTCTAGACACTTCGCAACACACCACAATAGAGACCCTACATGTCTAAAATTTTGAGCTATTGAAATATACAAACCACACTGGAGGGGCTCCAACAAAATTAGGGAATTAAGCAAAAATGAGTCCAGATGGATATTCAAGATGGGTACTCTCTCGCCTAGGGGTTTAAATATTGATTTCAATATTAATTGTTTTATATCAGATTATTAATGTGGTTTTCTCTCTGATTATAATCAACCGAGTTCGTTTAGATTTTTATCTTGGCGTTTTTATTTCGGCATTTTTAATGATTGTATATACATTTTAATACATTTTTTATATTAATATACTCATAATAATATAAACATTTTATTTAATTTAGTTAGGGTCATTTAATGGCCTGCTCCTTGTGATCAGGATGTATATGCATATAGATTATCCTTGATATTATATTTAATGTGTATGAAATTTATTATATGTGCTGTTTATACATGTATATATAATGATTTTTATCTAGATTTTAAAGTTACTCATGCTTATTTAATTATTGCAAATGGATTTGCCAAACGCATATAGATCCAATGATCAGTTCTTGTTTTGCATTTAGATGTAATATGATTGTGTAACACTAGAGGGAGTTTGTTACATATGTAGTAATGTTTTTATCTATATCTTATTTTTAATTTAAGTTTTAAAATCAATTTGAATATTGTATAAATAAAATTATGTGGAGACTGATGTATATACTATTTATGAGTTGTTTGGCTTAATGGAGCGGTATGATGATCCTGTGAAAAAAATGCTGTCACTAGAGTAACCAGGATGCCGTTATACATAAAGACGGAGACTATGGCATCTTAGGGGTATCCTTAAGAAAGTCACGTGGTCGGTGACGTAACGCATGGGAGGAGCCAGTGACAAGCTTTGCTGTTACGAGTTGCAAGAACAGCAGCAACGGCTTTGGAGGAGTCACGATTGCAGTGTCTGACTGCTTTCCATTCACGCCTAAACACTTGCGAGGTTATGTGAGTGTATGGCTTTGTGGTTATCTCTCTTCTGTATTGAGATTATAAGAAAGTGAAACCAAGCGCAAGCCATCAAATATTTACTCTTAACTTGGAAAAGCCACTTTGAAGGCATTTATGTTTGTAGGCTAACTATCAGGCTGGAAATCAACTTTACTAAGCTTAACCCTTTCAATGCATTTGCAATTGATTGATGGACTAATGTGTGAATACTGTTTTTTCTAGAGGATTATTCCATCTTATTTTTCCTCTCCCTTCCAGTCAGTTTTTTCTTTTCCAGCCACATTTTATTTGTATTTCATTTATATTTTTTTTATGCACTACTCATTAAAGTGTTAGTTGATGAGTATTGAAATTATCACGCTCTCACTAATCATATTTTCGGATTACTATATAATTTTTGATGTTTGGATTTATTCATAGAATTTTTTTAGTGAGTTGCACACAAGTTGATAGTTTAACCACTTGCTTACAGGGCACTTAAACCCCCCTCCTATCCAGACCAATTTTCAGCTTTCAGCACTGCCACACTTTGAATGACAATTGTGCAATCATACAACACTGTACCCAAATTAAATGTTTATAATTTTTTCCCCACAAATAGAGCTTTCTTTTGGTGGTATTTGATCACCTCTGCGGTTTTTATTTTTTGTAAAAAAAATGTAAAAAGACCAAATTTAATTTTTTTTTTTTTTATATTTTGTTATAAAATTTTAAAAACGGTAATTTTTCTCCTTCATTGATGTACGCTAATGAGGCGGCACCAATGGGCACTGATAGGTGGCAGTGATGGGCACTGATGGGTGGCAGTGATGGGCACTGATTGGTGGCAATAATGGGCACTGATCTGGTACATTGATCTGCAACACTGCTAGGTGGCACTGATTGGCACCACTGGTGGGCATTGTTAGATGGAAATGGTGGGCATTGATAGGTGGCATTTGTAGGCATTGATAGGTGGCACTCATGGGCATTGATACGTGGCACTGGTGGGCACTGTGGGCACTGTGATGTGGCAATGTCAGGTGGCACTCCCAGGGGGTACTGGTGGCACAATTGAGGAACAATTGAGGCATTATTGCCTCCTCCTCTTCGGGACCGATGTCCCTTGCTGGTGAGCCGGTGATCGGCTTTTTTTTCTCCTCGCACTGTCAGCGCGAGGAGAAAAAAAAACGATTACAGAGCTTTTGTTTTGATCTTGTGATCAGCTGTCATTGGCTGACAGTTGATCACATGGTAAGTGGCCGGGACCGGCCCCTTACTAGGATCGGTGATCACCCGAGTCTCAGTGACTCGGTTATCACAGTGCGCTCCACGTGTGCCCTGTAGGGTGCGCGCGGGGCTCGTGCACAGGGGAGGCCGTCATATGACAGCCTCCCGGGAATTGTGGTCCACGCTGTAGCCGTCATTCGGCTATAGCGCGGATATCAAGTGGTTAAATTAGAGCGCATCAATAATTATTAACTTCTGTATTGTTGTCTGATCTTTTGCATTGGTTCTGAGCATGCGTGTTTGTACTTTGGACTAAAGTTCGATGGACTTGTGTACACACGATAGGATTTTGCACCATAGGACTTTTGTTGCCGGAAAGTTTGTCTGTTTGCACAGTGAACATTTGTCCGATGAAAACCGAAAAAGTTTGTCCGATGGATCGTACACACAGTTGGATTTTTCCTTAAAACAGGTAATTTGCATGTTTGTTGTCAAAAAGTCCAATCATGTGTATGGGCCTTTAAGCCTTGTACACACGATCGGACTTCAAACAAACTTTTCTGTGGATTTCTGTCCAAGGGGCGTTGGCCATGAACTTGGTATACATACACACGACAGGACTTTTTCAGCCAACTTTCACCAAATCACGTGGTTTTTCAGCTCATTATCGCCACCCTTTGGACAACTTCTGTATTGTTGGCTGATCTTTTGCATTGGTTCTGAGCATGCGTGTTTGTACTTTGGACTAAAGTCTGATGGATTTGTGTACACACGATCGGACTAGCCACCGTAGGACTTTTGCTGCAGGAGAGTTTGTCTGTTCGCACAGCCAACATTTGTCCGATGAAAACCGAAAAAGTTTGTCTGATGGAGCGTACACACATTCGGATGTTGCCTTAAAACAGGTAATTTGCATGTTTGTTGTCAAAAAGTCTGATCATGTGTATGGGCCTTTACAGTCATGGTTATCCATATCTTCTCTTTGGAGGAGTCTGCAGAGGGTTGCCCACAGGTTCAGTGGAAACTATCCCCTTATGCCCCGTACACACGATCAGACTTTCTGACAACAAAACTGTGGATTTTTGTTCGAAGGATGTCAGCTCCAACTTGTCTTGCATACACACGGTCACACAAATGTTGGCCAACAATTACGAACATAGTGACGTACAAGACGTACGTGATATCTCCATTACGAATGCTAGTTTTGCAAGACCGAGCGCATCCGGCTCGTACTTGATTCTGAACATGCGTGGACTTTTGTCCGACGGACTTGTGTACACATGATCGGAAAGTCAGACAACAAACATTTGTTGGCGGAAAATTTGAGAACTTGCTAGCTAACATTTTTTTGTGGAAAGTCCGACAACAAATGTTCGATGGAGCATACACACGGTCGGATTTTCCGCCAACAAGCTCACATCCAACATTTGTTGTCGGAAAATACGATCGTGTGTAGGGGCATAAGTGTGTATTGTCCACATGTTTAATAAATGTGACAACCTGTTAGGTGTCATAATCCTTTTCCCTGGCTGTTTGAACAAGGCAGGATTCATACAGGGCTTTGCCTGCCAAGGCATGAGAAGCAGAGGCCCAATTTAGGCAGCGCGTGATGCGTGCCAATCTGGAGGCACTAAATGACAAAGAACTTATAGTTCACTTCCCATACTCCTGAACAAAATACTGTTACCTAAATGATGCCCCTTACCTTCTTTGCAACTACTCGCTATCAGAATGAGTTGACACTCATGGCTTAGGATTATAAGCAAATGGCTTTGCAGCAAACTGGTAGAAAGAGATACAAGGAAGTAACAGCACACAGTTTTACTGCAGGCTGCGCAAGGACCTGTCCCAGTAAAAATCAAATCCCCGACAAACAGGGATACTGAGCAAGTCTAAAGAAGACTAGTATTAGAATAAATATATTAAATTATATTACGGTACATTTACAATGCTACTCAAGTCATCTGGTAACTTAAAGATATTAAAAGTTATCTATTTACTTCAAATTACAGCCCTGCAGATTAATAAAGTAGTTCAAAAACAATGCAATAGGAATTTGCTTATTTGGTAACAAACCCCTAAAGGGTTAACTACTGCTAAAGGGAGGCTGATACTGCAGCTTCCCAGACCAGAGCCCTAAGGTTCTAAGATTGGTTAATGAATCAAACCCTGCCTTGCCAGAAAGCAGGACATGATGAAAAGTTTTGTTCAGGACAGAAACAAAAGGTGCAACTCTATAACAGATTACAATAATATTCTGCAATGTACATAGATCACCCAAGGGTATTGTAGATATCATTGTTGCACTTTTTTAAACACAAGTGGAGTTACATTTCAAATAGCCCACATGCATCTAGGCAGAAGCCTTCATTCCACCCCAAGCTGCTGTGGAACTCAAAAATCATCTGAGCTGCCATAAGGGGATTCATACAATCTAGAGAAACATCACTGAATGAAAGTAAGATGCAGCATGCACCACAGAGACAAATAAAAAAGCATTACAATCTAGCAGAATAACAAACAAGACAGCTACACAGCCATTGTGTCACCCTTGGGAACAGCCATGCATTTAGCAGGGCATCAATCCCAAATGCCAGCCACAACACACACGCAAGAAGCCTATTTAAAGGGTCTGCAACTGGGGAGCAACAGGTGGTCGGCCACAAGTTTATTGCAGGCAGGTAAGGGGAGCTGCTTGGTCCTGCAAGCTGAGGAGGAAAACAAAGGAACGCTGACTTGGGAGAGGGAGTCAAATATATGACATAGATCCTGCAGGTTGGGGTATGGGCAGGGCATACCCAATGGCAGGCTGACATGGAGCCACCAGGAAGTTATTTTTTAAACATGTGTGCAAAAAAACCCAAAACAGCTCTGTCAGTAAAAGAGTTAAAACCAAAACACAACATTGAAGATATTGTAGCTTGTCAGTCATTGTTGTGGTGGCAACATTAGTGTCTTTTTCAAACCTATTTGCTTTATTTTCCACTGGTAATCCTGTGAATTACACACCTCCTGTCCCTGGGCAGCTACGACACCTCCCACTGTATCTATGGAGAGAGCCATGGTTGTTACCCTAGGCTGCTATCCTGATATAAATCACAAATATATCCTTATATCTTTAGTTCCATTACATGAGGGGCAGGATAATTGGTAGTTTAAAGAAGATAACTTGGAATGAAGATAACGTTCAGTGCAGCTAACAGGAAGTGACAAGGACACTGAATTTTAGGCAAGATCATTAAGCATTTTCTATACTTGCTGAAAATGTTTTTTGCTAATGCAGTCACCACATACTAAGAACTACAAGCTGAAATATATTACATTATTGTTTTTCAGTTTAGATTCTAAATGTTTGTAAAGATTTTTTTTTATTAACTACTTCTGGGCCGTAGGACACCATATGATGTCCTGGACTTTGAGTGGATATATTGGAATAATGCCTTCAGTTACAGACATCATCCCGTTATCTCTTTTTTAAGCCAGTGATGCTCTGTACTGTAAAAGCAATCCTAGCAGATAATTAGCCACTGAATCACTATTACAAGCAGTGGGAGGGGTGACCCCCGCCGCTCTCCATTGCTTTCCTGCCCTCTCCTATCCGATTATGGAGCCCAAGACTGAAGTGGCACTCCTAGCAGCTAATTAGTCGCTGAATTTATTTTACAAGCAGTAAAAAATTGCAAAGTCTTGTATTTTTCTATAAAAATAACAAACATGTTATACTTACCTGCTCTGTTACAGTGGATTTGCACAGAGCAGCACAGATCCACCTCTTCTCAGGTGCCTCTTCTGTGCTCCTGGCCCCTCTCTCCTGTCAAGTGCCCCTACAGCTATCAGCTTGCTATGGGGGCACCCAAGCTGTGTCACAGCTCCCTGTGTCCATTCAGACATGAAGCCATGGCCTGGCCCCGCTTCCTCTCTCTCCTGATCATGAGGGAGAGTCTTGGATGGCCGAGACACATGTGAACATCGCTCTACAGAGATGGGGCTCAGGTAAGTATTAGGGGAGCCAAGAGGGCTGCTGCATACAGAAGGCTTTTTTATCTTAATGCATAGAATGCATTAACAAACGAAAACTTTCTGACTTTACAACCCTTTTAATGCAAGGAATGCATTAAGGTAAAAAACACTCAGCCTTTAGAACAACTTTAATGTCCAGATTTTTGATAGATTTTGTGTTTTATTTATAATGATGTTTGTGTTGATTGATTTGATTTTAATGCATTTATTCTTACCCTGATTGTATAAACAACAATTGAGGAAAAGAGGGGGGATTTAGGAACTTTCAGGAAGCCGTGATCTGGTGAGATCATGTATTTCCATCCCTAGGGACTTTATATGATGTCATGACCTGGTAAGGACATAGACATCCATCTCATTCATATTTGAAGGGGAAAGGGTATATAACCATATACCAGGGGTGTGGGACTTTGCATGAAGCATATGACAGCCCAGAGAATAATAGGGTGAATATAAAGGAATTTTATTGCACATTGCATTATACATACATATTCAAAATAGCACAGGTAATATTGACATACAAAAGTAATGAGACTATTAAGCACAGTTCACAATATATAAGCTGGTAGCAATAAAAGCATACATGAATCACAATGATAATTCTACATTGGTAATAACTTGGTCATATCAAATGGTAAAAATATTTGGTAGAAATATTTAAAATTGCCATGTTCACTACAGAATAAAGGTGTATGCCATTGATAAGAAAGGATATGGTCTGCAGGACCTATGGTCTCACTAGCCTGTGGGGGTACAGAATACATAATAACTTGAGGTTCTTGTAACACTAGTGGAAACACGACAATCAGATGCTCTACGCGTTTCGTGGCTTCTGCCACTCGTCAGGAGCAGGGGCGTGTAGTTTCTATAAAATTGAAGAACATTTTTTAAACATTTTCTTAGAAAAAATGGAAACATATAAGAGCAACGTTTAGGGGTACAATTAGAACCACCATAACCAAGACCTACTTACTCATGTAGGGCCTGTTGAAGGAGTAATGGCGAGGCCCCACAGACAGTCCAGAAACAACCCCCCACCAGGAGCTGAGGTGGGCAGCCACGCGGGTAGGGAACGGGCGGCACTCATGGCAGGCACGGCAACCGAGGACATTCTGGGAGTGAAGGGACAATGGTGAGTAAGACGAAGTGAGGGATACTGGAGAGGGGGGAAAAGGAGGAGGGAAAGGAAGAAGGGCAGGAGGGAGAAAGGGAAAGTAGAGGAGGAGAAAAAAAGAGATAGTCAGGGAACAGGGGGGAGGGGGGAAGGGGGAGAGGAAAGCAAAAGAGGGAAAAAAAGAGAAAGGAAGAAATTCCAGAGAAAAGAGGGGGGGAAAGAGGGGGGGAAAAGGGGGGGGTGTGACAAGGAAAGGAAGAAATTCCAGAGAAAAGAGGGGGGGAAAGAGGGGGGGGGAAGGGGGGGAATGTGACAAGGAAAGAGGGGGGAAAAGAACAAGGGGGGGAAAAAAACAGGAGGGGGAGGGGGAAAAAAAGGGGGGGTTTGGGATGGAAGGGGGGGAGATGTGGAGACAAGGAAGGAGGTGAAGGGCAGAGAGGGGTGATGTATGGTGGGTGAATGCATGAGGTGAAACCAAAAAAGTGGTGATGAAACATTGGGAAGTGCCAATTACCTTGTGTATTGGAGGAACCCAATGAAGGGAACCAGAGTAACCAATGAAATACCAATCCATGTGATGGATAGTGTGTGGAGAGCCTCGATTGACGTGACCATCCGAGAAGCGCCCTTAAATAGCCCGCCGCGGGAATGTCCACGAATGTCACGCCATGGGGGAGGGGGGAGGAGCGCCAGACGCCGGATGGCCGCTTCCGGCCAACGGTACGCGGCAAGCCCTCCCATAGCCCATGAGGTCGTGAACACAACCTGTGCACGATGGCGTCAGAGCGGCGCCCCGCGCACAGCACAGGAAGCGTGACACAGACACGCATTGGCAGCACATCTGCCCCCCCAGGCCGTCCGAAGACGCCGGGGGAGGGGGGATGCCCGCAAAGCGCGTCGCAGCCCCCGGGATGAGAGAGAGACACCAGACCGCAGGATGGCCCAGCACACCCCCCATGACAACATAACCCAAACTGAGCTGGTTGAACGGCTGGAGCAATAAATGGGGATCTCAAACAGGAAAAAGAGAAATTATAAAAATGATGACAATTAGTAGTTGCAAAGTGAGAATTATACAAATGAATAAATCAGGGGAGACTACACATAGGTCATTAATGGCAGGAGGATTGATAAATATAAACTAGTAGAGCTACATCAAATGCTTCCATCCCTATTTGTATAAACAACAATTGAGGAAGAGAGGGGGGATTTAGGAACTTTCAGGAAGCCGTGATCTGGTGAGATCATGTATTTCCATCCCTAGGGACTTTATATGATGTCATGACCTGGTAAGGACATAGACATCCATCCCATTTAAATTTGAAGGGGAAAGGGTATATAACCATATACCAGGGGTGTGGGACTTTGCATGAAGCATATGACAGCCCAGAGAATAATAGGGTGAATATAAAGGAATTTTATTGCACATTGCATTATACATACATATTCAAAATAGCACAGGTAATATTGACATACAAAAGTAATGAGACTATTAAGCACAGTTCATAATACATATGCTGGTAGCAATAAAAGTATGCATGAATCACAATGATGATTCTACATTGGTAATAACTTGGTCATATCAAATGGTAAAAATATTTGTTAGAAATATTTAAAATTCCCATGTTCACCACAGAATAAAAGTGTATGCCATTAATAAGAAAGGATATGGTCTGCAGGACCTATGGTCTCACTAGCCTGTGGGGGTACAGAATACATAATAACTTGAGGTTCTTGTAACACTAGTGGAAACACAACAATCAGTTGCTCTACGCGTTTCGTGGCTTCTGCCACTCGTCAGGAGCAGGGGCGTGTAGTTTCTATAAAATTGAAAAAAAAATTTTCAAAAATTTCTTAGAAAAAATGGAAACCAGTAAACATATCAGAGCAAGGTTTAGGGGTACAATTAGAACCACCATAACCAAGACCTACTTACTCAGGAAGGGCCTGTTGAAGGAGTAATGGCGAGGCCCCACAGACAGTCCAGAAACAACCCCCCACCGGGAGCTGAGGTGGGCAGCCATGTGGGTAGGGAACGGGCGGCACTCACGGCAGGCACGGCAACCAAGGACATTCTGGGAGTGAAGGGACAATGGTGAGTAAGACGAAGTGAGGGATACTGGAGAGGGGGGTGAAGGAGGAGGGAAAGGAAGAAGGGCAGGAGGGAGAAAGGGAAAGTAGAGGAGGAGAAAAAAAGAGATAGTCAGGGAACAGGGGGGAGGGGGGAAGGGGGAGAGGAAAGCAAAAGAGGGAAAAAAAGTGAAAAGAAGAAATTCCAGAGAAAAGAAGGGGGGGAGAGGGGGGGAAAGGGGGGGAATGTGACAAGGAAAGAGGGGGGAAAAGAACAAGGGGGGAAAAAACAGGAGGGGGAGGGGGGAAAAAAGGGGGGGTTTGGGAGGGAAGGGGGGAGATGTGGAGACAAGGAAGGAGGTGAAGGGCAGAGAGGGGTGATGTAGGGTGGGTGAATGCATGAGGTGAAACCGAAAAAGTGGTGATGAAACATTGGGAAGTGCCAATTACCTTGTGTATTGGAGGAACCCAATGAAGGGAACCAGAGTAACCAATGAAAAACCAATCCATGTGATGGATAGTGTGTGGAGAGCCTCGATTGACGTGACCATCCGAGAAGCGCCCTTAGCCCGCCCCGGGGATGTCCACCAATGTCACGCCGTGGGGTAGGGGGAGGAGCGCCAGGCGCCGGATGGCTGCTTCCGGCCAACGGTACGCGGCAAGCCCTCCCATAGCCCACGAGGTCGTGCACACAACCTGTGCACGATGGCGTCAGAGCGGCGCTCTGTGCACAGCACAGGAAGCGTGACACCGACACGCATTGGCAACACATCTGCCCCCCCAGGCCGTCCGAAGACGCCGGGGGAGGGGGGATGCCCGCAAAGCGTGTCACAGCCCCCGGGATGAGAGAGAGACACCAGACCGCAGGATGGCCCAGCACACCCCCTTTCTCTTTTTTTCCCTCTTTTGCTTTCCTCTCCCCCTTCCCCGCCTCCCCCCTGTTCCCTGACTATCTCTTTTTTTCTCCTCCTCTACTTTCCCTTTCTCCCTCCTGCCCTTCTTCCTTTCCCTCCTCCTTCCCCCCCCCTCTCCAGTATCCCTCACTTCGTCTTACTCACCATTGTCCCTTCACTCCCAGAATGTCCTTGGTTGCCGTGCCTGCCGTGAGTGCCGCCCGTTCCCTACCCGCATGGCTGCCCTCCTCAGCTCCCGGTGGGGGGTTGTTTCTGGACTGTCTGTGGGGCCTCACCATTACTCCTTCAACAGGCCCTACATGAGTAAGTAGGTCTTGGTTATGGTGGTTCTAATTGTACCCCTAAACCTTGCTCTTATATGTTTACTGGTTTCCATTTTTTCTAAGAAATTTTTGAAAATTTTTTTTTCAATTTTATAGAAACTACACGCCCCTGCTCCTGACGAGTGGCAGAAGCCACGAAAAGCGTAGAGCATCTGATTGTCGTGTTTCCACTAGTGTTATAAGAACCTCAAGTTATTATGTATTCTGTACCCCCACAGGCTAGTGAGACCATAGGTCCTACAGACCATATCCTTTCTTATCAATGGCATACACCTTTATTCTGTGGTGAACATGGGAATTTTAAATATTTCTACCAAATATTTTTACCATTTGATATGACCAAGTTATTACCAATGTAGAATCATCATTGTGATTCATGCATACCTTTATTGCTACCAGCATATATATTATGAACTGTGCTTAATAGTCTCATTACTTTTGTATGTCAATATTACCTGTGCTATTTTGAATATGTATGTATAATGCAATGTGCAATAAAATTCCTTTATATTCACCCTATTATTCTCTGGGCTGTCATATGCTTCATGCAAAGTCCCACACCCCTGGTATATGGTTATATACCCTTTCCCCTTACCCTGATTGTATTTTTTTTATTTGTCATCCCTAATATTCTTTACTAAGCATGTTTGCAATTTTATAGAACTTTTACTTTTACAAATGTGGGGACATACATGGTTTTACTAAACAATCTAATATTATCTAATATATTCTTTAAAATAAAGAATGTTAAGAAATAGGGATGACTTGAACTGCCCTGGGTTCAGTTTCTAGCATTGATCAGTGAACATTTTGGATGCTGAACCTTAACCCTATTGAAATCAATAGGAGCAGAATCTGTCAAATTTCAAATGTCAAAGGGCTGTCAACAAAAATAGCAACTGTCTTTGGGTATATATACCAGTGCAAAGAATAATGTACAAAAAATTCAGTTCAGCCAGATGCATAGATTTTTTTCAAACACTTAAAGTGAAACATTATAAATGTCCAATTTTCAATTTCAATAGCATGTCTGAAGTGTGTGTGTGTGTGTGTGGGGGGGGGGTCTAATCTGCCTGCAAAGTGGCATATCCCCGTGGTGTGCAGAAACTGCTGCAGCAGCACTGATATATAAAAAGGAAAAAGTGTTTAAAATTGCCAGAAAATGACATTTAACTGCTGGTTTCTTTAAAAAAAATACAGAACAGTGCAGACCCCTTCAGGAAGCTGGCAATTAAAATAATTTAAACTCCTGCAAAAACTCAGACAAAAAAACAAACCAAAAAAAATCATAAGGTACATTTTTGTGTGAATGCGGAGTTTTGCCAACAAGGAACTTAGTGGAATCTAGAAACTCTTCTAAAAACTGGGGGGGGGGGGGACAGATACCACACCCCTACACGAATGAGCATGGGGGGAAAAAAGATGTAATCTATAAATAAACATCTATATCTTTGACAAGTCGTTTAATAAAAAAAAAAAATCCTTAAAAAAAATCTTAAATCCATTATCAATCAATGCCGACCACTGACTGGCCAAAAAAAAAGACAACCCAGTGACGGCTGCTAAAACCAATGGTACCATTAGCTGAATGACAGCTCCCTATCATCAGGTTAAAAAAGGAATGGGTTGAGATAGTGGTGATATTATTGGCCAAATATGGCCATGTGGCTATATTTAGGCTCCATTCCCCATCCATTTGCTTATGTGGCTGGGGATTCCTGGCCATGTAAGGTAATAGTCCGAGTGACTTTAGTGGTTTGTAAGGATGTAGTGGGATCAATGAAGCTGCTGCTTCATTAACAATTACTGACTGTAAAGAGATAGTGATGACATTGTTGCCCATCATTGTCACTGTTATCTCTGACCCTTTGCTTCTGTGGCCAGGAAATCCTGGTCATGTAAGGCAGTATGCCATGATGTCAGAGGTTCCTAGGGACATGGCAAACGCAAGCACCCTCTGCCTCCTTAGGAACCAGTGACAGTAAGCTGTCATTTTTGAAAGTGGTAGAGATACTATTTCTATGAATGATGCTTGGTTCCTTCTGAACAGGGGGCTGGATTTGGTAACCATCAATATCAATGTTTTTCTCTGCTAAACCCCATGCCTAAGGCTGAGTTCACACTATCGTGAACCCCGCATTCAATTCGCATTGCAGGAGATTGTGAACTGGGGCTGGATGGGCAAAAGTATGGCTGTTTATCAGAAGACCTGAACAGCCAAAATTTGGTCTGAACCTAGGTAATCTGAGGTAGATAATCTGCTTTCAAAAGTCTGAGAAGAAAAAAAATTCACAGTCTCTTTACAACTAGGTGCCAACACAACTGAGCATGCTCAGACCTGCAAACTACTGTCATTTTAACTCCCATGGCTTTTTTACCAAGAAGTATAGTAAATACCAAAATGAGCACTGGGTTAAAGAGCATTTTTTGGGTGGGAGTGAAAATGAGAGTTATGTAGCCCAATTCAAGTTTCAGGCATTGATTCTAATGGTACAATTGTAAGTTTCCCAAATAAATCCTTTTCATGTTTAGATGAAATGTATCTTTCTCTCAAAGAAATGGTCTTTGCAACAATGTTGTTTCTTTTTCATCTATTTTGTATTTTGTTTTTAAGAAATGTGTAATGTTTTCATGCTTTGGTAAAGTATATTTTTCTTTGTCACTTTCACTTGTTGCTCTCTCTCTCACAAAAATCTTTATCCAAACTCACACAGGTGTCTATATAAACCACAAACAATACTATTGCGGATGCAAATTTACAATGAGTCTCAATTTTGTGTGTTTTTTATTATTGCTAAATAATCATAATTTGAGCCAAAAAAATGTGATGTGTACCAGCATCACAAATAAAAATATCATTCCCAATCCCAAAACAGGTAGTTCACTGGCTCTCTGGCCTTCCACAGTACATCTGCATTGATTAACTTCCTGCACCCCTGGGACTTAGGACAATTTGACACCACAGAGATGCAGCCAAAAAACACGGAACAGAATGGTGGCTCACAGTCTAGAGATTCAGCCTTGCAACACTGAGTTTCTTGGTTCGATTCCTAATCCTGCTAGCTGGCTACAGCTTTATATGTTGTGGTATTAAACTTTCTTACTTTTTGATCAGTGCTCACATTTTTGATGTGTTTCACATAATGGAACCCCAAGACATCACATCACTGGGGTGTTTTGGCCAAGATATGGATATATATATATATATATATATATATATATATATATATATATAGGCAACACACTTATTTTAACCACTTGCTGACCAGCCACAGTACCTTTACATTGGCTCATGCAGGCATAGTTGCGGGGGGAGCACGCCGCTGGCGGCACGCTCTCGCTCCTGCTGCATGCAGCAGCAGCATGCCCATGGGTCAGGCGGACTTGATGTCCACCGATATCCCACGATTGCCTACTACAGAGGCAGAACAGGGATCTGCCAGTGTAAAAAAGCAGATCCCCATTCTGACAATGGACATGTCAGAGATCCTCTGTTCCCAGTGATTGGAACAGTGATCTCTGTCATGTCCCAGTGAGCCCATCCCCCTACAGTTAGAACACACCCAGGGAACACACTTAACCCCTTGATCGCTCCCTAGTGTTAACCCCTTCCCTGCCAGTGTCATTTTTACATAGATCAGTGCATTTTCATAGCACTGATCAATGTAATAATGTCACTGGTCCCCAAAAAGTGTCATTGGGGTCAAATTTGTCTGCAACGACAGGTACAAATGTGTGCAGACTAATCCCCTGCTTTTAACGCATACTGTTAGACAGGTTATTTGGTTGTCTGCGGGCTGGTGGTAAGTCAAGCTTGGTTTTTCCCTTGGATTTATCCTTGGCCTCGCTTGTACCTGTTGTTAGCCTTCCAATGCTTCTTACTGCAATAGCCAGCTATAGATGTGAGCAAGTGGCATCTTTTTTGTATCGCTGTCTTGTTTTTTGGTCAGGCAATGCACTGACACCTTTTCAGCAATTGTGCTATATGCTGGGTGTTCAGTGTGCCCCTGTACCTTTAAGAAGGGGTGGGTCCCCTTCAGTCCACCTGCTGTCACCTATCCCTCAGAGTGAATGTTCCTCCACTGTGGGGACACTTATAAATTAGTGTTAGGTACCACAGATACCAGGGTGCCTTGACGAGGCTCTGTGGCTTACGCATGCATTTGCAAATGTGTGCAGACTAAACCCCTGCTTTTAATGCATACTATTAAACAGGTGATTTAGTTGTCTGCAGGCTGGTGGTAAGTTAAGCTTGGTTTTTCCCTTGGCCTTGTTTATACTAGTTAGTGGTATTGTATTTGAGATCTATCTATCTATCTATCTATCTATCTATCTATCTATCTATCTATCTATCTACAAGGGCCTCATCCCCGCAACCCTTGCCCGGTGGTTGTGAGGGTCTGCGGGGGGGCTTATCGGAATCTGGAAGATCCCGCCCCCCCATGTGAATAGATCTCGGGTACATTGTACCCCTACCCATTCACCAAAAAAGTGTCAAAAAAGTAAAAATGACAGGAGACAGTTTTCAGCAATTCCTTTATTCATTTTTTTAAAAAAGTGTCCCACGATGTCTATCTATCTTCAATCACGGCACCGATGAACCCGAAAAGAAAAAAAGCTCCGTCTCGATGGGGGTGTCTTTTCACAGTGACAGCTGTTATATAGGCAAGGGGCAGGGACACCTGGTGATGTAACTGGGTGACCCCGCCCCCTTATGATGACATGTGATGTCAGAGGGAGGCAGGGTCACCCAATTGCCTCCCTTGCCTATATAACAGCTCTCACTGTGAAGAGACAGCAGTTGGTGGGGCACCTCCCATCGAGGCAGAGGTTTTTTTTTCTATTTTTCAGGTCGCCGTGTTAAACAATAGATGGATATCGCGGGACATTTATTTTTTTAAAATAAATGGAATTGAGAAAAACTGTCTCCTGTCATTTTTACTTTTTTGACACTTTTTTGGTGAATGGGTAGGGGTACAATGTACCTGATACCCATTCACATGGGGGGCAGGATCTGGGGGTCCCCTTGTTAAAGGGGGCTTCCAGATTCCCATAAGCCCCCCGCCCAGAGCAGACCCCCACAACCACCGGGCAAGGGTTGTAGGGATGAGGCCCTTGTCCCCATCAACACAGGAACAAGGTGCTGTGGGGGGACCCCAAAGCACCCTCCCCATGTTGAGGGCATATAGCCTGGTTTTTACATTTTGGCATGGAGTTCCTTTTAATATCCATACCAGGCCCTTCGGTATGGACTGGGGAGGGATCCTCACCATTTTTTTTAATAATTTTTTTATGCATATTGCATCCGGCAATACATTACAGCCGCAAGCATTTTTGAATTTTTTTTTTTCCTTTAAAAATGTCATTTTGCTGCGGTACTGTTATAAACATGGGAAATATGTGCTACTTTACAGGCACACTAATGGGACCCCCAGGCATGATATTTAAAGGAATATTTAATTTTTATTGTTTCACATTAAGCATAAAATCACTGCTCCTGAAAAATCTGCCATTTTGAAAACTCTTTTTTGCATTGATACATGTCCCCTGGGGCAGTACCCGAGTCCCTGAGTCCCCATACACTTTTTTATGGCAATAACTTGCATAAAAGCCTTTAAAATGAACACTTTTGAGTTTTCACATTCGTGTCCCATAAACTTTAATGGTGTTCACATGTTCGCACAAATTTTTTGTCTGTTCGCATGTTCTGGTACAAACCGAACATGGGGGTGTTCGGCCCATCCTTAGTAACAGCACTTGAGTCCACCTCAAGAGGCAAAATCAATTACATTGGTGGGTATGTCCTTTACTGGGTGGGTGGAGGTGGGCAAGCTTGTTAGGTTATTTAAAAGCCAGCATTTGTGGTGGCTGTTTGGCCTAAGAACAGGCTAGAATTTTTCTTTGCAATGTGTATATTGGGTTAAATAGATGTGGGTTTTTTCGGTTTGCATAATTCCTAACCCTGCACACCCCACTAAGGCTGTTTGATGTTGGCTTCTAAATTTCACATGTTAGATTTACAACTGCTATGTAATGTTTGAGATAAAAAGGAATGTTCCTGCTAATTCATTCCTGCTGCGTGTGTGTCAATGTAGTTTGTGCCTTTTGTATTTGGTCTTTTTTTGCTTATAATAATTCTGTCATGTAACTTTTTTGGGGTTTGGGGTGAGGACCCGTGGTCACAAAAAAGGTTAATCATACTTGTTAGCTTGATTTGTATCCCTGCATTTCTAATGTGATTTGTTTAATGAGTAAAATTTTTTGTGTCCTACCCTTGTAGATTGTAAGCTCCTTTGAGCAGGGCCCTTCTAACTATTGTCAGCTGAATCATCATTTCCGTGCCTTTTTTTTTTTGTTTGGCCCAAGTACATTGATGTAACAAATGTTTATACTAATGTTGAAATAAAAAGTTGATTGATTTTCGCTTTGTTTGACTTTGGCAGACTCAAAATATATATTTTATAAGTGAAAACAATTCATACCCCTTCAAATCTGTATTAAATCTAGTTGCAAAAAAACCCTGCTCCAAGGCCGAAATTTGGGGATCTACTAATTATTTTGTGGACTAGGTAAGCCATGAAATATGTCAGCTAAATGTGAATTCTCTCTAAGCACCAAATTAAGCAAAAAATACCCCAAAAACTATTGTTTAAAAAAAAATGGTGTGGGGTTCCCCCTAAGATCCTTACCAGAAAGGGCCTGGTATGGATTTTAAGGGGAACTCCATGCCAAATATAAAAAAAATGGCATGGGGTCCCCCAAAATCCATACCAGGCCCTTATCCGAGCAAGTAGCCTGGCAGGCCAGGAAAGTGGATGGGGACTAGGGCCTCTTTGGACAGCCCTGGCCTGTGGTTGTCAGGGTCTATGGGCGGGGGGCTTATCAGAATCTGAAAGCCCCCTTTAACAAGGGGACCCCCAGATCCTACCCCCCCATATGAATGGGTATCAGGTACATTTTACCCCTACCCATTCACCAAAAAAAAAGCAGTGAAATGTAAAAAAAATATAGCTGTTTTTTGAGAAGTCCTTTATTTTTAAAATAGCTCCAAGCCGTTTTCTTCCCCAAGCCATCTCTCCCGTCGCAATCTAATCCTGCTGCTGTCTTCTCTATCCATCTTCTTCTCCCCGAGCCGTCTCTCCTGCTGCTGTCTCTCCTGCAGCTATCTTCTCCTGCCGCTGTCTTCTCCATCCGCCGTCTTCTCCCACTGCTGTATTCTTCTGCGCCTCCGGTTGCCACCAATAAACAAAATGGCTCGGGGAGAAGATGGCGGGTGGAGAAGATGGAGGGTGGAGAAGACAGCGTCAGGAGAACATGGCAGCAGGAGAGATGGCTCGGTGAGAAGACGGCAGATGGAGAAGACAGTGACAAGAGAAGATGGTGGCGGGAGGGACAGCAGCAGGAGAACATGGGGGCAGGAGAGATGGCTCGGAGAAGAAGACGGCTCCGAGCTATTTATATAATAAAGTACTTACCGTATTTATCGGCGTATAACACGCGCCGGCGTATAACACGCACCCCAAGTTTAGGAGGGTATTTTAAGGAAAAAAACTTTTAGGAGTAAAGTTTAGAGAAAAAGAAAAACTTACATTAAAATGCCCATCAATGCAGTGTTATCGGTGTCCATCTGCAGCCTTTTCAGTGTCAGTGCAGCCTTGCTCCAGTGTCTATTGAAGCCTTGTCAGTGCAGCCATGTCAGTGCAGCCTTGTCAGTGCAGCTTTTCTCCAGTGCAGCCTTGCCCCAGTGCAGCTTTGCCCCAGTGCAGAAATGTCAGTGCAGCCTTGCCCCAGTGTCTATTGCAACCTTGTCAGTGCAGCTTTGCCCCAGTGCAGCCTTGTCAGTGCAGCCATGTCAGTGCAGCCTTGTCAGTGCAGCTTTTCACCAGTGCAGCCTTGCCCCAGTGCAGCTTTGCCCCAGTGCAGCCTTGCCCCAGTGCAGCTTTGTGGGATCGCCACGATCCTTGCCAACATACACAGCGTATGTGTAAATTCAAATATGGCGCCGAGACTGCAGGGACTCGGCAGAGCCGAGATACACATACCCGAGAGTCCTCGGCTTTTGAGGGAGACCTCCACGCCATTTTTTTTATTTTGGTGTGGGGTTCCCCTTAATATCCATACCAGACCTAAAGGGCCTGGTATGGAATTTAAGGGGACCCCCACACCATTTTTTTAAAATTTTGGCACGGGTTCCCCTTAATATCCATACCAGACCTAAAGGGCCTGGTATGGAATTTAGGGGGACCCCCACGCATTTTTTTTTTTTATTTTGGTTCGGGGTTCCCCTGTGGGGAAATCCCATGCCGTTTTTATCAATGAACTTTTATGTGTATTGTCGGACCAACAATTCATTAATAGCCGCGAGTAGTTTTAAATTACTTTTTTTCCTTTGAAATGTCAGACTGTTCTAAACACGGGAAACATGCGCCCCTTTACAGGCATACTATAGACACCCCCAGGTATGAAATTTAAAGGAATATTACACTTTTATTGTTTCACTTTAAGCATTATTAAAATCACTGCTTTAAAAACGGCCGTTTTTAAAACTTCTTTTTGCATTGATACATGTCCCCTGGGGCAGGACCCAGGTCCCTAAACACTTTTTATGACAATAACTTGCATATAAGCCTTTAATATGAGCACTTTTATTTATTCATGTTCGTGTCCCATAGACTTTAACGGTGTTCGCATGTTCGAACAATTTTTTCGCCTGTTCGCAAGTTCTGCTGCAAACCGAACTGGGGGTGTTCGGCTCATCCCTAATCAGCGGCATATGCTGACAATAGGCGAATGCCTAATAGCAAATGCCACATAAGCATTGTTGGTACCATAATATTTATGCCTCGAATGCAAAACATTATTGTATAGATTGAAAATAATCAAAGATTAGTATTTTTATTTTCTACATGTGATTGTGCTCAGCTCTGTAGCTTAGTGGTATGCCCTGCTATGTTCAAGCCATGGGTTTGAATCCCACCGATGGTATCACCTCCTAAAAATGTGCATTGTACACAGCAGCATAGTTAGCCAACGCACATCAATTTGGTTTATTCCATAATTTTAACTCTTCAAATGCATGCAATGGTATGTAATTATTCAATAATATTATGGTGTGGAATTCCAAAAAATATGGCTATTCAAAAATCAATGAAAAAAAATGGCGTAAATCCCCCCCAGTACATACCAGGACCTTCGGGTCTGATATGGCGTTTAAGGGGAACCAGAAGGAAAATTAAAAAAAAAAATCCTCTCCAAAATCCATACCAGACGCATATCCGAGCATGCAGCCTGGAGGTCAGGAAAAGGGGGGGATGAGCGAACACCCCCCCTCCTGAACCATACCAGGCCACATTCCCTCAGCATAGGGAGGGTGCTTTGGGGTCCCCCAAAGCACCTTGTCCCCATGTTGATGGGGAAAAGAGCCTCTTCCAGACAACCCTGGCCATTGGTTGTCGGGTCTATGGGTGGGGGGGCTTATCGGAATCTGCAAGCCCCCTTTAAGAAAGGGGCCCCCAGATCCCACCCCCCTATGTAAATAAGTATGGGGTACAAAAATTACCCTCCTCCGATGTTGCGGCCAGCCAATCTGTCCGCTTACATAGCACAGATTTCATATATAACTTTGGGGCATGGCCACCGGATGATGTCATCTGAGGACCCCACCCCCTAGTTAATTCACAGACCCATCATGCCGCGGGCGGTGAAGTCACAAGGGGCGGGGTCTCAGAATGACATCATCCGCCCCATAGCAGCATCGGAGGAGGTTTATTGTTTGAATCTTCAGCAGGAGTGGCGGTGGAGGAAGAAGAAGGAGAAGACCGGAGGAAGACCGGAGGCAGAGCAGAAGAAGACATTTTTAATAAAGAAACTTTCAAAAAACAGCTATTGTCTTTTGTCACATTACACTACTTTTTTGGTGAATGGGTACCCGATCCTTATTCACATGGGGGGCAGGATCTGGGGGTCCCAGATTATAATAAGCCCCATACCTGCACACTCCGACAACCCCTGGGCAAGGGTTGTCCAGAAGAGTCTCTTGTCCCCATCAACACCCCCCATGTTGAGGGTATGTGGCCTGGTAAGCTGGTAGAGACATATCCAAAGAGACTTGCAGCTGCAATTGCAGCAAAAGTTGTTCTTCAAAGTATTGTCTCAGGGGGCCTAATACAAATGAACATCACACTTTTCAGATATGTATTTGTAAAAAAAATTGAAAACCATTTATCATTTTCCTTCCACTTCACAATTATATGTGGCTTTGTGTTGGTCTATCACATAAAATCCCAATAAAATACATTTACGTTTTTGATTGTAACATCACAAAATGTGGAAAATTTCAAGGGGTATGAATACTTTTTCAAGGCACTGTATCTCAGCTCAATAGTGTTGTCATTGCCAGATTATTTCACAAAGACTCAGTGAAGAAGGCTGAAATACTTTGAAGTTAAAAAGGTTGCAAGATCTTAGAATTTATTAACATGCTATTATATAATAAGCCAATTTTATAAGTGTCATTTGTCTTTGACGTGCATATATTTACCACTGTACATATACAGTATAAACCAATAATAAATGGCTCAGTAAAGGTACTTTAGCATTACTTTCGCATCACAGAGTTGTCTAGTTCAGTTTTCCCTTCAGCACTGCAAGATCAGTGTCCCAGTAGCACATCAGTGAGTGGAGGAAGATGTGTAGTAAATATACAGTGTGACAGTGGCGGCTGGTGCTCAAAATTTTTTGGGGGGCGCAAACTGAAAAATACTGAAAAAAACCCCATCAATTGCAGCCTCACTGTACCATCAATGGTAGCCACTGCGCCTATCAAAAGGCAGCCACTGTGCCCATCAAAGGCAGCCACTGTGCCATCAAATGCAGCCACTGTGCCCATCAATTGCCACCACTGTACCATCAAACACAGCCACTGTGCCAAACGCAGCCACTGTGCCAATCAATTGCTGCCACTGTGCCCATCAAATGCAGCCACTGTGCCATCAAATACAGCCACTGTGCCCATCAATTGCCGCCACTGTACCATCAAACACGGCCACTGTGCCAACCACAGCCACTGTGCCCATCAATTCCCACCACTGTACCATCAAACGCAGCCACTGTGCCATATCAAATGCTGCAACTGTGCCATCAAATACAGCTACTGTGCCCATCATATGCAGCCACTGTGCCCATCTTATACAGCCACTGTGCCCATCAAATGCAGCCTTACTGTGCCCCATCTAATGCAGCCTCACTGTGCCTGGTCCAATGCAGCCTCACTGTGCCTGGTCTAATGCAGCCCTGAGCCTCACTTACCTTACAGGCAACTCCGTTCGCACAGTGCGTTCTACGGAGCTGCCAACATCACTTCTGGGTTCCCTGAAACAGGGAACCCGGAAGTAACCTCTTCACTTGAATAACAAAGCTCCTGCCCGTAGTAATACTACTATTTTTTTTCTATTTTTTTTTAAAGGGACCTTTTTAAAAAATATATATTTTTTTTTAATTTTTGTTTGTGACTGCTGGATGGGGGGGCGGCACCCGTATGACCCCTATGGACGGGCCGCCACTGCAGTGTGATAGCATTTGTATGATTAGACCCAGAGACAGCTGGCCTGAAGTAAAAGAGAGAGAGTTGATCTCTTTGTTGCTGCACCACAAGCCTACTTAAGGTGACGTAAATTAGAGTCAGAGGATATCTAGTTTAAAAAGAGGCCATACACTGGATGGAGGTTGGGAACACAGTAAAGTAATCAAATAGGAAATGAGTACAGCGCTGCCCCAATAATCGTGTGAGAAAAAAGGTTACACAGTAAGCAGCTGACACTCCTCTTAGACAAAGGAAAATAAAATTAGGAACCATATACAGTGTAGCGCTATGAGTGTAAATATAATGAAAATACTAACAAAATAAACTAGGCCTAAACCATTACTGGGGGGCCACAACAAACAATTCATCAAATTCAAAATTGCATGTAGAAATCTGAATACAGTACAAATTAAACAAAGTGCCACGTACTATCAAAATAAATTGATATAGTGTGAAAACAATGTGAAGAAATATGGAAGTGCTAAAAAGTGAAACAAAATTGTTTTTTATGACAAAAATGTTCAAAAATGCTAAAGATTATAATCTGAATGGAATTCAACACCCACCACCCAAAAAAGTCTCTGAAAATTAAATAATAGAAACAATGGTGAAGAACTTTCGCCAAGTGAGTAGATGAAACACCAGGTAGATGAAACTTCTAAATGAGTGTCGGGACCACCACCAAAGCATCAGAGGGGGCTTACCGGAACCAGGTGACTTGAAAAGACATACGTCTTACAAGTCCCAGAAAGCTTGTATAGCCACCAAGGCTGGCAGGATGGATCCTCAAATGTTCTCGACTTCCATTGGGGGAGGGGAGAGGAGAAAGGGTAGAGATCCTGTCGTAACCTCAAACGTCCAGACTCATCAACAGGCCAACCGGATAGAATTACATACCATGGGAGAAATAAAGCTCACATGGCATGATATCGTTTAAAACATAAATTTATTGAAAAAAAATATAACAGAAACACTCACATTTGTGAAGATCAGAATAAGCTCAAAACAGTATGGTAAACGCGGTAATCGTAGGGAGTCCACCCAACATGTTTCGGCTAACGAGCCTTCATCTGGGGTGTGGAGCCCCCCTACCTCACCGCTATTTAAACTAAAAATGACCCCCACTGGGAGTGTCACAACACAGGAAGTGCCCATTGATATCACTTCCGGTTCAGGGGAAAACATGGGGTGTATATAAATTTTATAGTGTTCTGGTCAGTGGTATTAAACCACAAGTGCTGATTAAGAAGCATTCCAGTATAAAATTGATAGAAATAATAAGTTAGCCAAGTAAAAGACCTCAATATAAGTAAATGACCAGCCGACCCGGAAGTGCTCGGAATGTAACCAAGCCTCGGGGTCAGCCTGGCCCAATGGGCAGGTCAGAGCGCCATCGCGCTCCGCCCGCCAGGCGTGTCCGGATGACATGGCCGTGCGCAATAGCGGAAGTCACAGGGGAGTGCCCGCTTGCGCACCAAGCCTCGCTTTCAAACAGCGTGTCTATAGGTCGGAGCGTCATCACGCCCCACCTATCGGATTCGACATCCGGAATTTGGATCGAGCCCGTCATGGTCGAAAGCTGCGCACGCGCATTCACCCCTCGGGACTCGGCTACGTCATCACGCCAGCTCGTCTACCTAATTCAACTTCCTGCAATTGGGGGAGGGCCCCAACAAGTCAGGGAAGGCCAGGACCACCTCCGGACGTTCACCTAACCCGGGTCAGGTGTCAGCAAAGGTGGAAAAGTTAAATCTTGGAAAGTAACACAAATTGTGAACATTTACACATTCGGAATGAAATTAAGAGTAAGATAATGCTAAAATTTGTATGGGGGCTGTAACCACAACCATATAGTGTTAAAAAAGCGACACTACCAATGGGGGCATCCCGAACAATCTGTGTAAAACACCATAAACATAGAGGGCTGCTAATAACAGAAATATCATTAAACCTGGAGGTATCCACCAGGATACACAAATATATGTAAAGTGGTGGTATAATGTCCGATATGATATAGTGTCGCAGCATGAAATATATTTTAATAAAAATTAATTAAAAAGATATATATATACACCTGAAATTAGTATATAAAAATAGTAAATGAAATAAAAATAGAAATAAATATTAAAATATAATTAAGAGAGATCACAGATAGTTATGCCTGATTAATAAATGAATTGATGTCCCACTCCACGTTAATACCTTGTGGGAAGTGGCAACCCAATTCGTAGATCCAGTAAGTCTCACGACGGGAGACCCCCCTCAGGGTTGATCCACCCCGCCAGGGGGCCACATATCTGTCGATAATGAGAAACTGGGTACCTTCAGGGTTCCGATCGTGGAATTCCCTATAATGGCGAGGTACAGTATGTTTAGTACTTCCCGCCTTGATAAGATTGATATGCTCTGAAACTCTGGTCGTAAAAGACCTAATAGTACGTCCTACATACTGTTTGCCACAAGGGCAAGTTAGGAGGTAAACTACCCCCGTAGTCGCACAAGTGCAAAACTGTTTGATTTTGTAGGACCGGCCAGTCACCGTAGAGGAAAAGGTGTGGCTAGCTCTCCTACCGTTGGTGTTATATTGGCAGACCAAGCATTTCTTACAGGGATGAAAACCAGTCCAATTGTGAAAAAAGGAAGGTTTACTGGGGGGATTAACTACATTAGGTGCAAGTCTGTTGCGAACTGACGGGGCACCCCTAAAGACCACCTTAGGGGTTTCGGGCAATATAGGGCCCAAAATCTTATCTGTTTTTAAGACGTCCCAATGGTGTTCAAAAATCTTTCTGATGTGTTTGTGTTGAATCGAGAAAGATGTCATGAACGACCATTTAAAATCCTCATTGACCTGTCTCGGTTTGTCCTCTAAGAGTGTTTGACGATCGGCAAGACAAGCATTATTTATTTCCATATCCAGATCTAAGGATTTGTAACCCTTCTCCAAAAATCTATTTTTGAGAGACATTGCTTGGATCTTAAAGGTATTAAGATCACTGCAGTTCCTCCGCAATCGCAGGAACTGACTTTTAGGGACTGATCTGATCCAAGGGGCATGATGGCAACTATCGGTAGGAATATATCCATTCCGATCGGTGGATTTAAAATAGGTACTGAATACAAATTGGCCTTCTCTTCTCTCAATAGTCAGGTCCAAAAAATGGATGGAAGATAAGCTTGCTTCAAAAGACAAGACAATGTTCATGTTATTATTATTAAGGGTCGCAAAAAAATTGGCCAAATCGTCCGAAGTCCCAGTCCATAGGAGGAGGATGTCATCTATGTAGCGAGCCCACAATAGAAGGTGTGGGCTCTGCATAGCATAGACGACATCCTCCTCCCATTTGGCCATAAATAAATTAGCCAGACTGGGAGCGAACTTAGCTCCCATTGCGACACCTTTATGTTGCCGGTAAAATCTACCATCGAACCAGAAGTAGTTGTGCTGAGTTGCGAACTCAATTAGTTCGATAATATAGTCCACCTGGGGAGTGGCAAGGGAAACATCTCTGTCGAGAAAACTTTTAACCGCATCAATGCCCATATCTTGTGGGATGCAGGTGTAAAGTGATGCAACGTCCGCAGTTGCCATGAGGAGATCACCTGAATAGGACACATTAGAAAGTAATTTTATCACATCCTTGGTGTCCTTCAAATAGGACGGCATCTTAGTGACTGATGGCTGGAGGAAAAAGTCAATATACTTTCCAATTTTTGAGGTGACAGAGTCGATGCCACTAATTATTGGCCGACCAGGGGGATGTAGGGGGTCCTTATGGACCTTCGGCAGGTAATACATAACGGGTATACGTGGAGCAAGTGGGACTAAAAATGATCTCTCTTTTTTGTTTAAAATATAAGAATTATACCCTTTAGACACCAGTCGTTGTAACTCTTTCTTGTACTTATGTGTAGGGTTACCTGGTAATTCAATGTATGTCTCATGATCTCCCAAAATGCGGTGCATTTCGTGGATATAGTCAGATTTGTTCAATAAGACGATGCCGCCGCCCTTATCAGCGGGGCGGATGACTAAGTTTCTGTTGTCACATAGAGTCTTTAGGCCTGTTGAGGGTAAGGGATTGGGGAATTTACGTTTTAATGGAACGTTGGCTAGATCTCTCAACACTAATTCTTTGAACAGATTAATAGCTGGTGAGGGCTGTGTTGGGGGACTGAAAAGGGAGGGGTTGGATAAGCCTGAATGGACAGTGCCAGACGTTGCCGCCCTGGCTACGTTCCTAGAGGGATTAGAGATGATGTACCTCTGGACATTGATTTTCCTGATGTACTTTTGAATGTCGATAAAAGTATCGAACTTGTTTAGTTTGCACGGAGGGGCAAATTTAAGTCCTTTGTTAAGGATGATTTTCTCTTCCTGAGTGAGAACAGTGTCACTCAGGTTGAAAACCCCCTGACAAGTTAAGTTCTTTGCCTCTTTTCGTCTCTGAATCCTCCTCCCTCCTCTGGACCCTCTCTTGTTTCCGGACCTCTTTTGTTGTTTTGAGGGGCCTCGTGAAAACCCCGAGTGGTCCGTGGTCCAGAATAAGGTCGTTTGTAGGGGGATGGGCCATAGCCAGCACTAGGGAATGGATAAACATTCTCACTATGTTGATCCCGCAGGGGGGAATATCTGTTATATGTTGAGACAGGGGGGTGTCTGTAGTAAGGTGGATTTTGATGTTGGGAGTAATGGGGAGAATCGTAATTACGACCCGGGGAGCCATTGTAGTGGGATCTCTCCCGATCGTAATACCGATGATCATCTTGAACCCGATGATCACCCCTATTACCACCTCTACCCCTACTCCTAGAATAATGACCCCTCCCTCTTTGTTGGTTGCTATGGGTATGTGTGCTAGGATGTCGGCCTCTACGTGAGGAGGGGCGCGCATCCTGAGCTCGCCCCTTAACAGCTGTCGGTTTAGGATGATCAGAATGTTCATGGGCGGAGGCTGCTGTACCCGTATCCTGGGCGTTAGTTTCCATTGCAGTCTCCAAAATAGGTGCCACGGTGGACTTCTGCCATCCAAACACTTTCCCAGCTTTATAGTCACCACAATCTCTGGAATATTTTTTGTGTTTTTTGGTTCTTTGTTCCTTGTCCTCCTTTACAAGGTGAGCTTGCAAATTGGAAGACAAAGTATTATATTCAACCGAGTTTTTAAAGGAAAGTAGTTTGTCTTTAAGGTCCTTAATCTCTCGATCAAGGACTGAAAGTCTAGTACGTTTCCTTGAAATAAGGAAGTCTAGAAACTTGATGCCAGCATCATTAAAATAAGTGAACCAGGTGTCAAGTTCAGACTCACCCTGTTGAGGGTGAACATCCCATCTCAGGCTCCGTGGGATCATGCCTTCCGCCACATATTGTTCTAAGAAGGCAAGATCCCATTGAAGATGGAGCTCGGAGACCATAACATTCTTTAACCTTAAGAATAGTCCACCTATTTCCGAATCATTAGGAGTGGTTACAAACACACCATCAGTATTTACTACTCTAGATGCACGGTAATCAAATACATCCATACTGAAAGGGATAAGGGCTGCAGCTATACTATGTGTCTAGAAGCTAATGGAATCAAATAGGAAATGAGTACAGCGCTGCCCCAATAATCGTGTGAGAAAAAAGGTTACACAGTAAGCAGCTGACACTCCTCTTAGACAAAGGAAAATAAAATTAGGAACCATATACAGTGTAGCGCTATGAGTGTAAATATAATGAAAATACTAACAAAATAAACTAGGCCTAAACCATTACTGGGGGGCCACAACAAACAATTCATCAAATTCAAAATTGCATGTAGAAATCTGAATACAGTACAAATTAAACAAAGTGCCACGTACTATCAAAATAAATTGATATAGTGTGAAAACAATGTGAAGAAATATGGAAGTGCTAAAAAGTCAAACAAAATTGTTTTTTATGACAAAAATGTTCAAAAATGCTAAAGATTATAATCTGAATGGAATTCAACACCCACCACCCAAAAAAGTCTCTGAAAATTAAATAATAGAAACAATGGTGAAGAACTTTCGCCAAGTGAGTAGATGAAACACCAGGTAGATGAAACTTCTAAATGAGTGTCGGGACCACCACCAAAGCATCAGAGGGGGCTTACCGGAACCAGGTGACTTGAAAAGACATACGTCTTACAAGTCCCAGAAAGCTTGTATAGCCACCAAGGCTGGCAGGATGGATCCTCAAATGTTCTCGACTTCCATTGGGGGAGGGGAGAGGAGAAAGGGTAGAGATCCTGTCGTAACCTCAAACGTCCAGACTCATCAACAGGCCAACCGGATAGAATTACATACCATGGGAGAAATAAAGCTCACATGGCATGATATCGTTTAAAACATAAATTTATTGAAAAAAAATATAACAGAAACACTCACATTTGTGAAGATCAGAATAAGCTCAAAACAGTATGGTAAACGCGGTAATCGTAGGGAGTCCACCCAACATGTTTCGGCTAACGAGCCTTCATCTGGGGTGTGGAGCCCCCCTACCTCACCGCTATTTAAACTAAAAATGACCCCCACTGGGAGTGTCACAACACAGGAAGTGCCCATTGATATCACTTCCGGTTCAGGGGAAAACATGGGGTGTATATAAATTTTATAGTGTTCTGGTCAGTGGTATTAAACCACAAGTGCTGATTAAGTAGCATTCCAGTATAAAATTGATAGAAATAATAAGTTAGCCAAGTAAAAGACCTCAATATAAGTAAATGACCAGCCGACCCGGAAGTGCTCGGAATGTAACCAAGCCTCGGGGTCAGCCTGGCCCAATGGGCAGGTCAGAGCGCCATCGCGCTCCGCCCGCCAGGCGTGTCCGGATGACATGGCCGTGCGCAATAGCGGAAGTCACAGGGGAGTGCCCGCTTGCGCACCAAGCCTCGCTTTCAAACAGCGTGTCTATAGGTCGGAGCGTCATCACGCCCCACCTATCGGATTCGACATCCGGAATTTGGATCGAGCCCGTCATGGTCGAAAGCTGCGCACGCGCATTCACCCCTCGGGACTCGGCTACGTCATCACGCCAGCTCGTCTACCTAATTCAACTTCCTGCAATTGGGGGAGGGCCCCAACAAGTCAGGGAAGGCCAGGACCACCTCCCGACGTTCACCTAACCCGGGTCAGGTGTCAGCAAAGGTGGAAAAGTTAAATCTTGGAAAGTAACACAAATTGTGAACATTTACACATTCGGAATGAAATTAAGAGTAAGATAATTCTAAAATTTGTATGTTGGCTGTAACCACAACCATATAGTGTTAAAAAAGCGACACTACCAATGGGGGCATCCCGAACAATCTGTGTAAAACACCATAAACATAGAGGGCTGCTAATAACAGAAATATCATTAAACCTGGAGGTATCGAGAGGCGGCTGTAACATGGCGGGGATTAAAGCACTCGTTGCATTATCTTTCAGTGGAGCTGTTGGTCTGACATTTCTCATGCTTGGATGTGCCTTAGAAAGTTATAGAGTTTACTGGCCTCTGTTTGTTTTGATATTCTACGTCATCAGTCCCATTCCACACTTTATCGCCACGAGACTCAGCGATGACAGCGACGCAGCCAGCAGTGCCTGTCGGGAGTTGGCTTACTTTTTCACCACTGGAATTGTAGTTTCGGCATTTGGCCTTCCCATCATACTGGCCAGAATAAAACTGATCCTATGGGGAGCCTGTGGCCTGGTCCTCGCTGGAAACGCTGTGATCTTTTTCACAATCCTCGGATTTTTCATCGTCTTTGGAAGAGGGGACGACTTTAGTTGGGAGCAGTGGTAAAACGCCAGCTGCCCTCCCTTTGTATTGTACAGACAGCTCCAGGCTGATCCTGTGTATGTATATATACATCCCCTGTATAGTAATCAGGGCCTAATCCTCTTGTATATCAAGTGTATGAAACGTGTGAAAGGCTGCAGAACTTTGCAGCATTGCCTCTTCATTTCCACGTTTGTTTAGCTCTGTGACCTTTTTTCTTTTCTTTTTTTTTTTTTTTTTTTTTTTTTTTCTGTAATGATAAACGCACTTTGAGAACCACACGTGTCCCACACATGCTTTCCAGAGCTGCTTCTAGTTTAAAGGAGTCCTTTTATATTTCCAACACTTAGATGTTGCAGTCTCTGGCTTCCTCTTAATATTTATTTTTTACTTATGCACTTTTAAAGGATTGTAACCCTTCAAATAAAAAAAAAAAAAATAAAAAAAAAAAAAAAAATAAACCTGGAGGTATCCACCAGGATACACAAATATATGTAAAGTGGTGGTATAATGTCCGATATGATATAGTGTCGCAGCATGAAATATATTTTAATAAAAATTAATTAAAAAGATATATATATACACCTGAAATTAGTATATAAAAATAGTAAATGAAATAAAAATAGAAATAAATATTAAAATATAATTAAGAGAGATCACAGATAGTTATGCCTGATTAATAAATGAATTGATGTCCCACTCCACGTTAATACCTTGTGGGAAGTGGCAACCCAATTCGTAGATCCAGTAAGTCTCACGATGGGAGACCCCCCTCAGGGTTGATCCACCCCGCCAGGGGGCCACATATCTGTCGATAATGAGAAACTGGGTACCTTCAGGGTTCCGATCGTGGAATTCCCTATAATGGCGAGGTACAGTATGTTTAGTACTTCCCGCCTTGATAAGATTGATATGCTCTGAAACTCTGGTCGTAAAAGACCTAATAGTACGTCCTACATACTGTTTGCCACAAGGGCAAGTTAGGAGGTAAACTACCCCCGTAGTCGCACAAGTGCAAAACTGTTTGATTTTGTAGGACCGGCCAGTCACCGTAGAGGAAAAGGTGTGGCTAGCTCTCCTACCGTTGGTGTTATATTGGCAGACCAAGCATTTCTTACAGGGATGAGAACCAGTCCAATTGTGAAAAAAGGAAGGTTTACTGGGGGGATTAACTACATTAGGTGCAAGTCTGTTGCGAAGGGACGGGGCACCCCTAAAGACCACCTTAGGGGTTTCGGGCAATATAGGGCCCAAAATCTTATCTGTTTTTAAGACGTCCCAATGGTGTTCAAAAATCTTTCTGATGTGTTTGTGTTGAATCGAGAAAGATGTCATGAACGACCATTTAAAATCCTCATTGACCTGTCTCGGTTTGTCCTCTAAGAGTGTTTGACGATCGGCAAGACAAGCATTATTTATTTCCATATCCAGATCTAAGGATTTGTAACCCTTCTCCAAAAATCTATTTTTGAGAGACATTGCTTGGATCTTAAAGGTATTAAGATCACTGCAGTTCCTCCGCAATCGCAGGAACTGACTTTTAGGGACTGATCTGATCAAAGGGGCATGATGGCAACTATCGGTAGGAATATATCCATTCCGATCGGTGGATTTAAAATAGGTACTGAATACAAATTGGCCTTCTCTTCTCTCAATAGTCAGGTCCAAAAAATGGATGGAAGATAAGCTTGCTTCAAAAGACAAGACAATGTTCATGTTATTATTATTAAGGGTCGCAAAAAAATTGGCCAAATCGTCCGAAGTCCCAGTCCATAGGAGGAGGATGTCATCTATGTAGCGAGCCCACAATAGAAGGTGTGGGCTCTGCATAGCATAGACGACATCCTCCTCCCATTTGGCCATAAATAAATTAGCCAGACTGGGAGCGAACTTAGCTCCCATTGCGACACCTTTATGTTGCCGGTAAAATCTACCATCGAACCAGAAGTAGTTGTGCTGAGTTGCGAACTCAATTAGTTCGATAATATAGTCCACCTGGGGAGTGGCAAGGGAAACATCTCTGTCGAGAAAACTTTTAACCGCATCAATGCCCATATCTTGTGGGATGCAGGTGTAAAGTGATGCAACGTCCGCAGTTGCCATGAGGAGATCACCTGAATAGGACACATTAGAAAGTAATTTTATCACATCCTTGGTGTCCTTCAAATAGGACGGCATCTTAGTGACTGATGGCTGGAGGAAAAAGTCAATATACTTTCCAATTTTTGAGGTGACAGAGTCGATGCCACTAATTATTGGCCGACCAGGGGGATGTAGGGGGTCCTTATGGACCTTCGGCAGGTAATACATAACGGGTATACGTGGAGCAAGTGGGACTAAAAATGATCTCTCTTTTTTGTTTAAAATATAAGAATTATACCCTTTAGACACCAGTCGTTGTAACTCTTTCTTGTACTTATGTGTAGGGTTACCTGGTAATTCAATGTATGTCTCATGATCTCCCAAAATGCGGTGCATTTCGTGGATATAGTCAGATTTGTTCAATAAGACGATGCCACCGCCCTTATCAGCGGGGCGGATGACTAAGTTTCTGTTGTCACATAGAGTCTTTAGGCCTGTTGAGGGTAAGGGATTGGGGAATTTACGTTTTAATGGAACGTTGGCTAGATCTCTCAACACTAATTCTTTGAACGGATTAATAGCTGGTGAGGGCTGTGTTGGGGGACTGAAAAGGGAGGGGTTGGATAAGCCTGAATGGACAGTGCCAGACGTTGCCGCCCTGGCTACGTTCCTAGAGGGATTAGAGATGATGTACCTCTGGACATTGATTTTCCTGATGTACTTTTGAATGTCGATAAAAGTATCGAACTTGTTTAGTTTGCACGGAGGGGCAAATTTAAGTCCTTTGTTAAGGATGATTTTCTCTTCCTGAGTGAGAACAGTGTCACTCAGGTTGAAAACCCCCTGACAAGTTAAGTTCTTTGCCTCTTTTCGTCTCTGAATCCTCCTCCCTCCTCTGGACCCTCTCTTGTTTCCGGACCTCTTTTGTTGTTTTGAGGGGCCTCGTGAAAACCCCGAGTGGTCCGTGGTCCAGAATAAGCACTTGTGGTTTAATACCACTGACCAGAACACTATAAAATTTATATACACCCCATGTTTTCCCCTGAACCGGAAGTGATATCAATGGGCACTTCCTGTGTTGTGACACTCCCAGTGGGGGTCATTTTTAGTTTAAATAGCGGTGAGGTAGGGGGGCTCCACACCCCAGATGAAGGCTCGTTAGCCGAAACATGTTGGGTGGACTCCCTACGATTACCGCGTTTACCATACTGTTTTGAGCTTATTCTGATCTTCACAAATGTGAGTGTTTCTGTTATATTTTTTTTCAATAAATTTATGTTTTAAACGATATCATGCCATGTGAGCTTTATTTCTCCCATGGTATGTAATTCTATCCGGTTGGCCTGTTGATGAGTCTGGACGTTTGAGGTTACGACAGGATCTCTACCCTTTCTCCTCTCCCCTCCCCCAATGGAAGTCGAGAACATTTGAGGATCCATCCTGCCAGCCTTGGTGGCTATACAAGCTTTCTGGGACTTGTAAGACGTATGTCTTTTCAAGTCACCTGGTTCCGGTAAGCCCCCTCTGATGCTTTGGTGGTGGTCCCGACACTCATTTAGAAGTTTCATCTACCTGGTGTTTCATCTACTCACTTGGCGAAAGTTCTTCACCATTGTTTCTATTATTTAATTTTCAGAGACTTTTTTGGGTGGTGGGTGTTGAATTCCATTCAGATTATAATCTTTAGCATTTTTGAACATTTTTGTCATAAAAAACAATTTTGTTTGACTTTTTAGCACTTCCATATTTCTTCACATTGTTTTCACACTATATCAATTTATTTTGATAGTACGTGGCACTTTGTTTAATTTGTACTGTATTCAGATTTCTACATGCAATTTTGAATTTGATGAATTGTTTGTTGTGGCCCCCCAGTAATGGTTTAGGCCTAGTTTATTTTGTTAGTATTTTCATTATATTTACACTCATAGCGCTACACTGTATATGGTTCCTAATTTTATTTTCCTTTGTTTAAGAGGAGTGTCAGCTGCTTACTGTGTAACCTTTTTTCTCACACGATTATTGGGGCAGCGCTGTACTCATTTCCTTTTTGATTCCATTAGCTTCTAGACACATAGTATAGCTGCAGCCCTTATCCCTTTCAGTATGGATGTATTTGATTACCGTGCATCTAGAGTAGTAAATACTGATGGTGTGTTTGTAACCACTCCTAATGATTCGGAAATAGGTGGACTATTCTTAAGGTTAAAGAATGTTATGGTCTCCGAGCTCCATCTTCAATGGGATCTTGCCTTCTTAGAACAATATGTGGCGGAAGGCATGATCCCACGGAGCCTGAGATGGGATGTTCACCCTCAACAGGGTGAGTCTGAACTTGACACCTGGTTCACTTATTTTAATGATGCTGGCATCAAGTTTCTAGACTTCCTTATTTCAAGGAAACGTACTAGACTTTCAGTCCTTGATCGAGAGATTAAGGACCTTAAAGACAAACTACTTTCCTTTAAAAACTCGGTTGAATATAATACTTTGTCTTCCAATTTGCAAGCTCACCTTGTAAAGGAGGACAAGGAACAAAGAACCAAAAAACACAAAAAATATTCCAGAGATTGTGGTGACTATAAAGCTGGGAAAGTGTTTGGATGGCAGAAGTCCACCGTGGCACCTATTTTGGAGACTGCAATGGAAACTAACGCCCAGGATACGGGTACAGCAGCCTCCGCCCATGAACATTCTGATCATCCTAAACCGACAGCTGTTAAGGGGCGAGCTCAGGATGCGCGCCCCTCCTCACGTAGAGGCCGACATCCTAGCACACATACCCATAGCAACCAACAAAGAGGGAGGGGTCATTATTCTAGGAGTAGGGGTAGAGGTGGTAATAGGGGTGATCATCGGGTTCAAGATGATCATCGGTATTACGATCGGGAGAGATCCCACTACAATGGCTCCCCGGGTCGTAATTACGATTCTCCCCATTACTCCCAACATCAAAATCCACCTTACTACAGACACCCCCCTGTCTCAACATATAACAGATATTCCCCCCTGCGGGATCAACATAGTGAGAATGTTTATCCATTCCCTAGTGCCGGCTATGGCCCATCCCCCTACAAACGACCTTATTCTGGACCACGGACCACTCGGGGTTTTCACGAGGCCCCTCAAAACAACAAAAGAGGTCCGGAAACAAGAGAGGGTCCAGAGGAGGGAGGAGGATTCAGAGACGAAAAGAGGCAAAGAACTTAACTTGTCAGGGGGTTTTCAACCTGAGTGACACTGTTCTCACTCAGGAAGAGAAAATCATCCTTAACAAAGGACTTAAATTTGCCCCTCCGTGCAAACTAAACAAGTTCGATACTTTTATCGACATTCAAAAGTACATCAGGAAAATCAATGTCCAGAGGTACATCATCTCTAATCCCTCTAGGAACGTAGCCAGGGCGGCAACGTCTGGCACTGTCCATTCAGGCTTATCCAACCCCTCCCTTTTCAGTCCCCCAACACAGCCCTCACCAGCTATTAATCTGTTCAAAGAATTAGTGTTGAGAGATCTAGCCAACGTTCCATTAAAACGTAAATTCCCCAATCCCTTACCCTCAACAGGCCTAAAGACTCTATGTGACAACAGAAACTTAGTCATCCGCCCCGCTGATAAGGGCGGTGGCATCGTCTTATTGAACAAATCTGACTATATCCACGAAATGCACCGCATTTTGGGAGATCATGAGACATACATTGAATTACCAGGTAACCCTACACATAAGTACAAGAAAGAGTTACAACGACTGGTGTCTAAAGGGTATAATTCTTATATTTTAAACAAAAAAGAGAGATCATTTTTAGTCCCACTTGCTCCACGTATACCCGTTATGTATTACCTGCCGAAGGTCCATAAGGACCCCCTACATCCCCCTGGTCGGCCAATAATTAGTGGCATCGACTCTGTCACCTCAAAAATTGGAAAGTATATTGACTTTTTCCTCCAGCCATCAGTCACTAAGATGCCGTCCTATTTGAAGGACACCAAGGATGTGATAAAATTACTTTCTAATGTGTCCTATTCAGGTGATCTCCTCATGGCAACTGCGGACGTTGCATCACTTTACACCTGCATCCCACAAGATATGGGCATTGATGCGGTTAAAAGTTTTCTCGACAGAGATGTTTCCCTTGCCACTCCCCAGGTGGACTATATTATCGAACTAATTGAGTTCGCAACTCAGCACAACTACTTCTGGTTCGATGGTAGATTTTACCGGCAACATAAAGGTGTCGCAATGGGAGCTAAGTTCGCTCCCAGTCTGGCTAATTTATTTATGGCCAAATGGGAGGAGGATGTCGTCTATGCTATGCAGAGCCCACACCTTCTATTGTGGGCTCGCTACATAGATGACATCCTCCTCCTATGGACTGGGACTTCGGACGATTTGGCCAATTTTTTTGCGACCCTTAATAATAATAACATGAACATTGTCTTGTCTTTTGAAGCAAGCTTATCTTCCATCCATTTTTTGGACCTGACTATTGAGAGAAGAGAAGGCCAATTTGTATTCAGTACCTATTTTAAATCCACCGATCGGAATGGATATATTCCTACCGATAGTTGCCATCATGCCCCTTGGATCAGATCAGTCCCTAAAAGTCAGTTCCTGCGATTGCGGAGGAACTGCAGTGATCTTAATACCTTTAAGATCCAAGCAATGTCTCTCAAAAATAGATTTTTGGAGAAGGGTTACAAATCCTTAGATCTGGATATGGAAATAAATAATGCTTGTCTTGCCGATCGTCAAACACTCTTAGAGGACAAACCGAGACAGGTCAATGAGGATTTTAAATGGTCGTTCATGACATCTTTCTCGATTCAACACAAACACATCAGAAAGATTTTTGAACACCATTGGGACGTCTTAAAAACAGATAAGATTTTGGGCCCTATATTGCCCGAAACCCCTAAGGTGGTCTTTAGGGGTGCCCCGTCCCTTCGCAACAGACTTGCACCTAATGTAGTTAATCCCCCCAGTAAACCTTCCTTTTTTCACAATTGGACTGGTTTTCATCCCTGTAAGAAATGCTTGGTCTGCCAATATAACACCAACGGTAGGAGAGCTAGCCACACCTTTTCCTCTACGGTGACTGGCCGGTCCTACAAAATCAAACAGTTTTGCACTTGTGCGACTACGGGGGTAGTTTACCTCCTAACTTGCCCTTGTGGCAAACAGTATGTAGGACGTACTATTAGGTCTTTTACGACCAGAGTTTCAGAGCATATCAATCTTATCAAGGCGGGAAGTACTAAACATACTGTACCTCGCCATTATAGGGAATTCCACGATCGGAACCCTGAAGGTACCCAGTTTCTCATTATCGACAGATATGTGGCCCCCTGGCGGGGTGGATCAACCCTGAGGGGGGTCTCCCGTCGTGAGACTTACTGGATCTACGAATTGGGTTGCCACTTCCCACAAGGTATTAACGTGGAGTGGGACATCAATTCATTTATTAATCAGGCATAACTATCTGTGATCTCTCTTAATTATATTTTAATATTTATTTCTATTTTTATTTCATTTACTATTTTTATATACTAATTTCAGGTGTATATATATATCTTTTTAATTAATTTTTATTAAAATATATTTCATGCTGCGACACTATATCATATCGGACATTATACCACCACTTTACATATATTTGTGTATCCTGGTGGATACCTCCAGGTTTAATGATATTTCTGTTATTAGCAGCCCTCTATGTTTATGGTGTTTTACACAGATTGTTCGGGATGCCCCCATTGGTAGTGTCGCTTTTTTAACACTATATGGTTGTGGTTACAGCCCCCATACAAATTTTAGCATTATCTTACTCTTAATTTCATTCCGAATGTGTAAATGTTCACAATTTGTGTTACTTTCCAAGATTTAACTTTTCCACCTTTGCTGACACCTGACCCGGGTTAGGTGAACGTCGGGAGGTGGTCCTGGCCTTCCCTGACTTGTTGGGGCCCTCCCCCAATTGCAGGAAGTTGAATTAGGTAGACGAGCTGGCGTGATGACGTAGCCGAGTCCCGAGGGGTGAATGCGCGTGCGCAGCTTTCGACCATGACGGGCTCGATCCAAATTCCGGATGTCGAATCCGATAGGTGGGGCGTGATGACGCTCCGACCTATAGACACGCTGTTTGAAAGCGAGGCTTGGTGCGCAAGCGGGCACTCCCCTGTGACTTCCGCTATTGCGCACGGCCATGTCATCCGGACACGCCTGGCGGGCGGAGCGCGATGGCGCTCTGACCTGCCCATTGGGCCAGGCTGACCCCGAGGCTTGGTTACATTCCGAGCACTTCCGGGTCGGCTGGTCATTTACTTATATTGAGGTCTTTTACTTGGCTAACTTATTATTTCTATCAATTTTATACTGGAATGCTACTTAATCAGCACTTGTGGTTTAATACCACTGACCAGAACACTATAAAATTTATATACACCCCATGTTTTCCCCTGAACCGGAAGTGATATCAATGGGCACTTCCTGTGTTGTGACACTCCCAGTGGGGGTCATTTTTAGTTTAAATAGCGGTGAGGTAGGGGGGCTCCACACCCCAGATGAAGGCTCGTTAGCCGAAACATGTTGGGTGGACTCCCTACGATTACCGCGTTTACCATACTGTTTTGAGCTTATTCTGATCTTCACAAATGTGAGTGTTTCTGTTATATTTTTTTTCAATAAATTTATGTTTTAAACGATATCATGCCATGTGAGCTTTATTTCTCCCATGGTATGTAATTCTATCCGGTTGGCCTGTTGATGAGTCTGGACGTTTGAGGTTACGACAGGATCTCTACCCTTTCTCCTCTCCCCTCCCCCAATGGAAGTCGAGAACATTTGAGGATCCATCCTGCCAGCCTTGGTGGCTATACAAGCTTTCTGGGACTTGTAAGACGTATGTCTTTTCAAGTCACCTGGTTCCGGTAAGCCCCCTCTGATGCTTTGGTGGTGGTCCCGACACTCATTTAGAAGTTTCATCTACCTGGTGTTTCATCTACTCACTTGGCGAAAGTTCTTCACCATTGTTTCTATTATTTAATTTTCAGAGACTTTTTTGGGTGGTGGGTGTTGAATTCCATTCAGATTATAATCTTTAGCATTTTTGAACATTTTTGTCATAAAAAACAATTTTGTTTGACTTTTTAGCACTTCCATATTTCTTCACATTGTTTTCACACTATATCAATTTATTTTGATAGTACGTGGCACTTTGTTTAATTTGTACTGTATTCAGATTTCTACATGCAATTTTGAATTTGATGAATTGTTTGTTGTGGCCCCCCAGTAATGGTTTAGGCCTAGTTTATTTTGTTAGTATTTTCATTATATTTACACTCATAGCGCTACACTGTATATGGTTCCTAATTTTATTTTCCTTTGTCTAAGAGGAGTGTCAGCTGCTTACTGTGTAACCTTTTTTCTCACACGATTATTGGGGCAGCGCTGTACTCATTTCCTTTTTGATTCCATTAGCTTCTAGACACATAGTATAGCTGCAGCCCTTATCCCTTTCAGTATGGATGTATTTGATTACCGTGCATCTAGAGTAGTAAATACTGATGGTGTGTTTGTAACCACTCCTAATGATTCGGAAATAGGTGGACTATTCTTAAGGTTAAAGAATGTTATGGTCTCCGAGCTCCATCTTCAATGGGATCTTGCCTTCTTAGAACAATATGTGGCGGAAGGCATGATCCCACGGAGCCTGAGATGGGATGTTCACCCTCAACAGGGTGAGTCTGAACTTGACACCTGGTTCACTTATTTTAATGATGCTGGCATCAAGTTTCTAGACTTCCTTATTTCAAGGAAACGTACTAGACTTTCAGTCCTTGATCGAGAGATTAAGGACCTTAAAGACAAACTACTTTCCTTTAAAAACTCGGTTGAATATAATACTTTGTCTTCCAATTTGCAAGCTCACCTTGTAAAGGAGGACAAGGAACAAAGAACCAAAAAACACAAAAAATATTCCAGAGATTGTGGTGACTATAAAGCTGGGAAAGTGTTTGGATGGCAGAAGTCCACCGTGGCACCTATTTTGGAGACTGCAATGGAAACTAACGCCCAGGATACGGGTACAGCAGCCTCCGCCCATGAACATTCTGATCATCCTAAACCGACAGCTGTTAAGGGGCGAGCTCAGGATGCGCGCCCCTCCTCACGTAGAGGCCGACATCCTAGCACACATACCCATAGCAACCAACAAAGAGGGAGGGGTCATTATTCTAGGAGTAGGGGTAGAGGTGGTAATAGGGGTGATCATCGGGTTCAAGATGATCATCGGTATTACGATCGGGAGAGATCCCACTACAATGGCTCCCCGGGTCATAATTACGATTCTCCCCATTACTCCCAACATCAAAATCCACCTTACTACAGACACCCCCCTGTCTCAACATATAACAGATATTCCCCCCTGCGGGATCAACATAGTGAGAATGTTTATCCATTCCCTAGTGCCGGCTATGGCCCATCCCCCTACAAACGACCTTATTCTGGACCACGGACCACTCGGGGTTTTCACGAGGCCCCTCAAAACAACAAAAGAGGTCCGGAAACAAGAGAGGGTCCAGAGGAGGGAGGAGGATTCAGAGACGAAAAGAGGCAAAGAACTTAACTTGTCAGGGGGTTTTCAACCTGAGTGACACTGTTCTCACTCAGGAAGAGAAAATCATCCTTAACAAAGGACTTAAATTTGCCCCTCCGTGCAAACTAAACAAGTTCGATACTTTTATCGACATTCAAAAGTACATCAGGAAAATCAATGTCCAGAGGTACATCATCTCTAATCCCTCTAGGAACGTAGCCAGGGCGGCAACGTCTGGCACTGTCCATTCAGGCTTATCCAACCCCTCCCTTTTCAGTCCCCCAACACAGCCCTCACCAGCTATTAATCTGTTCAAAGAATTAGTGTTGAGAGATCTAGCCAACGTTCCATTAAAACGTAAATTCCCCAATCCCTTACCCTCAACAGGCCTAAAGACTCTATGTGACAACAGAAACTTAGTCATCCGCCCCGCTGATAAGGGCGGTGGCATCGTCTTATTGAACAAATCTGACTATATCCACGAAATGCACCGCATTTTGGGAGATCATGAGACATACATTGAATTACCAGGTAACCCTACACATAAGTACAAGAAAGAGTTACAACGACTGGTGTCTAAAGGGTATAATTCTTATATTTTAAACAAAAAAGAGAGATCATTTTTAGTCCCACTTGCTCCACGTATACCCGTTATGTATTACCTGACGAAGGTCCATAAGGACCCCCTACATCCCCCTGGTCGGCCAATAATTAGTGGCATCGACTCTGTCACCTCAAAAATTGGAAAGTATATTGACTTTTTCCTCCAGCCATCAGTCACTAAGATGCCGTCCTATTTGAAGGACACCAAGGATGTGATAAAATTACTTTCTAATGTGTCCTATTCAGGTGATCTCCTCATGGCAACTGCGGACGTTGCATCACTTTACACCTGCATCCCACAAGATATGGGCATTGATGCGGTTAAAAGTTTTCTCGACAGAGATGTTTCCCTTGCCACTCCCCAGGTGGACTATATTATCGAACTAATTGAGTTCGCAACTCAGCACAACTACTTCTGGTTCGATGGTAGATTTTACCGGCAACATAAAGGTGTCGCAATGGGAGCTAAGTTCGCTCCCAGTCTGGCTAATTTATTTATGGCCAAATGGGAGGAGGATGTCGTCTATGCTATGCAGAGCCCACACCTTCTATTGTGGGCTCGCTACATAGATGACATCCTCCTCCTATGGACTGGGACTTCGGACGATTTGGCCAATTTTTTTGCGACCCTTAATAATAATAACATGAACATTGTCTTGTCTTTTGAAGCAAGCTTATCTTCCATCCATTTTTTGGACCTGACTATTGAGAGAAGAGAAGGCCAATTTGTATTCAGTACCTATTTTAAATCCACCGATCGGAATGGATATATTCCTACCGATAGTTGCCATCATGCCCCTTGGATCAGATCAGTCCCTAAAAGTCAGTTCCTGCGATTGCGGAGGAACTGCAGTGATCTTAATACCTTTAAGATCCAAGCAATGTCTCTCAAAAATAGATTTTTGGAGAAGGGTTACAAATCCTTAGATCTGGATATGGAAATAAATAATGCTTGTCTTGCCGATCGTCAAACACTCTTAGAGGACAAACCGAGACAGGTCAATGAGGATTTTAAATGGTCGTTCATGACATCTTTCTCGATTCAACACAAACACATCAGAAAGATTTTTGAACACCATTGGGACGTCTTAAAAACAGATAAGATTTTGGGCCCTATATTGCCCGAAACCCCTAAGGTGGTCTTTAGGGGTGCCCCGTCCCTTCGCAACAGACTTGCACCTAATGTAGTTAATCCCCCCAGTAAACCTTCCTTTTTTCACAATTGGACTGGTTTTCATCCCTGTAAGAAATGCTTGGTCTGCCAATATAACACCAACGGTAGGAGAGCTAGCCACACCTTTTCCTCTACGGTGACTGGCCGGTCCTACAAAATCAAACAGTTTTGCACTTGTGCGACTACGGGGGTAGTTTACCTCCTAACTTGCCCTTGTGGCAAACAGTATGTAGGACGTACTATTAGGTCTTTTACGACCAGAGTTTCAGAGCATATCAATCTTATCAAGGCGGGAAGTACTAAACATACTGTACCTCGCCATTATAGGGAATTCCACGATCGGAACCCTGAAGGTACCCAGTTTCTCATTATCGACAGATATGTGGCCCCCTGGCGGGGTGGATCAACCCTGAGGGGGGTCTCCCGTCGTGAGACTTACTGGATCTACGAATTGGGTTGCCACTTCCCACAAGGTATTAACGTGGAGTGGGACATCAATTCATTTATTAATCAGGCATAACTATCTGTGATCTCTCTTAATTATATTTTAATATTTATTTCTATTTTTATTTCATTTACTATTTTTATATACTAATTTCAGGTGTATATATATATCTTTTTAATTAATTTTTATTAAAATATATTTCATGCTGCGACACTATATCATATCGGACATTATACCACCACTTTACATATATTTGTGTATCCTGGTGGATACCTCCAGGTTTAATGATATTTCTGTTATTAGCAGCCCTCTATGTTTATGGTGTTTTACACAGATTGTTCGGGATGCCCCCATTGGTAGTGTCGCTTTTTTAACACTATATGGTTGTGGTTACAGCCCCCATACAAATTTTAGCATTATCTTACTCTTAATTTCATTCCGAATGTGTAAATGTTCACAATTTGTGTTACTTTCCAAGATTTAACTTTTCCACCTTTGCTGACACCTGACCCGGGTTAGGTGAACGTCGGGAGGTGGTCCTGGCCTTCCCTGACTTGTTGGGGCCCTCCCCCAATTGCAGGAAGTTGAATTAGGTAGACGAGCTGGCGTGATGACGTAGCCGAGTCCCGAGGGGTGAATGCGCGTGCGCAGCTTTCGACCATGACGGGCTCGATCCAAATTCCGGATGTCGAATCCGATAGGTGGGGCGTGATGACGCTCCGACCTATAGACACGCTGTTTGAAAGCGAGGCTTGGTGCGCAAGCGGGCACTCCCCTGTGACTTCCGCTATTGCGCACGGCCATGTCATCCGGACACGCCTGGCGGGCGGAGCGCGATGGCGCTCTGACCTGCCCATTGGGCCAGGCTGACCCCGAGGCTTGGTTACATTCCGAGCACTTCCGGGTCGGCTGGTCATTTACTTATATTGAGGTCTTTTACTTGGCTAACTTATTATTTCTATCAATTTTATACTGGAATGCTTCTTAATCAGCACTTGTGGTTTAATACCACTGACCAGAACACTATAAAATTTATATACACCCCATGTTTTCCCCTGAACCGGAAGTGATATCAATGGGCACTTCCTGTGTTGTGACACTCCCAGTGGGGGTCATTTTTAGTTTAAATAGCGGTGAGGTAGGGGGGCTCCACACCCCAGATGAAGGCTCGTTAGCCGAAACATGTTGGGTGGACTCCCTACGATTACCGCGTTTACCATACTGTTTTGAGCTTATTCTGATCTTCACAAATGTGAGTGTTTCTGTTATATTTTTTTTCAATAAATTTATGTTTTAAACGATATCATGCCATGTGAGCTTTATTTCTCCCATGGTATGTAATTCTATCCGGTTGGCCTGTTGATGAGTCTGGACGTTTGAGGTTACGACAGGATCTCTACCCTTTCTCCTCTCCCCTCCCCCAATGGAAGTCGAGAACATTTGAGGATCCATCCTGCCAGCCTTGGTGGCTATACAAGCTTTCTGGGACTTGTAAGACGTATGTCTTTTCAAGTCACCTGGTTCCGGTAAGCCCCCTCTGATGCTTTGGTGGTGGTCCCGACACTCATTTAGAAGTTTCATCTACCTGGTGTTTCATCTACTCACTTGGCGAAAGTTCTTCACCATTGTTTCTATTATTTAATTTTCAGAGACTTTTTTGGGTGGTGGGTGTTGAATTCCATTCAGATTATAATCTTTAGCATTTTTGAACATTTTTGTCATAAAAAACAATTTTGTTTGACTTTTTAGCACTTCCATATTTCTTCACATTGTTTTCACACTATATCAATTTATTTTGATAGTACGTGGCACTTTGTTTAATTTGTACTGTATTCAGATTTCTACATGCAATTTTGAATTTGATGAATTGTTTGTTGTGGCCCCCCAGTAATGGTTTAGGCCTAGTTTATTTTGTTAGTATTTTCATTATATTTACACTCATAGCGCTACACTGTATATGGTTCCTAACACAGTAAAGTAAAACCTATGATATTTTTGTGCACTGGTCAATGCTTTTAATGTCCTGGATCAGGCCCAGAAACTGAGTACTTAAAGTGGTTCTAAATCTAAAACATTTTTTACCTTCATGAATTCTATGCATGAAGCTAAAAAACCTTATGTGTGCAGCAGCCCCCCTGAGCCCTATCTCAATCAAGCAACATGCACAAGAGCCTCGGCTCTATGGGAACTCTTACTCCTCATTGGCTGAGGCAGAAGCGGGAGCCATTGGCTCCCACTGTTGTCAATCACAGCTAGTGAGCCAATCAGAAGAGGGAGGGGGCACGGCCGAGCTGTGGTTCTGTGTGTGAAAAGCACCCATATAGCAAGCTTTTTGTTCTTGGGGCACTTGCCAGGGAGGAAAGGCCAGGGAGGCCAGCGTGGGACCCAGGAAGAGGAGGATCCGACCTGATTTGTGCAAAACCACTGCACAGAGCAGGTAAGTATAACATGTTTGTTATTATTGTTTGTTATTTTGTTAATATTATTAAGAACAAAAAACAAGACTTTGATCACTTGCTGACCAGCTCACATACATATACATCTGCAAAGTGGCTCATTCCTGCAAATCGCCGTACCTGTACGTCAGCTCCTTTAAAAGCAGGTGCATGCATGCCCGCTGCACAGCGGGGGTGACCACCGGCCACCCGTGAGTGCAGGCACGAGATCAAGAATAAAACACACAAATCCCCATTCTAACAGGAGAGGAGAGACAGATTTGCAGTTCGTAGTAATTATGAACAGGAATATTTCTCCTCTTCCAGTCAGTCCCATCCCCCCACAGTTAGAAACACACACCCAGGGAACACATATAAGCACTTGATTGCCCCCTAGTGTTAACCCCTTGCCTACCAGTGACATTTACACAGCAATCAGTGCATTTTTATAGCATCGCTGATCGCTGTATAAATGTCAATGGTGCCAAGAAAGTGTCAAAAGTGTCCAATCTGTCCGCTGCAATGTCGTAGTCCTGCTAAAAGTCACTGATCATCATCATTACTGGTAAAAAAAAAATAATAATAATAATAAAAATGCCATAAATCTATCCCCTATTTTGTAAACACTATATATATATAACTTTTGCACAAACCAATCAATATACGCTTATTGTGATTATTTTTTACCAAAAATATGTAGAAGAATACATATTGGCCGAAACAGAAAAAAATATATTTTTTTTAAATACATTTTTGGGATATTTATTATAGTAAAAAGTAAAAAATATTATTATTTTTTTTTACTGTTCTGGCCACTCTGCATTGCCGCTGTGCTAGGGGGCAGTGTTTTATTGTGTTGTACTAACTTTATTTGAAGTGTACAAAACGTACACTTTATTCACTGCATTGTTGGGTGGCGCAATGCGCTGCACTGCCTGACATTGCAGTTTGATTCAGGCTGTTGCCCTTTGATAAAATGCAGTATGCCTGCCTTTTATCGCAGCATGCTGCAGCACAGCTTGAGGCTGCATTGCAGTGTGAATGGGACACATAGGAAACAATTGTTTCTTGTGTGTCCTTGAGGCGACAGCGGTTTTGCAATGCAGAAAAACATTTTCCACCACATATAGTGTGAATCGTCCCTTAAACACTTGCCTCACTCCTGGATTGATCCAGCGTTGTGCCAGGCTGCAGTCTTTTCTCATCTCTTCTCTTCTTCATCTCTTCCCTGTGTGAAGCTGGAATTCCGCCAGCAAAAGACCGATGGAGCATACACAAGGTCGCATTTTCCGACAAAAAGGTCTCATCTGAGTTTTGCGGGCAGCATTTTCGATCATGTGTATGCGGCATAACTCATCATTGGAAGACTGCTGACCCAATTCTGTTAGAAGAGGTGGTCACCTTGGTGCATAATCATGGTTCCTATGTGCATGTCCATGTCTTCAGAAGGTAGACTACTGTCCACTAGTAAACTATGGTCACAGTGGCTTGAATGGTACCAGCTTAAAGTCTCTGGTGCACTACAACTGCTATACTGCAAAAGCCCTGTTTTAAGTGTTCCTTATGACATGCAAAGTTTTTCTCATTGAGCAATATTTCTGTTTTGTAATGCCAGTTTAGGTTATTGCACTATATGTATACTGTATTTTATTATTACGGTATTATTATTATTATACAGGATTTATATGGCACCGACAGTTTACGCAGCGTTTTACTCTCATGGCAACCAATTCCCTGTACATTGCTTTATGCTTTTTCTGTATTCTTTGAAATGTAATAAAAATGATTGAAACACAAAGTATTTGGATATTTTATTTCATAATGAATTTAATGTGGAAATTACTAAAATGTTTACTTTAGTGCACTAAACAATTTAGCATGTTTAAGATTTATTTATACTTTAAACATCACCAGATTTCATTAGCACATATCGGATGGTAAAATCTTGAGCAGTATATGATAAGGTAAAAAAATCTAACCCAATTTCCATTTTTTCTAGAAACTCAAATATAAATGTAGAAAAACTTGTAATGCTGTACAAAGTGCATCAATCTAAAGCAACCAGCCAGACTTCTCTTTACTGAAGCCATGGCACTGAAAGATAAATTCTTTTTGGTGTGTACTTTGGATTTATTGAAATCCTAACTGAGCCTTGTGCTTTAGTTGCTTTAACATGCCAGTTAAGGAATTTTTAATATTTTTTGTAGGCTAGTCTTCTCTAAAAGGTAAAATTGTTTGAACTGCATGTTACCTAAAAATACATATTAGGTATTTCATCAATTTTGTAACTTTTTTTCACACATTTTTTGAAGTTCAGTGTTTCTAACAGCATAATTGACACAATTTCAGTGCAGAAAATTCAAATGGCAAAACTGAAATACTTGAAAGACATGTTGTGTATTTGTGATCTCTATTGGTATGTAAACGCTTCATTTACTCTGACTGCCGAGTGCTATAAGTGCAAAATTCAGCTGCATCTTCATTTTAATAACTTGCCAAACAAGTGGATTTACGTAACCTCATAATCCACAAGATATTCGTTATTTTATTTCCAGACTCTCCAAGTTCATTATTTGCTCAGTAAGGCACAGTGTTTCAGAAATACTAGATGGCTGAAACCATGAATAAAACTTTTCAAAAGATCTGAACTTTTAGTTTCCTGTCCTGAGGTCTCATTAAATTTTCATGACTAACTCTTAAGTAAAGGCTTATACTTGCCCTTGCTTTTATACTTCCTATGTTTTTTGTAATATTATCACTAGATCGATGAAAATTACACCTTTTATTTTGTAGATTCCATAATACTGATTTTGTTTTCAAATGTTTTTGGACCAGATAAAAATGAATATAAATTTTATTATAACAACCTTTCCTATAGGGGTTAAAATGCAAAAGAACAATTTAATAATTCTACTTTATAATAAGAACTGCACAATCTACCAACTCAGAGAACCCATATGTGTGTTTTTTTGTGTTCAATTTATTCATTTATTTTAAAATTGCATTTTAATTCACTGGGTTTGTCACTTCACTTGTTTCAAAGCAATTGTTTCTCACTAAGATGGGGCTCAGCTACACATAAGACTTTAATTGTTTCTAAAAATAAAATGTAACCCCTTATTATTATTTGGTGTGAGTGCTATCAATACATTGCAAAGAAGACAATTATCAACAAAGTGATACTGCTGAATAAAGATTAAATGATAACTACATATTCATTATAATCTATGGATATGTATTTTTCTTTAAATAAAATTGCCAATATGATGATATTACTTCTCATGTAAAATGTCCTAAAATCTTCCACCTCTGTGTTCACATACTAATTTGCTGTAAATAAACTATTTCTTAAGGTTGCTTATTAGGCCTTGTAGGAAGGTTGCAGTTCACACTGTTTAAAACTGAAGTTATACTCAGGAAAGGTAATCCATCATCATTAAATAGTTTCAAAGGCTGAAGGGGCAGATAAACTATATGGGCCAAAGTATGTGAAAACCCCACCAAATGATTGAGTAGTTCCACTAAAGGGTACTGTTAATGTTACAGCATTCAAAAGACATTTTAGACAATTGAACACTTCCAATCTTGTTTTGGGAACTCTTTTTCTTCTCCACTCCAGTATAATTGTGCCCATCTACAAAGCAAGGTCCATAAAGATTTGGTTTGACATGCTTTGTAGTGGGGGAACTTGAGTGGCCTGCACAGAGAAATAAGAACACATGCTTTTTTTTGGGGGGGGGGGGGGGTTAACTGTATGTTAAAGCTCATGGTTTTGGAATGGGATGTCCGACAAGCTCAACAAGATCAGGTGTTCACAAACTTTTGGCTATTGTGCACGCGGAACAGGTAGCAGACAGAGCTCCCCTGCCCCAAAGCATCCCCCATGCTGAGGGCATGTTCCCCGGTGTGGTTCAGGAGGGGGGGAGCTTGCAAAGCTTTGCCCAATCAGGACTTGGAATGCACTGTGCAGCAAACAGTGCATTGTGGAGCGCTTGTTGGGCGAACAGCCCACCGAGTGCCTACAAATTGGGGTGTTCACCAAACGGGCGAACAGACAATGTTCAGGCCGAATATTTGCTCGGCTCGAACTGTTCACTCAAATCTACAGGTGATCACTGCACCAACATCTGTAAAACCTCAGTCAGGGTTTTCATATCTGCTTCTCTTGCAGTGGCTAACTGTTCAAACAGCCTTTGCGTTTGCCCCTGTACAGCACCAATTTGTTGGCACAGCATCTTTGTTTGCTTCTGTGCAATAACATTGGCTTGCTGTTGTGCAGTGTTTGCTTGCTTCTGTGCAAGATAACACCAACTGTTTGAGATTTCCTTCATGTTTAGCCACTACAGAAACCTTTAAATAGCATTTCCTTGCTAAAAGTAACTGCATCCTCCACCATATATGAGCAGGGAACAGGTAACAGGTACAAAGCTCATGGGATAAGCAGTCTCTCCTGCACAGATACCAAATCCAAGGAGGTAGTGACAAAACAGTGCAGTGTTTACTTGTGATATTTACAAGTCTATATACAGGTGCTGTACAGTGTCTCAGAAAACAAACAGGAACAATAATAACAAAACAAAAACCTAGCCATATCTCGGCACTAATTATACACAAATACAAGCACTAACTAACAGGCTGAGCAAGCCTACAGCGTGTGAGCTTTCACATACAGACGGGACTTTTCTGATTCCCAGGCCAAGAGCACTGGCTGTCTGTCTCAGGTGAGTATAAATTGGCCCAGAAGAGAGGACCAAGACCCAAACCGAACCATAGATTAAAGATCCCTGAATGTAAATGAGAGGAGCCTGGGAGATATAGAAACCCCAAATAAGACTTTTCCTGGCTCTCTCTGGGATGCTCTGCTACACTATATATTGCATTCATATTTATAGTTCACAGAGCAATTGCAGATATATGGTAAATGGCATGTTTATTTGAGCCCGTAGGTGTCAAGAAAACCCAAACGAAGAGGCTTGTCAGAGGTACTAACCCAATTTGTACTATGCCATTTAAATGGTAGAACTGATTGAAATAGTCTTTGGTGCAAGAATTCACACCTTTCAGATTGTTCTATTATTGCATGTCCTGTGATTTCAGGATCAGTTTCTCTATAATTGTTTTTTCTCAAGCCTGGATGAAACTTACAAGCAGTTCAGTAAATGTATGTAGAGTAGTGCATATTGTTTTTAGTCACAGAATTGAATAACAACTTTGAGGCGATAAAACAGACAGAAAACTAGCATGCCTATTTGGAGGATAATTTACTAATGATGTAATTTGGTTACTTAAGCCAGTCAGTTTGTGTTTTCTTCAAATATTTATTTATGTGCAGTAGAATAAAAATTCTTCCTGTTACAAATTTATGATTAAAAATATAGTTTCCTGGGGTAATTCAACACCAGACCATGACACTCCCACCACCATGCTTGACTGTAGGCAAGACAAACTTGTCTTTCTAGTCCTCACCTTGTTGCCGCCACACACGCTTGACACCATCTGAACCAAATAAGTTTATCTTGGTCTCATCAGACCACAGGACATGGTTCCAGTAATCCGTGTCCTTAGTCTGTTTGTCTGTTTGTCTTCAGCAAACTGTTTGCGGGCTTTTTTGTGCATCATCTTTAGAAGAGGCTTCCTTCTGGGAGGACAGCCATGCAGACCAATTTGATGCAGTGTGTGGCGTATGGTTTGAGCACTGACAGGCTGACCCCCACCCCTTCAACCTCTGCAGCAATGCTGGCAGCACTCATACTTCTATTTCCCAAAGTCAACCACTGGATATGACACTGAGCATGTGAACTCAACTTCTTTGGTTGACCATGGCAAGGCCTGTTCTGTGTGGAACCTGTCCTGTTAAACCACTGTTGGTCTTGGCCACCGTGCTGCAGCTCAGTTTCAGGGTCTTGACAATCTTATTATAGCCTAGGCCATCTTTATGTGGAGCAACAATTCTTTTTTTTCAGATCCTCAGAGAGCTCTTTGCCATGAAGTGCCATGTTGAACTACCAGTGATCAGTATGAGAGAGTAAGAGCGATAACACCAAATTTAACACACCTGCTCCCCATTCACACCTGAGACCTTGTAACACCAGCGAGTCACATGACACTGGGGAGGGAAAATGTCTAATCAGGCCCAATTTGGACATTTTCACTATGGGGTGTACTCACTTTTGTTGCCAGCGGTTTAGACATTAATGGCTGTGTGTTGAGTTATTTTGAGGGGACAGAACATTTACACTGTTATACAAGCTGTACACTCACTACTTTACATTGTAGCAAAGTGTCATTTATTCAGTGTTGTCACATGAAAAGATAGAATAAAATATTTACAAAAATGTGAGGGGCATACTCACTTTTGTGAGATACTGAATATATTTATTATAAGAAACAAAGTGTTCAAAATATTATATAACATACAATAATGCCTGAAGGTAAAGCAAACTCTAATGCCAGAATGCAGTTTTGTTATATGTTAGTTAAACAGCATTTAGTCATTTACTATATCGCTGCATATAGTAACTATATTGCCACAAATTAGCGCTAGTTGGTGATAATCGCGGTAATTAGCACTAATTAGCACTAATATGGTATTCACTATAGCGCTGGTGAGAAAATACTCTCAAAATTGAATTTACTATAGTTCCCTGAATCCAAATAGTGCCCAGACCTTTACTCTGCTAAAACCTGGAGAATTGCACATGGAAATATTGTTTAGAGGATGATATAATTGCCTAAATAGTACTGAAATATGTAGTATATTATTTAAAGAAAATCTGCTTTTAAACTGCGTGAAAAAAGTGATTTCTACACTGAAATATCTTTAAAGTCTGAGATAAGATAAATTCCCCGTTTTTGTAGGTGCCAGCACAACTGAGCATGCTCAGATCTGCAAATAGCTCTCATTTTAGCTCCAGTATTCCTGAGCATCTGGGTTTGATTCCCAAACATGTCACTTCATGTAGAGACGTTGTCTCATCTCCCAGGTCCTAAAACTATGTCTAAATGTTGTATTTATGTGTAAGAGGGTTCCACCACCATTGTAAATCTTGCCAGATACACTGGTCAAAAATTTTGGGACACCTGCCTTTACACACACACATGAATTTTAATGGTCTTAGTCTGTAGGGTTAAAATTGATTTGGCCCACCCTTTGTAGCTAGAACAAATTCTGGGAAGGCTGTCCATAATGTTTAGTGTGTCTATGGGAATGTTTGACCATTCTTCCAGAAGTGCATTTCTGAGGCCAGGCACTGATGGATGAGAAGGCCTAGCTTCTGCTCTAATGCAGCCAAAGGGTGTTCTATCGGTTGAGTTCAGGACTCTGTGCAGCCAGTCAAGTTCCTCCACCCCAAACTCACTCATCCATGTCTTTATGATCCTTGCTTTGTGCAGTAACATTGGAACAGGAAGGAGCTATCCCCAAACTGTTCCCACAATGTTGGGTGCATGAAATTGTACAAAAAGTCTCTTCATTGGAACTAAGAGGCCAAGCCCAACCCCTGAAAAACAACCCCACATCATAATCCCCCCTCCACCAAATGATTTGGACCAATGCACATAACAAGGTCCATAAAGATATGGATGAGTGAGTTTGGGGTGGAGGAACTTGACTGGCCGACAGAGTCCTGACCTCAACACAACAGAACACCTTGTGGATGAATTAGAGCGGAGACTGTAAGCCAGGCCTTCTCATCCAAAATCAGTGCCTGACCTCACAAATGCACTTGAAAGAATGGTCAAACATTCCTATAGACATACTCCTAAACCTTGTGGACAGTCTTCCAATAAGAGTTGAAGCTGCAAAGGGTGGGCCAATTAAATTTTGAACCCTACGGACTAAGAATGGGATGCCATGACAGTTAATGTGTGTTTAAAGGCAGGTGTCCCAATACTTAGGCCAATATATTGTATATTGCTTGTGACACTGAGCATGACTATGGACTTAGGGCTGGTTCACACCACAGAGATGCAGAGAGCATTTGTGAGGCTGCCTGCTGGCTAAGTAGGTAGAAATTCTGTCTAGCAGCACTAGGTGTTGCTGGTTCAATTCCCTAACAAACCAATGCGTGTGTCAAAGTTTATATGTTCTTCCTGTGTGGGTTTCTCACTACAATCCAAAGACATGCTGGCATCTTATTTGTCTCCTGTCGAAATAGTCTCTAATGTAAGAAAGTTAGTTTTGGACTTTAGATTGGAAGCTCGTTGCAGCCAGGGACTGATGTTAATGTTTGTTAGCACTAATCATGCCCAGGGACTTGGACATTTAAAATTGTAGGGTTTACGCTGCCCAGGTACATATGCTTAGAAAACTGTTGCTTTGTTTATGTGCATGCAAATGGACTTTGATCTTTGGCCTGTAGTTGGAGATTTGATGCATATAGCCAAGTGCTAACACAGTTGCAGATAGTATTATGTGTTCCTGCTCATCAGGTGCAATCACTTTAGACATACACGAACAGATAGATTAAAAGATACTGGTGAGCATGTACTTCTATTGGGCGTGTGTCAGTGTGCTAACAATACAACCTATATTATATAAAGGGCTGCAGTAGGGGGGGGTTCGTTTGGCCTGAGAAGGTCAGGTTTTTTGCTGTGATTTGTGGGGGAGAAGGAATGATATTGTGCCTTTTGACAAATGCCCAACTAGGGCTGTTTGTTTGCTGAAATTCTTGTGATTTTTTTTTAATCAAAAGTGGGTTTATGTGGCCATGCTGTCAATGTTGTGTGTGTATGGTTCCTGTCTGACCATGCAAACATGGTTTGGAAGCATGTGCTGACGTTCTACTCTTTGATCTCATTGCTCTTTGATCTCATGTACACAGAAATGCAGCTTCCAGCAGAACATGGCCACCAATGTATGTATATGTGTGGATTTGTGGGGTTGTGGTGGGTGTTATGTTTTGAACATGTGGCTTTTTTAATATTATGTTGGAATGCTTTGTAAGAATAATGACTGTTAAGTAAATTTCTATAATCCTGCAGATAAAAATGTGATGTGTTGCCCATTATACACTAAAAGTAAAGCTCCTATGAGCAGGGCCCTTAAAACCAATTGCTAACTGTTTTGCTAAATGTAGCACCATATATCCTGTAGTCATTTTTTGAAGCTTGTAAATGAATGTATATAATTTTGTTTCTGCTGGCAAAATAAAAGTACATTATTGAGCTTGGTTGTTGCTGTTTTTTTTTTCTTTCTTTTTTTAAATTAGTTTTGGGGATGGTGGTTTTAGGGAAGTGCAAGAGCTTTTATATCTTAGGCTGCTCTCACACTGGAGGTGCTTTACAGGCGCTATAGCGCCTGCAAAGAGGATCTACTCTCACTCCAGTGTGAACTGGCCCTGACCCTAGGTTCACACCTCTGCATTTTTTAGTGCATTTTGCTTTCAGAAACACTCTACAGTCCATATTTAAAGTGGTTATAAACCCTTACAGATCACTTTGTGCTACAGGTAAGCCTATAATAAGGCTTACCTGTAGCTACCCAGGATAACTCCTAAACCTGCACGGTTTAGGAGATATCCCCTGTATTTGCATGTGCTGACGTAATCGGCACATGCGCATTGACACAAACTGAAGCAATGGCACGTGCGTGCCGTTACCGCGCGTATGCGCGGGAGTGACGTCATTGCAACTTCGGCCAATCACAGCACCGGAGCCGCGATACCCGGAAGTAACCCCTGGGAGTGATGTCGGCCGCTAGAGTGGTGTACGGACATGGCAGCGAGGGCTTCGATCTCAGGTGAATATTGCATAATGAGCTAGTAGCTCATTATGCCTTTGTCTTGCAGGTGTTAGGTTTTTTTTTAAAGTGGGTTTACAATGGTACTAGTTCACATCTATGCATTTACGGCCAGTGCATTTTTGGAAATGGTCGGGGACTTTTTTCACGTGATTTGCGGGTAATAGGTTTCAAAGGAACTGCACCAGAAATGCAACTGTTGTGTTTGTGATGTGATTTTTGATGTGTTTTGCGGTTATTATTTTAACACTCTATTTAGAAGGTTGCTATCCAGGGGGGGGGCGGGAAGCCAGCTGCCGCATCTGTAACAACCAATGAATCTTCAGCTGTCAGTGACTTCCCCACTGAACGTAAAAAAAATGGCAAAAAAATTGCAAAAAATCTGCATGGGGTCCCCCAGGTCTATATCAGGCCCTTCGGGTCTAGTATGGATTTGGAGGGGACCCCCTACACCAAAATTTAACAAAAATGGTGTGGGGTTCGCCCCAGTCTATTACCAGGCCCTTTGGGTCTGGTATGACTATTAAGGGGAATCCCGCATCAAATAAAAATTGTGTGGGGGTCCCCCCAAAATCCATTCCAGGCCCTTCAGGTCTGGTATGGATATTAAGGGGAACCCTGTGCCAAAATATGAAAATAAATGGCATGGGGGTCCCCCACAAAATCCATACCAGACCCTTATCTGAGCAGGCAACCTGGCAGGCCGCAGCAAAAGAGGGAGGGATGATAGAGTGCCCCCTCCTGAACTGTACTAGGCCACATGCCCTCAACATGGGGAGGGTGCTTTTGGGTCCCCCCAAAACACCTTGTCCCCATGTTGATGGGGACAAGGGCCTCATCCCCACAACCCTTGCTTGGTGGTTGTGGGGGTCTGCAGGCAGGGGGCTTATTGGAATCTGGAAGCCCCCTTTAATAAGGGGACCCCCAGATCCAGCCCCCCTATGTGAATGGGTATCGGGTACATTGTACCCCTACCCATTCACCCAAAAAAAGCAGTGAAAAGTGACAATGTGTGTGTCTTCTCCTTGTACTGTCTCTCCCACCACCATCTTCTGTTGCCGTCTTTTCCACTGCCGTGTTCTTCCTCTCCACCGCATTCCTCCTTGCCGCTGTGTTCTTTCTCGCCGCCGTGTTCTTCCTCTCCCGCCGTCTTCCTCAATTATGTTGTCCCCACTGTCTGGCATCTCTTACACAGCCATGGGGTGTGACCATCCATTGACATCACACAGAAAGCCCGTCCCCTTTTTTCCAGGCTCTGCGTGTGACGTCAACGGATGGTCATGCCCCATGGCTGTGTAAGAGATGCCAGACAGCGGGGACAACACAACGGAGGAAGACGGCGGTGAGGAAGAACAGGGCAGTGGGAGAAGTAGGTGGTGGCGGGAGAGATGGCAGCAGAAGATGGTGGTATGAGAGGACCACGAGAGAGACACTGCTCGGGGGAGAAGACCACTCAGAGCTATTTTACAATAAAGGAATTGTCAAAAACCAGCTATTGTCTTTTGTCACATTTCACTGCTTTTTTTTGGTGAATGGGTAGGGGTACGATGTACCCGATACCCATTCACATGGGGAGACCCCAAAGCACCCTCCCCATGTTGAGGGCATGTGGCCTGGTACGGTTCAGGAGGAGGGGGGCCGCTCTCTGGCCCCCTTTTTTCTTGCAGCCTACCAGGTTGCATGCTCGGATAAGGGTCTGGTATGGATTTTGGGGGACCCTCACTCATTTTTTTTATTTTGATGCGCTATTTTTTTTTCAAATTTTGGCGCAGGGTTCCCTTTAATATCCATACCAGACCTGAAGGGCCTGGTATGGATTTTGGGTGGCCCCCACTCAATTTTTTTTATTTTCCCTTAATATTCATATGAGACCCAAAGGGCCTGGTATTGGACTGAGGGGAGAACTCAACGCCATTTTTTTAATGATTTTTATCTATATTGCCAGGATCCGACAATACATTACAGCCGCGAACAGTTTTAAATGACATTTTTTTTCCTTTAGAAATGTCATTTTGCTGCGGTACTGTTCTAAACATGGGAAAGATGCACTACTTTACAGACATACTAAGGACGCCCCCAGGCACGATATTAAAAGGATTATTTAATTTTTATTGTTTCACTTTAAGCATTATTAAAATCACTGCTCCTGAAAAAAACTGCAGTTTTTAAAACTTTTTTTTGCATTGATACATGTCCCCTGGGGCAGGACCCGGGTCCTCATACACTTTTTATGGCAATAACTTGCATATAAGCCTTTAAAATGAGCACTTTTGATTTTTCATGTTCGTGTCCCATAGATTTTAACGATGTTTGCACAAATTTTTGGCCTCTTCGCAAGTTCTGGTGCGAACTGAACCGGGGGCTTTCCACTCATCCCCATCCAATGGCACATGAGCATGGTTGGTACCATAATATTAATGTCTCAAATGCAAAACATTATTGCATACAATTAGGGATGAGCCGAAAACCCTCCGATTCGGTTCATGGCAGAACATGTGAACAGACAAAAAATTTGTGCGAACACCGTTAACCGCTTCAATACCAGACCAATTCTGACACTTTGCTCCTACATGTAAAAATCATCATTTTTTTGCTAGAAAATAACATAGAACCCCCAAACATTATATATATTTTTTTAGCAAAGACCCTAGAGAATACAATGGCAGTTGTTGCAACTTTTTATCTCACACAGTATTTGCGCAGGAATTTTTCGAACGCGTTTTTTTGGGGAAAAAAACTGTTTTGTGTTTAAAAAAAAACCAAAACAGTAAAGTTAGCCCAATGTTTTTGCATTTTGTGAAAGATGAAGTTACGATGAGTAAATAGATACCTAACATGTCACGCTTCAAAATTGCACACGCTCGTGGAATGGCGCCAATGTTCGGAACTTAAAAATCCCCATAGGCAGCGCTTGAAATTTTATTACTGGTTACATGTTTTGAGTTACAGAGGAGGTCTTGGGCCAAAATTATTGCTCTCGCTCCAACGTTCGCGGCGATACCTCACATGTATGGTTTGAACACCGTTTTCATATGTGGGCAGGACTTACGTATGCGTTCGCTTCTGTGTGCGAGCACACGGGGACAGCGGCGCTTTAAAAACATTTTTTTTATTTTTTTATTGTTAATTATATATTTTTTTTTATTTTGACACTTTTTTGAAAAAAAAAAAAATTGATCACTTTTATTCCTATTACAAGGAATGTAAACATCCCTTGTAATAGCAATATAACATGACAGGTGCTCTTAATAGTGAGATATGAGGTCAATAAGACCCCATATCTCACCACTAGGCTGGGAAGCCTAAAATAAAAATAAAAAATAAAACGATCGCCGCTTCCAAGCTGAAGCGGCGCCGTTTTTTTTAATGGAAAGGTCGGGCGTGAGGTCATAACATCGCGCCCGGCCTCCGACGATCATAGAGACTCCGGGGACCATCTGGTCCGCCTGAAATCTCTATGATCTACATCCGGTGCCGGCGGATCCACTCTCCGCCTCACCGATCGTAACGGTGAGTTGGAGCAGGCACCGGAGGGCGGCGGGAGGGGGGGGACGTCCCCTCTCGCCTCCCATAGGAACGATCAAGTGGTGGAACGGCCGCTATGATCATTTCTATGGTGTAGAGATTCGCCAGCTGAAACAGGCAATATCTGAATGATGTTTTAACTACAGGCATCATTCAGATATACCTGCTCAAAGCCAAGGACGTCATATGACATCCTTGGTATTGAAGTGGTTAAAGTCTATGGGACTGGAACGTGAAAAATCAAAAGTGCAATTTTAAAGGCTAATATGCAAGTTATTGTCTTAAAAAGTGTTTGGGGACCTGGGTCGTGCCCCAGGGGACATGTATCAATGCAAAAAAAGGTCGTTTTTTCGAGAGCAGTGATTTTAAGAATGCTGAAAGTGGAACAATAAAATGTAATATTGCTTTAAATATCGTGCCTGGTATGGTATCTATAGTATGCCTGTAAAGTGGCACATTTTCCCCGTGTTTAGAAAAGTCCCTGCACAAAATGGCATTTCTAAAGGAAAAAATTCATTTAAAACTGCTTGCGACTGTAATGTAATGTTGCCCCCCCCCAGCCCATTACCAGGCCCCTTGGGTCTGGTATGGATATTAAGGGGAACCCCGCACCTAACTAAAAAAAAAAAAGGCGTGGGAGCCCCCAGGCCCTATATACTCTAAACAGCAGGAAACAGGTGGTCCCCGGGTTACAAACAAGATAGGGACTGTAGGTTTGTTGTTAAGTTGAATCTATCTATTTTTAAGATTTTTGGATAATATAGGGAAGTGTTATCACCCCTGTAACATTTGTTTTGCTGTCTGTGCCCCTGTTCAGAAGATTTCACCTAATTTTCTGTCCCAATGACAATTGAATTTTGAAAATTGTGGGTTATTAGGGAAACAGGGATTGGTGATAAAGCATCAGTGGGGACACCTTTTTCCTATATTATTTCTTACAGGAGAGAATTTCCCTTCCTAGAGGTAGATTTCCACTCACTTCCTGTTGTCTCCCTTCGCTTGTAAGTAGGAGCCGTTTGTAAGTCGGATGTTTGAAAATAGGGGACCGCCTGTATATACTATATGGCCTGCCCTATACACTCTGCGGAAAATTGGGGTGTTGGTGGTACCAGAACACTGTAATCCCTCACAGTTACTCTTGTTGAGCGCAGGAACGGGCCCTGCTGTGAAATATTAGAGCAAAATATGTAATTACATGCCCCTGTTAAACAGGGGCAGAAAAATTGGGCCTTAGGCAGTGGTGGTGGTGCCACAACACTGTAACCCCTCACAGATACTCTTGGTGGGCGCAAGAATGGGCCCTGCTGTAAAATATTAGATCAAAAATTGTAATTACAATACAGTGCAGCCGTAGTGCAGTTGCTACTACTTTTCTGGTGGTGTACACAGTACACAATACAGTGTAGTGTGGTGTTGCAAAACGAAATATACCTCATGTCCAGAAGGCCACCAAGGAGAGGCAGACTCTCAGAGGCAACTAAAAGAGGGCAAGCAGGCTTTGTGTCTACAGTCAACAGTGCTGGTCATGGACATGGTGCATCCTCTGCCGGTGGCCGTGGGGCACACTTGTCCTTTTTTTCTGCTGCTGGCCATGTTATTGAGCCAGAACACACAGAAGAGTTGGTGGAGTGGATAACAAAGTCGTCCTCATCCTCCTCATCCTCTGTCACCCAGGCTCAGAGTAGTTTTCCTTCCTATGCAGCTGCCAAAGCGGCCTATTCCACCAGCTCCTTGTCCACAGTCACTCCTTCCGTAGCCCCACCATCATGCACAGAGGAGTCCCCCGAACTATTCGACCACAGTGTCGGGTACATGCTGCTGGAGGATGCGCAGCGATTTGAAGGCTCTGATGTTGGTTCCCAGGTTGAGGAAGGGAGTAACGTGAGCCTAGAGAGAGGGGGTGCCTAAGAAGGACAAGAAACTGGCAGTCATGTTCTCCCAGCTGCAGCATAGTGCCAAGTTTGCTCCAGTGACGAGAAGGGAGGGGATGATGAGGTCACTGACTTTACTTGGGTGCCTGATAGAATAGAGGAGGAGAATAGAGGAGGAGGAGGAGGCATAACTCCAACAAGGCAGGATGTCCTCTAGGGGGAAGCTTAAAGCAGCCACCCTTCTGCATCACACCACAGAGCTCTGCAGGTGCAGGGCACTGCTGACTCCCCGCTGATTTTGAAAAGTTCCTTGGTGTGGGCCTTTTTGGACACATGTGCAGCAGATTGCACCGTTGCTGTTTGCAACCTATGTCTGAAGTGGATCAAGTGTGGCCACAACAGCAGCCACTTGGGCACCCTGTGCTTGACCAGACATATGACGACCTCCCATGCAGTCTTTTTCCCGTATACTATATTTGAGATTTAATATCTCTCAGATATGATTTGGGTTAAATGAGAGTTCTTTGACCATGAGTGAAAGCTTTAACACAATAACAACATTTATTCGTGAGTAGTTGAAAGTCTATCTAATACACAACCATCTATCTATAGTCTACACCAAGGAAGAAAATATTAGGTTAAAATAAGAGAATTACATGAAGGAATACAGAGTATATTCCTGAAAACATTAATCTACAAACATATTTAGTTACAAGTAAAATGCAGACTATTTCCATAATTACACTTTGTACCAAGGTTCCATTCTGATGGTTGCTCTCCCATAAAAGTGTGTGTTTCCCTCCCATCTAGTCTGTGTATATCATTACATGCTGATGCCTCTTGGTTGGCATAGCGTGGCTCTGATTGGTGAGCTTCCCTATTCCTGGTTAAGGACTCGCTACATCTCCAATCCCTATACTTTGCATAAGTCAAATCCTTGTGACTATTCTGAGCAGGAGCTTAACTTGAATTTTCCCAGGAAGCTAAGTATTTATTATGGGTTGGCTTCCCTTCATTGCATATCCCAGCATAGGATCCTTTGAAATGAGTATGTGTAAAACAATGAGGTTTGGATCCCATTGTTTGTATACACAAGCCTAGGCACCGACTTGTCTAGTCTACAAGAGATTTCTGTGAAGATAATATTTTCTGCCCTACATAGATAAAAGCTAAATTAAATATATTCATAATTCCAATATTTTACAGCTATTAATGTAGATTTCACATAAACTCATAAGGCAACAAGTCGGTTGGCAACAGCACTTGAAAGACCCACATCAAAGAAAAAGGCAGACTTCTCCTTTCTCCTCATCTGGGATCTCCAACCCTACTATACCTCCAGGCCTCTCGAAAACCTGCATTGAGAGGAATGAAGGTATAGCAATAGGTATAGTGTCCCAAGTACTTGCAGCCAATCTGCTAGCAGTACATCACCATCTGATTTTAGCAGGCAAATTTCCCTACCCCAGTTGCTAAACCGTAAAAAGAAATTCGGTCCCAGCCATCCACATGCTCAGTGTCTGAATGCTAGCTTGGCCAAATTGCTAGCACTGCAACTACTGGCTTTCAAGCTAGTAAACTCTGCCCCCTTTTGTGAATTTGTGGAATGTGCTGTACCTCAGTGTCAGGTTCCAAAATGCCATTTCTTTTTCCAGAAGGCCATTCCAGCTCTCTACCGGCATGTGGAAGGCAATGTTTTTGTCTTGTTGGACAGGGCGGTCAGCAGTAAGGTGTATATTACCGCAGACTCATGGTCTAGCAGGCATGGGCAGGGATGTTACCCTTCCTTCATGGCGCACTGGGTAACTCTGCTGGAAGCTGGGAAGGATGCAAGACAGGGTTCACTATTGTTGGAGCTTTTTCCGCCACCACGCCTCCAAAATTCTAGCAGTGATTCTGCCACAGCTCTCTCCTCCACCCCCTCCTCTTCTTCTTCCTCTATGGCCTCTTCTGCAGATTTGTTCTCTGAACCAGCGGTGCTCCATAAGCGTTCAAGGGGCTACGCAAGCACTCAGGCATAAAGATTCCATTTGGTGCATGAGTTACATAATTACGTAGTAGGTGAGGTTGAAAAAAGACACAAGTCCATCAAGTCCAAACTATGTGTGTGATTATATATCAGTATCGCATTGTATATATGTTGCAGTCGTTCAGGTGCTTATCTAATAGTTTCTTGAAACTATCGATGCCCCCCACTGAGATCACCACCTGTGGAAGAGAATTCCACATCCTTGCCACTCTTACAGTAAAGAACCCTCTACGTAGTTTATGGTTAAACTACTGCTTAGGGGACAGGAGCCACACTGGGGCAGAGATTCTGTCAGCTCTGCAGGGGATAGGCTTAGAGGTAGTTGATGCCATGCCAGCTTCAGCCAGGAATGGTTGTATGCGACAGTGGCACCAACCTTCTCTCCACCCTCTGACAGGGACACTTGACCCATGTTCCATGTTTGACACACATCCTGAATTTGGTGATGCAGTGGTTCTTGAGCAGGTACCCAGGGTTACAAGATCTCCTGAGGCAGACCAGAAAAGTCTGTGGTCATTTCCAGTGGTCATACAATGCCTCATTTGTGACATGTCCACCAGGTAGAACTTTACGTTGGCAATGCTGCAGCGGCTGCACACCCAGAAGAGGGCCATCAATGAGTACCTGTGTGAGCATGGCACTAGGACAGGGTCAGGGGAGCTTGGCTTCTTTTCGCCATGCCAGTGGCTACTGATCAAGGATGCATGCACTGTCCTGTCACCATTTGATAAGGCCACGAGGATGGTGAGCAGCGACAATGCATGCATCAGTGATACCATCCTTGTCTTCCTGTTGGAGCACATGTTTCATGGAATAATGGACAGGGCACTTGAGGCAGAACAGCGGGAGGACGTGGAGGACTTCCTTACCTATCAAGGCCGCCTTTATCCAGATATTATTCCTGCAGGCCCACCAAACGCACAGGAAGAAGAAGAGGAGGATTGTGTCAGCATGGACGTGGAGGATAACACTCAGCAGCAGTCTTCAAGGGATGGTTTTCAGTCCCTAGAAACCCAAGGAGTTGTACGTGGCTGGGAGGAGGTTGTTACGGATCATGTGATCCTTAGTGACCCAGAGGACTCAGAATCGAATGCCTCTGCAAACTTTTGCAGGCTTTGCAGAATCAGGGAGGCCATGCAGCGTAAGGACCCTAGGATTCATGGTATCATTACTGGCTGGCAACCCTTCTTGATCCATGTTACAAGGGTAATGTTGCAGAACTCATCCTGCCTTTGCAGAGGGAGCATAGGATGAAACATCTTCAGGAGGCCTTGAAGATAGGTTTGTGCAATGCATTTCCAGACCCTGTGAGGTTTCATTTCTTGGTGCTGGACAACGTGTTGCTGAGGCTTTGTTCAGTCAGAGGAAGAGCAGTGAAGAATGTGGCCGGCTGACCAATGCCTTTAGACAATTTTTCAGTCCTCAGCGCCAAGGTCTGATTGGTTCAAGCAACTATCGCCAGCATCTGCATTACATGGTGCAGGAATATCTAGGGGCAAGAGTAGACTTGGAGACCTTTCCAACAGAGCATCCACTGGGTTACTGGGTCTTGAGGATGAGCCACTGGCCAGAACTAGCTCAATATGCAATTGAGCTACTAGTCTGTCATGCATCCAACGTTCTTTCTGAACACACATTCAGTGCTCCTGGAGGGTTTGTAATGGATCATAGAGTGCGCCTGTTCAAAGACTCCTTTGATAGGCTCACATTCATAAAAATCAATCAGTCTTGGATCAGCAGCAGCTATCAAGCACCTGATGCTGATGTAACTGATTGATTTTTCTATGGATGTGGGATCCCTTGAAGACTGCCTATGCTGAGTGACTATCCTATTCCTCCTCAATCTTGATGATGGTAGCTTCCAACAATATGTTTGGTTTAGGGCACCACCACCACTGCCTAAGGCCTAATTTTTCTGTCCCTGTTTAACAGGGGCATGTAATTACAATTTTTGATCTAATATTTGACAGCAGGGCCTGCGCCCAACAAGAGTATCTGTGAGGGGTTACAGTGTTGTGGCACCACCACCACCAAAGGCCCAATTTTTCTGCCCCTGTCCCAGCAGCAGAAAAAAAGGACAAGCGTGTCCCACGGCCACCTGCAGAAGATGTACCATGTCCATGACCAGCACTCCGGAGTTCGCTATGAAGCGAAGTTATTTCTGGTTTGATCAGCAATATTATCATCAACTGCGTGGCGTGGCCATGGGTGCCAAATTTGCCCCTAGCCTCGCCAATTTATTTATGGCCAAATGGGAGGAGGATGTCGTCTATACCAATAGGGATCCTTCCCTTACCTTGTGGGCACGGTATATTGACGACATCCTCCTCCTATGGAGGGGTAGTGCCTAATCATTAGATTCATTCTTTGAACATCTTAACACCAACGATCGTGGCATTTCCCTGACCTACACAGCCAGCAAACAAAAAATAAATTTTTTGGATTTAGATATTGAGATCTGTAATGGTCGCCTCCATTTTCAGACTCATTTCAAGACCACGGACCGAAATAGTTTCATACCTCCAGACAGTTGCCATCACCGGTCCTGGCTTGATTCAGTTCCAAAAAGTCAATTTCTCCGGTTACGAAGAAATTGCTCTAACACTGAGGCCTTTAGAACACAATCTGCCCTTTTGAAGGCGAAGTTGTTAGATAAGAATTATGACTCCCAACTCATAGATCGTGAGTTCCAACGTGCCCTTGAGACCAACAGGGAGTCACTCCTTGTTGAGAAACCCAAAAAAGAACAGAGCGAGATCTTCAAGTGGTCCCTTTTGACGGCTTTTTCCAATCAATACAAACATGTTAAAGCCATCATGTCCAAGCATTGGGATATTCTCAGGAATGATCGGGTTTTGGGCACTGTTTTGCCCGATAGGGCAAAAGTCATTTTCAAGGGTGCCCCCACTTTACAAAGTAAAATCGCCCCCAACATCATCAACCCCCCCATACGTCAACCACTCTTCAATGAAATGGAGGGATTCTACTCATGTAGAAGATGTATAGTATGTCAACACAACACTGGCATAGGAAGGAAAACCGTATCGTTTATTTCATCAGCTACACAGAAACAATATTCCATCAAACGCTTTTGTACTTGTACCACCAGCTACATCGTTTACTTAATTACATGTCACTGTGGAAAACAATATGTTGGCCGCACTATTCGTTCTTTCGCCATAAGAGTAGCGGAGCATATTGCTTTGATTAAGAGCGGTGACACTAAGCACACAGTTCCCCGACACTACAAGTTACACCACAATCGGGTGATTGCTGGGACACAATTCATAGTGATAGACCGATATGTTCCCCCGTGGAGAGGTGGGGCCATGACCAGGGGGGTATCACGGCTGGAGACCTTCTGGATCCATGAGCTCCGCACACTTTTTCCATCAGGTATCAACGTGGAGTTGGATGTCAATGCCTTCATTAACAGGGCCTGACATCCACCTCCAAGTGATATACTCTCTCCTTTCTGTTTTTTGTTCTATTTTGTGTTTTTGTTTTATTTTGGGCCTATTTCGGCCTTTGCATACAACTCCATTTTAACTGGCCATTCTACATGCACACAATGATTGCACTCAAGGGTGCATTTATTATACACAGGGAGTGTCTATTGCACATTTCCGTGTGAATTTTTTTCATCATTCTGTGCATTAAGATATTTTATATTCTTATTTTGTGTCTATATATGTGGACCACTTTCTCTTGTTATTTTTGGTATTCAATTTTTTATCTTTCTCTTATGGAAGTGTTTGTCAGAATTATAACTCTATAATTACACATCTATTCCCTTCATTCTTGCATTGGAGGTCACCATTCACCTTTTGAGTTATTAATACTTATTGCTGGTGCATCATATGAGCTAGCAGTGTACATATTTTTTCATGTATGTTTAAAATGTTTTCTTTTTTCACGCAATTTCCGACTCTTCACATTCCTTTTAACACATATGTAAGACATTTAGCTTGTTTAGCAACTCTTTTTATTGTCACCTTTCTTAATACATGGCGACCTCCTAGGTCACGCCATGTCCACTGACATTACGATCGCAGGAGCGGAGTTTCTCTCATTACTGCGCAGTCACAATCTAAGTGCCTTTGTGCCATCCCCTTTACACCACTGGCTCCTCCCGGCAGCGTCACCTCTCTGTGCCTCACATCGCTGCACCTAGTTTCCCACTGTGTGCACATCACTTGGCCATTTGCTAGTCTGACAAAACTAGATTCATTCATTTATTTCTATTTTCATTGCCTTTTCTTTTTTGGGTCAGATCGTTCCTACACTTCCGGTTCATCATACACCATGGAAGGGAGGCGTGGCACGCACGCCTGGAACGCACGCCGGACGGCCATTTTGGCCGATACCGGAAGTGATGTTTTTTCATACGTGGAGCTGTTTCCCATGATTATAGACATATTTCCTATATATATCAGGGTGGCTACAGTGGGGGAAACCCCCCAGACGACGTCTATGAGGACGAAACGCGTCGGACAGGACCCCATTGTCGCCACTTTTTCTCACAGCGCTGTTTTATGTTTTGGATCTACATGTGAGTGTACATCTATTTATTTTAAATAAAAATTTTTTTGTTTTTCGGATTTACACTATGTGGCCCTTCTTTTCTTTCCTTAGCCTACTACATCATTTCCTGGTCCGTGGAATGTTGCTTTGAGGGGTTTACCTACGGAACACTCCACCCTCCTAGGATCTACATGACCACCTATATCCGTGAGATTGCCCACACCCTTCCTGATCCGGGTGCTACTTGGAGGAATACAGTAATCCGCGAGACAACATCCTTCTTGGAGCCTAACACAGCCACTCACCACCTAAGCCTTATCTGACCCAATTCGGCGTATGCCCCATTGGGTCCACCTTATCCGGTAAGCCTTTTCATCTCTCGGTGGTAGTGAGCTGGTCCGCATTTGGGATGCCAAAATAATTCTTCATAATTTCGTTTATACCATATTTTTATTAGGACTACTTACCTGTAAGGTTCAGTCATAATGTCTACATGAGGACTACCTGTTCATATCTGATACGGTTGATCCCTTTCACTGCACATTGACTGGTCCATAGTTATGTTTGACATTGTTTAGCGCTACACTTTTTTGTTGTTTTTCACATGTATACTTTGTTGGTCGTGTTGGCTGCTTTTTGTTTTTCTTTTTTGAGGTAGCGCAGAGTCATTTTATATATTTAGTTCTTGAGTGTTTTGATATATTCTGCTGCAACCTATTCCATTTTCAATACAATGGATGTCTTTGACTACAGGGCCTCTCGGACCGTCAACACGGACGGAGTCTTTGTGGTCACTAATAATGATACCGAATTAGGCGGTTTATTCTTGAGGCACTTCAGCCCCGCTCACTGTATATATACGTCATTTTTTTGAAGATGGATATCTCGGTAACGGCAGCAGCTGCTGCCACAACCGAGATGTCCATCTTTACAGTGAGCGATTCTGTAAACGATAATGGTGGTCTCAGCGGCGGGTTCGCCACGAGATCACCGTTATCGGCGGCGGGAGAGGTGCCACCCCCCCTCCCGCCGCTCTCCCGCACCCTCCGCCGCTTACCGGAGCCGTCGGTAGCGGCGGAGGAGATCGGGACCTGTCACCGCTGAGGTACTGAGACGAGTGAGGCCAAGATGGCGCCCACCCGTCTCTATACCATGTGACGGCCGGAGCGACGTCATTACGACGGCTCCGCCCACTCTCTTAAAGGCACAAATTTTTTAAATGTCATTTTTTTAAACAACTTTTTTTTTTTTTTTTTTTTTTTTTTTGCATTTTAGTCTAAATATGAGATCTGAGGACTTTTTGACCCCAGATCTCATATTTAAGAGGACCTGTCATGCTTTTTTCTATTACAAGGGATGTTTACATTCCTCGTAATAGGAATAAAAGTGATCCAAATTTTTTTTTTTTTAAAAACAGTGAAAAAATAAATAAAATAAAATAAAATAAATAATAAAAAAAAAAAAAAAATTTTTTAAAGCGCCCTGTCCCGACGAGCTCGCACGCAGAAGCGAACGCATACGTGAGTAGCGCCCGCATATGAAAACGGTGGTCAAACCACACATGTGAGGTATCGCCGCGACCGGTAGAGTGAGAGCAATAATTCTAGCCCTAGACCTCCTCTGTAACGCAAAACATGCAATCTGTAGAATTTTTTAAACGTCGCCTATGGAGATTTTTAAGGGTAAAATTTTGACGCTATTCCACGAGCGGGCGCAATTTTGAAGCGTGACATGTTGGGTATCAATTTACTTGGTGTAACATTATATTTCACAATATAAAAAAAAATTGGGCTAACTTTACTGTTGTCTTATTTTTTTTTTCAAAAAAGTGAATTTTTTCCAAAAAAAGTGCGCTTAGAAGACCGCTGCGCAAATACGGTGCAAAAAAAAGTATTGCAATGACCGCTATTGTATTCTCTAGGATGTTAGAAAAAAAACAATATATAATGTTTGGGGGTTCTAAGTAATTTTCTAGCAAAAAAACCTGTTTTAAACTTGTAAACACCTAAAATCCAAAACGAGGCTGGTCTTTAAGTGGTTAAGAACATCATGTCCTCTGAACTACATCTACAGTGGGACATGGTGTTCTTGGAACAGTATGTCTCTGAACATATGGTCCCAAGAAGCCTCAGATGGGATGTACACCCCCCTCAAGGGGAACCTGATATAGAATCTTGGTACAAATATTTCAACGAGGCAGGGATTAATCTCCTTGGTGTCCTTATTTCTAAAAAACGTCAGAAACTATCCGTGTTGAATAGTGAGATCAAGGAGATTAAAGATAAACTTTTAACACACAAAAATTCCTCAGAGTACTCCGTTCTTTCCTCTAATCTCTAGAAACATCTTGAGAAGGAGGATAAAGAACAGAGGAACAAAAAACAAAAAAAGTACTCTAGAGACGTAGGGGACTACAAAACAGGGAATGTATTTGGTTGGCAGAAGTTGTACGCTGCAAATTCCAGCAGCACTACTTCTGCATCCTCTGCATCCTGCCCCCCCAGCACCTCAGCAGCCAGAGTTGCTGACACAGGTGCACAACCTCCGGGTACCCCTGTTGATAAAAGAGGGAGTAACAACTTAAGGTACGAATCTCCATCGCGTACTAACAGATATTACCATAACCCCCATACTCCTTATGTCAACCAGAGAAGTAGGGGTTCCACTAGAGGGAAACAGGGGGGTAGAGGCCAACGTGGCCGTGGAAGGTATCCTCCTGAACCATATTCAGGACAACGCGAAGCCTCCCAATCTCAACAGGCTGCCTACACAGATACCCACTACCAGAATCCCCACTATTACGAACAACCACCCCTGACCACCCAAAATAGGTTTTTACCCCTTAGGAACACCAGGGATGACGAATATAGGGACGATTATGGATATAGCCCTGGGTTCAGACATGAACAGTCTTTCCAGGATTATCCTCCATCTAACACCAATCAACATCATTCACAGGTTTTTCACGAGGTCCAAAGACCCAGAAAAAAGGGTCCCGACCCAAGAGAGGTACAAGGGGAGGTTGGAGAACCCAAAGGAGGAAAGCGAAGGAGAACCTAATGGGCCAAGGTGTCTTTAATTTAAGTACCAAGCCATTGACCAGTGAAGAGCTTTCTGTATTGGACAATTGACTTAAATTTGCCACCCCAAAGAAGCTTGACAAGTTTGGTACTTTCATAGATATCCATAAATACATACGTAAGTTACACATCCAACGCTATCTCATCTCCAACCCTGTTAGGAATGAGAGGAGCGCCACATCTGGTACAGTCCATTCTGGCCTGTCCAACCCCTCATTGTTTACTCCACCAGTCCCTATGGCGCCAGCCATCAGTGTTTAGGGACTTAGTCCTGAAAGATCTATCTGAACTTCCTGATAAATGCACATACCGCCACTCCTTGTCCAACACTGGTTTGAAGTCCCTGTGCTCACAAAAAGATCTTGTGATCCGTCCAGCGGACAAGGGTGGTGGTATTGTGGTTCTAGATAAGAAGGACTATGTATCCGAGATGTATAGGATTCTTAATGAACCTGATACATATAAAATAATGTCCAACAATCCCACTAATGTTTTTAAAAGAGAGTTGTCTGTTATTATAAAGAAGGGTTATGATCACGGGATCCTGAACAGAAAGGAGAAAGATTTTTTGGTGCCCTTGGCACCCAGGGTTCCAACTATTTATTATTTACCCAAGGTGCACAAGAACCCAGTTCAACCCCCAGGCCGGCCTATCGTGAGTGGCATAGATTCTGTCACCTCACGTATAGGCCGGTATATTGATTTTTATCTACAGCCACTTGTAAGGCGCATGCCTTCTTATCTGAAAGATACAGGGGCCACCATACATATGCTTGAAAACTTAGAACTACAGGGTGACCATATCATTGCCACTGCTGATGTGGCTTCCCTGTATACGTGCCTACCCCAAGATAAGGGCCTAGAGGCTGTCCGGTATTTCCTTGAGAAAGAGCCCAGCATTGCTTCCTTCCAGTGTTCTTTCATCATGGAACTATTGGAGTTCGCTATGAAGCGAAGTTATTTCTGGTTTGATCAACAATATTATCATCAACTGCGTGGCGTGGCCATGGGTGCCAAATTTGCCCCTAGCCTCGCCAATTTATTTATGGCCAAATGGGAGGAGGATGTCGTCTATACCAATAGGGATCCTTCCCTTACCTTGTGGGCATGGTATATTGATGACATCCTCCTCCTATGAAGGGGTAGTGCCGAATCGTTAGATTCATTCTTTGAACATCTTAACACCAACGATCGTGGCATTTCCCTGACCTACACAGCCAGCAAACAAAAAATAAATTTTTTGGATTTAGATATTGAGATCTGTAATGGTCGCTTCCATTTTCAGACTCATTTCAAGACCACGGACCGAAATAGTTTCATACCTCCAGACAGTTGCCATCACCAGTCCTGGCTTGATTCAGTTCCAAAAAGTCAATTTCTCCGGTTACGAAGAAATTGCTCTAACACTGAGGCCTTTAGAACACAATCTGCCCTTTTGAAGGCGAAGTTGTTAGATAAGAATTATGACTCCCAACTCATAGATCGTGAGTTCCAACGTGCCCTTGAGACCAACAGGGAGTCACTCCTTGTTGAGAAACCCAAAAAAGAACAGAGCAAGATCTTCAAGTGGTCCCTTTTGACGGCTTTTTCCAATCAATACAAACATGTTAAAGCCATCATGTCCAAGCATTGGGATATTCTCAGGAATGATCGGGTTTTGGGCACTGTTTTGCCCGATAGGGCAAAAGTCATTTTCATGGGTGCCCCCACTTTACAAAGTAAAATCGCCCCCAACATCATCAACCCCCCCATACGTCAACCACTCTTCAATGAAATGGAGGGATTCTACTCATGTAGAAGATGTATAGTATGTCAACACAACACTAGCATAGGAAGGAAAACCGTATCGTTTATTTCATCAGCTACACAGAAACGATATTCCATCAAACGCTTTTGTACTTGTACCACCAGCTACATCGTTAATTAATTACATGTCACTGTGGAAAACAATATGTTGGCCGCACTATTCGTTCTTTCGCCATAAGAGTAGCGGAGCATATTGCTTTGATTAAGAGCGGTGACACTAAGCACACAGTTCCCCAACACTACAAGTTACACCACAATCGGGTGATTACTGGGACACAATTCATAGTGATAGACCGATATGTTCCCCCGTGGAGGGGTGGGGCCATGACCAGGGGGTATCACAGCTGGAGACCTTCTGGATCCATGAGCTCCGCACACTTTTTCCATCAGGTATCAACGTGGAGTTGGATGTCAATGCCTTCATTAACAGGGCCTGACATCCACCTCCAAGTGATATACTCTCTCCTTTCTATTTTTTGTTCTATTTTGTGTTTTTGTTTTATTTTGGGCCTATTTCGGCCTTTGCATACAACTCCATTTTAACTGGCCATTCTACATGCACGCAATGATTGCACTCAAGGGTGCATTTATTATACACAGGGAGTGTCTATTGCACATTTCCGTGTGAATTTTTTTCATCATTCTGTGCATTAAGATATTTTATATTCTTATTTTGTGTCTATATATGTGGACTCATTGTCCTTTGTACATTTCCATGGGAGCTTGCTCCACTTTCTCTTGTTATTTTTGGTACTCAATTTTTTATCTTTCTCTTATGGAAGTGTTTATCATAATTATAACTCTATAATTACACATCTATTCCCTTCATTTTTGCATTGGAGGTCACCATTCACCTTTTGAGTTATTAATACTTATTGCTGGTGCATCATATGAGCTAGCAGTGTACATATTTTTTCATGTATGTTTAATATGTTTTCTTTTTTCACGCAATTTCCGACTCTTCACACTCCTTTTAACACATATGTAAGACATTTAGCTCGTTTAGCAACTCTTTTTATTGTCACCTTTCTTAATACATGGCGACCTCCTAGGTCACGCCATGTCCACTGACATTACGATCACAGGAGCGGAGTTTCTCTCATTACTGCGCAGTCACAATCTATGTGCCTTTGTGCCATCCCCTTTACACCACTGGCTCCTCCCGGCAGCGTCACCTCTCTGTGCCGTCACACCCACACACAGGAGGCACTTCGTTACCTTTCCCCTGTGCACGCATTGCGCACGCGCAGTATCGGGTGTATTCCACGGATCTGCGCTCACATCGCTGCACCTAGTTTCCCACTGTGTGCACATCACTTGGCCATTTGCTAGTCTTCAAAACTAGATTCATTCATTTATTTCTATTTTCATTGCCTTTTCTTTTTTGGGTCAGATCGTTCCTACACTTCCGGTTCATCATACACCATGGAAGGGAGGCGTGGCACGCACGCCTGGAACGCACGCCGGACGGCCATTTTGGCCGATACCAGAAGTAATGTTTTTTCATACGTGGAGCTGTTTCCCATGATTATAGACATATTTCCTATATATATCAGGGTGGCTACAGTGGGGGAAACCCCCCAGACGACGTCTATGAGGACAAAACGCGTTGGGAAGGACCCCATTGTCGCCACTTTTTCTCACAGCGCTGTTTTATGTTTTGGATCTACATGTGAGTGTACATTTATTTTGAATAAAAATTTTTTTGTTTTTCGGATTTACACTATGTGGCCCTTCTTTTTTTTCCTTATCCTACCACATCATTTCCTGGTCCGTGGAATGTTGCTTTGAGGGGTTTACCTATGGAACACCCCACCCTCCTAGGATCTACATGACCACCTATATCCGTGAGTCTGCCATCACCCTTCCTGATCCGGGTGCTACTTGGAGGAATACAGTAATCCGCGAGACAACATCCTTCTTGGAGCCTAACACAGCCACTCACCACCTAAGCCTTATCTGACCCAATTCGGCATATGCCCCATTGGGTCCACCTTATCCGGTAAGCCTTTTCATCTCTCTGTGGTAGTGAGCTGGTCCGCATTTGGGATGCCAAAATAATTCTTCATAATTTCATTTATACCATATTTTTATAAGGACTACTTACCTGTAAGGTTCAGTCATAATGTCTACATGAGGACTACCTGTTCATATCTAATACGGTTGATCCCTTTCACTGCACATTGACTGGTCCATAGTTATGTTTGACATTGTTTAGCGCTACACTTTTTTGTTGTTTTTCACATGTATACTTTGTTGGTCGTGTTGGCTGCTTTTTGTCTTTCTTTTTTGAGGTAGCGCAGAGTCATTTTATATATTTAGACTGTAGACACAGAGCCTGCTTACCCTCTTTTAGTGGCCTGTGAGCGTCTGCCTCTCCTTGGTGGCCTTCCGAATATGATGGGGGGGTTTTGTTTTGCAACACCACACTACACTGTATTGTGTACTGTGTACACCACCAGAAAAGTAGTAGCAACTGCACTAAGGGTGCACAGTACTGTGTACACGAACAGAAGTGTAATAACAACTATGGGTGTACTGTATTGTGTACACCACCAGAAAAGTAGTAGCAACTGCACTAGGGGTGCACGGTATTGTGTACGACACCAGAAGTCTAATATCAACTATGGGTGCACTGTTTGTATTGTGTACTGTGTACACCACCAGAAAAGTAGTAGCAACTGCACTATGGGTGCACGGTACTGTGTACACCACCAGAAGTCTAATAGAAACTATGGGTGTACTGTTTGTATTGTGTACTGTGTACACCCACAGAAAAGTAGCAGCAACTGCACTATGGGTGCATGGTACTGTGTACACCAACAGAAGTGTAACAACTGTATTGTGTACACCACCAGAAAAGTAGTAACAATTGCACTAGGGGTGCACGGTACTGTGTACACCAACAGAAGGGTAATAGCAATTATGGATGCACTGTTTGTATTGTGTACTGTGTACACCACCAGAAAAGTAGTAGCAACTGCACTATGAGTGCACGATACTGTGTACACCAACAGAAGTGTAATAACAACTATGGGTGTACTGTATTGTGTACACCACCAGAAAAGTAGTAGCTACTGCACTAGGGGTGCACGGTACTGTATACTGTGTACACCGCCTGAAGTATATTAGAAAAAGTACACCAGGAATGGCCTGCAGTCAGATATACCTAAACTGTATGCAGTGTATATATATATATATATATATATATATATATATATATATATATACCGTATTTATCGGCGTATAACACGCACCCCAAGTTTAGGAGGGAATTTTAAAGAAAAAAATGTTTTAAGGAAAAAAACTTACATTTAAATGCCCATCAATGCAGCCTTGCACAGTGTCCATCTGCATGCTTGTCCAGTGTCATTTGCAGCCTTGCAGTCATTTGCAGCCTTGCAGTCAGCAGCCTTGGTGTCATTTGCAGCCTTGCAGTCATTTGCAGCCTTGCAGTCAGCAGCCTTGGTGTCATTTGCAGCCTTATCAGTGTCCATTTGCAGCCTTGCAGCTTTGCCAGTGCCGATCTGCAGCTTTGTCTGTGTCCTTTTGCAGCCTTGCCCAGGCTGCAGTTAAACTGCAGTGACATGTCAGTGTCACTGCAGTTTGAAAATGGCGCCGCCGGCATCGAAATATACAGAGCCGGTCCTTTCGGCCACTTTCAGCTCCACTCGTAGTCCCGCCCGGGATGGGCGTGACTGTGAGAGGAGCTAGCCGAACCTAGCCGAGTACACTCGGCTAGGTTTGGGCGGCGCTCAAGTGAAGCTGAAAGTGGCCGAGAAGAGCCAAGGACCGGCTCTGTGTATTTTGGCACCAGCTGCGCCATTTTCAAATCGTGGTCGGTGATCGCTCCGCTAAATCAGTGGGGGATCACAGGGGATCGGCGTATAACACGCACCCGCGATTTCCCCCTGATTTTAAGGGGAAAAAAGTGCGTGTTATACGCCGATAAATACGGTATATATATATATATATATATATATATATATATATACGAGACTGTCTGTATATATAGATACATATATATATATATATAGATATATATATATATATATATATAAAAAACACTGTAGCTAACTTAATAACCTGATAAAGGAATTGTAAAAAACCGGCTATTGCCTTTTGTCACATTTTAATGCTTTTTTTGGTGAATGGGTACAGTGTACCCGATACCCATTCACATGGGGTGGGGTGGGATCTGGGGGTCCCCTTAATAAAGGGGGCTTCCAGATTCCAATAAGCCCCCCACCCGCAGACCCCGACAACCACTGGGCAAGGATTGTGGGGATGAGGCCCTTGTCCCCATCAACATGGGAACAAGGTGTTTTGGGGGGACCCCAAAGCACCCTCCCCATGTTGAGGGCATGTGGCCTGTTATGGTTCAGGAGGGGGGCACTCTCTTGTCCCCCCTTCTTTTCCTGCGGCCTGCCAGGTTGCATGCTCGGATAAGGGTCTGGTATAGATTTTGGGGGGACCCCATGCCATTTTTTTTCAAATTTTGGCGCAAGGTTCCCCTTAATATCCATACCAGACCTGAAGGGACTGGTATCGATTTTGGGGGGGAAACTTTACGCTATTTTTTTTTAAAAAATTGGCACAGAGTTCCCCTTAATCCATACTAGACTCGAAGGACCTGGTATGGACTGGTGGGGGGAACCTACACCGTTTTTTTCTTTGATCTTACTTCTATATTGCTGGGAATCGGCAATTCATTACAGCCGCAAGCAATTTTTAATGAAATGTTTTCCTTTAGAAATGTCAATTTGCTGCGGTACAGTAAAAAACACGGGAAAGGTCCTCTACTTTACAGGCATACTATAGACACCCCAGGCACGATATTTAAAGGAATTTTTCATTTTTATTGTTTCACTTTAGGCATTATTAAAATCACTGCTCCGGCCTTTTTATAAAACATTTTTTTCAATTGATACATGTCCCCTTGGGTAGGACCCAGGTCCCCATACACTTTTTATGGCAAAGAACTTGCATATAAGCCTTCAGTGAGAACTTTGGATTTTGCAGGTTCGAGCCCCATTGACTTTCACTATTCCCGCATATGTGATCTGACTGGCATTTTTGCCCGCAATAGCACTGCTTTCCATTTGCATTAGCGCTCAGTTTCTGAGAGTTGAAGTCTTAATTGGCCTTATTTGGGCGCTATTTTCTGGGACTGCAGGATTATTTTTCGGCACTATAGTAAATGACCCCCTATGCATCTTTGCAACTACTTTGTGTATCCAGGTTTCTTTTTTCAGGACACGGGGCACATTTACTAAAACTGGCGCACACAGAATCTGGTGCAGCTATGCATATTAACCAATCAGTCTCTCACTTCAACTTTTTCAATTAAGCTGTGACAATAAAACGTAGAAGCTGATTGGTTACTATGCACAGCTGCTCCAGATTTCATGTGCACCATTTTTAGTAAATCCCCCCATTGGGAATTTGATAATACATGTTAATGGATAGTTTATTATTTTTTGTCATGATCAAAGGAAAACTAGCCAAAAATGGTAAAAAAAAAAGATCAGATTTAACGTTTTTGCTTCATATTTATTGCCATTACCATGAGCCACCACCACCAAGAAAACGAGCCAAAATACATTTTTCTACTCCTGCCATGACTAAAGATGACTAATGCGTGCATTATATGTTGTTTGTACCCATAATATGGCCCAGAAACAATGACTTGCATGTTTGCATTCAAAGAAGAGAATTCATCCAAATGTAATTATCAGTGCATACATTACTTACGCTCTGCAGTGTGATGTTACTTGACTTGATGTTAGTTCACAAAATCCTTGCAAAAGGCTGCATAAATTGCTGGCACTATTTTAATGAATAATAATAATATAAAAAAGGGAAAGTATATACAAGGGAAGAAATTAGGCAAAAGTTAATTCCCCTCCTTTGGATTTCACTATAGATTTGGTTTATAATAATGTGGGATGATGTAGTAAATTTCATAGCAGGGGTCAATGCAGAGGTCTGGGTTGGAAGAACAGGTGGAAAAGTGGTAATGGGTATCATATCCTCTGTCATTATTCCCACACATACAACACTTATTCCTGGGGTTTCCGTTGATTAATGTAAAGAGGACAGGACACAAAAAATGTCTTTCTGTTAGTATCCTTACATCCTCTGGTTCTGCAGGTTGTCTGGGGTCTTCATGAAACATTAGGTGTTCTGTAATTTTTCCCATGGAGAAAAGGTTGCATCAGCTGCCAGACAAGTATTTCGGTCTCTCCAAGACTGTCTGGGCAGCCTTGGGGGTTGACTTGTCTGTCCCATCCTTAATAGATTTTTAATTCAAATGTACTGTATACCCAGTTGTGCTTTTGCCGTACTGGGCATGTTTGGACTATATTAGGGACTCATCGGTGGAGATATTTTTCAAAGTAAATTGCTAAACATTTTTCTGAAAAAATAAATTAGAGGCCGCAATTTGAACAGGCATTCATGTCTGGTCACTGCTTGGGAGACACTGGAAGTTATCTTTAAAATGAAAAAAGTGCAGCACTAATAACTGCAGGAAAACATGGCATGACATGGATGGGACTAGAGGCCAGATAGTGCCAAAATGTGCGCTTTAATACTTGCTCATGTTGAGTAAGACGCCCAGTACAAATTTTGACTTCTGAGAGGTGTTTTGGCACCCAGTTCTTTCTGTAACAAGGTGTTGTGCCAGAAACTAGGTGGCAAAAATATTATTTGAATGATGATAAGATCTAGGTGAGGCCATAAATGTAGGTATTTTGGAGATAAAAGATCCCGCTGATATCCACTGAGAGATGTACTGCTGTGAAGCAACTAATGTGATGTGATGTGCGTCCTCTTGCTGCCTGCTAGTACTGGGCCTCGAAGAGTTGGTGGAGCTGCCTTAAGTGGCACTCACTTTTAAACAATATAGGCATGCTACAGACACACATTACGGTAACATAAATCAAGAACCTTTTTTTTAAATTATTATAAAACACTTACACCCATGAAAACAAAGCCTAAACTGACAAATCACACTAGCACTGACAGGAACACTAATGCTCACTAATTATTTTATCCTAAAATACGAACACTGGTCCTAACACTAAACTGAACTGACACAAACGCTGATAGACACACAATCAAATGCACAATAAAAAAACTTTTTTTTTTGCTCAAAAACATTGGCACTAACAATGGCATTTACACAAATGCTGACACAGGCAGGAATATTAACTCACATAATTTTTTTCCTAAAACACAAAAACGGACACTAACACTTGGACTGACAACAACGTGGATACTATAGGTGCACACTACAACCCACATGCTAAAACAGTAATAAATCTAGGGGCATAACTATAGGGGTCACAAGAGTTGCAATCGTGACCCGGCTCCATGCTGCGGGGGGCTTATGAGGCTCCCCTATCACATTTGTCTACACGCACCTGTGCCTGAGCTGGGGGGGGAGCTGGTGGTCCTAGGTACCGATGACTGCTTGCCTCTTGTCAGCATAGTAGATACAGCTAGCACCAAGCTGGGTAGGATGGCCGGAGGAGCGGCATATAGTAGGACTGATCTCATTCATTCTCCCGCAGGACTTTCAGCAGCTACAGGAATGGGATCAGTTCTTCTATATTTCCCGCTCCATTGGCCCTCCTATCCAGCCCAGTGCTAGCTGTATCTACTATGCTGACAAGAGGCAAGCAGTCATTCGTACCTAGGACCGGCAGCTCTGCCTCCGAGCTCCGCCCCCAACTCCATCTTCCACTTCTTGCTCCAAGGTTGATCCTGCCGTCTGGCACTGTAGGAAAACGCTCCCTGCTCCAAGTCTGCTCCCGCCTGGTAAGCCACAAACACAATCTCTGCCACATCAAAATGTAAAGTAATACACTGCCCAGCAAGTATAGTTTTCCATGATTCCTACTGACTGTCACTCTACCCCCATACTGTGCCTCTTTTGTCATGCTGTTCCCTATACTGCCCTCCACTGCCCCTCTCCCATCATGCTGTCCCCCCATATTGCCCCCTCCCATCATGCTGTCCCCGATAATGCCCTCCACTGCCCCATTCCCATCATGCTGTCCCCCATATTGCCCTTCACTGTCCCCTCCCATCATGCTGTCTCCCATACCGTGCTTCACTGCCCCTTCCCATCATGTTGTCCCCCCCATACTGCACTTCACTGCCCCCTCCCATCATGCTGTCCCCCATACTGCCCTCCACTGCCCCCCTGCTATCATGGTTTCCCCTATACTGTCCCCCTCCCATCATACTGTCCCCCCATACTACCCTCCACTGTCCCCTCCTGTCACTCTGCCCCAATACTTTCCTCCTCCTGTCACACTGTCCCTATACCACCCTCCACTGCCCCCTCCTGTCACACTGCCCTCCACTGCCCCTCTCCTGTCACACTGCCCCCATACTGCCCTCCACTGCCCCCCATACTGCTCTTCACTGTCCCCTCCCATCACTCTTCCCCCTCCCATCACACTATCTCCCTCCTGTCACTTTGGTCCATCCCATTACACTGACCCCCCTACTGCCCTCCACTGCCTCCTCCTGTCACACTGCCCCCCCCCCATCACACTCCCCCTCATACTACCCTCCACTGCACCCTCCTGTCATGCTGCCCCAATACTGCCCTCCTCCTGTCACACTGCCCCTATATTGACCTCCACTGCCCCCTCCTGTCACACTGCCCTCCACTGCCCATCTCCTGTCACACTGCCCCCATACTACCCTCCACTGCCCCCCATACTGCTCTCCACTGCCCCCTCCCATCACTCTTCCCCCCTCCCATTACACTATCTCCCTCTTGTTACTTTGGTCCATCCCGTTACACTGACCCCCCCCTACTGCCCTCCACTGCCCCCTCCTATCACACTGCCCCCCTTTCATCACACTACCCCCATACTGCCCTCCAGTGCCCCTCTCCCGTCACACTTCCCCCTCTCCCATCACACTGTCCCCCTCTTGTCACACTTTCCACTGAAGGTGCCCCCTGTGCTTCTTTGTCCAGAGTGAGGCACGCTAATACAGGAGGTGTGTTACTGTGTGTGGCGGGTTTGACGGGAGGATGGTGGTGGGGAAGGGGGAACTGTAAAATGAACCTTTGCCTGTGTAGATAAAAATCCTTGCAATGGCCCTGTATCCAGGTTCCCTGTCTCCCCCCACTCCCCCGCAGTGCTACCAACATCCCCCTCCCTTCTCCTGCTCACTGCTGCAGGGGGCGCTTTCAGCATGAAGAGCAGCTGAAGGGGCCGGTAAATATGTCATTTAGCGGCCCCTTCCTTTTCTGAATGGGCACAGTAATCAGTACTGTGAATGAATGAGAAGCTCTGTACAGCCCATTCATTCTGTGCAGCTGAGGCTGCAGAGATGGACATTGAGCACTGTGTCCTTACTCTCCTTTCTCTGTCTCAAAGGTGAAACATGAGGTCTGTTTAGACCCCTGATATCTCAGCAAAGCCCCCAATAAGGCTCCTAAAAAATTGTAAGAAACAATAAAAGATAAAACTGGAAAATAAAATGGTAAAAAATAATTTAAAAATGAAATAACAAAAATTAAAAACTACTGACTCTGTCCAGTGCTCTAGTGACCCTGTCCACTGCCCTACTGACCCGTCCACTTCCCTACTGACTCTGTCAATGTCTCTACTGACCTTGTCCACTGCCCTACTGACACATCTATTGCCCTACTGACACCGTCCACTGCTCTACTGACAATGTTCACTGCCCTACTGACCCCGTCCCCTTCCCTACTGACCCCGTCCACTTCCCTACTGACCCCGTCCATGGCTATACTGATATTGTCCACTGCCCTACTGACACATCTACTGCCCTACTGACACCTTCCACTGCTCTACTGACCATGTTCACTGCCCTACTGACCCCATTCACTGCCCTACTGACACCATTTACTGCCCTACTGACACCATCCACTGCTCTACTGACCATGTCCATTGCCCTACTGACCCCGACCACTGTCCTACTGACACCATCTGATGCCCTACTGACACCATCTACTACCCTACTGACACCATCCACTGCTTTACTGACCATGTCCACTGCTCTACTAACCATGTCCACTGCTCTACTGACACCACCCAATGCTCTACTGACTGACACTCTTCACAGTCCAAACCAACATCACTAGAAGAACTGCCTGGGTTTCAAAGGTCGCACTTAACCCTGGGCCCTGCCTTCTGCCACCATGGTGGGGCACAAGATTGCAGGAAGGGGACCTGCCGCACTTGTGAAAACAATCAGCTGCAGGACCGTAAAGGGTCCTGGGATCAGTGGGAAGGGCTCTGGGCTCAGAGGGAAGGACCCAGATCAGAATTTGGGGGGCCCTTCATGGTTTCTTGCACCAGGGCCCTGGAGGTTCTAGTAACGCCTCTGAATAAATCTAAAACTCTAACTTTTTTTTATAAAACACTTTCACTGTTACCAGTCAGTGACAGAAACACCAACACTGAGACTAGTGATGACAAGAACAATAACACTGAGACTAGTGATGACAAGAACAATAATACTGAGACTAACTGTGACAAGAACACTAACACTAATGCCCTGTACACACAGTCGGACATTGATCGGACATTCCGACAACAAAATCCGTGGATTTTTTCCGACGGATGTTGGCTTAAACTTGTCTTGCATACACACAGTCACACAAAGTTGTCGGAAAATCCAATCGTTCTAAACATGGTGACGTAAAACACGTACGTCGGGACTATAAATGGGACAGTAGCCAATAGCTTTCGTCTCTTAGTTTATTCTGAGCATGCGTGGCACTTTGTGCGTCGGATTTGTGTACACACGATCGGAATTTCTGACAACGGATTTTGTTGTCAGAAAATTTTAAAGCAAGCTCTCAAACTTTGTGTGTCGGAAATTGCGATAGAAAATGTGTGAAAGAGCCCACACACGCTCGGAATTTCCGACAACAAGGTCCTATCACACATTTTCCGTTGGAAAATCTGACTGTGTGTAAAGGGCATAAGATTAGGGGTAGCAAGAACACTAACACTGAGACTAACAGTGACAGGAACATTACATAGTTACATAGTAGGCGAGGTTGAAAAAAGACACAAGCCCGTCAAGTCCAACCTATGTGTGTGATATTATGTCAGTATTACATTGTATATCTCTGTATGTTGTGGTCGTTCAGGTGCTTACCAAATAGTTCGTTGAAATTATCGATGCTCCCAGGATCAGGTAGGATTCATTCCCGGGAGACAAGTGCCCGCCCAAACCAGGAGAGCCATTGATATCATTTCTATTTTACAATCTAATTGGAACAACAGCCCTAAACAAGAAGGGATGCTTCTGTCCCTTGATTTACACAAAGCGTTCAATTCTATCGAATGGACATACATTTTCGCCATTATGGGGCTGCTCCACTCACTATACTCCACCCCGAAAGCCTCAATTCGTATACGAGGTCAATACTCACAGCCCTTCAGTATTGCGAAAGGCACCAGACAAGGCTGCCCCTTTTCCCCCTTAATCTTCGCTATAGCAATAGAAACGCTAGCAATAGCAATAGCAATACGTACAAACACCAATATTCAAGGGGTATCATGCGGCATACAAACCTACAAATGTGGCTTATTTGCCGACGACATGCTTATATTTCTAACATCCCCGATTACATCTCTCCCTAATCTCTGCAAAACACTTCGGGACTTCTCCACCGTCTCAGGTCTCACAGTGAACTATGATAAATCCCATGCCCTAAATATCTCCCTGAAACCAGACATAGCTAAATCTTTACAAAGCTCCTTTTCCTTCAAATGGAGCAACTCCTCTATAGAATATCTAGGGATCACCCTCACAGCCTAAATCGAGGACCTCTACTCCTCTAACTTTGTCCCCACTTATAGGAAACTGGAAACTGACTTAAAAATTTGGGCAAAAGGAGAACTTTCCTGGCTAGGCAGGATACATGCCATCAAGATGACACTATTGCCCAGACTTCTATACCTTTTTAGAGCTCTACCGATTTGTGTTAGAAAGGACCACCTGAAAACATTTCAACAAAAAGTCAATAAATTCATTTGGGGGGCTTCAGGCCCCAGACTTCCACAAATCACAATGTAAAGTCTGAGGGTAGAAGGGGGATTGGGGCTACCTAGATTGCTTTGGTATTACCAAGCAGCTAGACTCTCACAGCTCTCTACAGTACATTCAAAAACAGAGAAATCCGACTGGATCCACATAGAGAGACAGGCAGCCCCCTCCTATACCCTTGACTACCTTTTAGGGATCCCAGCGAAAAACAGACCCCCGATCCTTTCGCCCATCCTGTCCCAATCTTTTGCTCTGTGGGACACACTGAAAATGAATCCCTCAATAATCTCAGAATGCAAACCCCTTTCACATATCTTTCATAACCCCAACTTCATACCAGGTCTAACAATCAGAGACTTTAAATGGTGGTTAGATAAGGGGTTGTACCAGATTGGCCATTTCTTTACCTCGGGAGGTCCAATCTCCATGAAATTCTGTACCGAACAGTTGGAAATTCCAGTCTCGGAACACTTCAGATTTCAACAAATTCATCACTTCCTCCATAAAATCTGGAAATCTAAATCGTCCCCTCTCACGTTCACCCCATATGAAACTTGGTGCGGTCAGGCCGTGGTACAGAGGGGTGGGATCTCTGTAGTCTACCAGTCACTGGCCCACGTGACCAAAAAGACCCCATATATGAATCGTTGCAAAGAGGATCTTCAAATAGGTTGGAGTTTGGAGTCCTGGCGAACATCCTTTCGCAGAGCTTTCAAGGGGATTCAGAATATCTCTTTGATAGAATCCAATCTGAAAGTAATGACCAGATGGTACCTTACACCAGCGAGGTTGGCAACCATGTACCAGACAGCTAACCCCCAATGTTTTAGAGGTTGTCAACTTACGGGCACTATGGCCCATACATGGTGGGACTGTCAAAGAATTAGGTCTTTCTGGAATAGGATGTTTGCCATGATCCAAAAGGTCACAACTCACCAGATCCCTAAAACCCCAGCTACTGCTCTTCTAAACGCCAACTTGCCCAGGTTGCCTAGATCCACGCATAAACTGATCCATTTCATGTTATTGGAGGCGAAACTAACTATCGCCAAAGCATGGAAGCAACCCAAAGTGATCCTACTGTCCACAAAACATAAAATTTCATGGATTATGTCACAAGAAAAACTCTCAGGAATACTCCTAGACAAAACCAAGGACTTCAACGCCACCTGGAAACCTTGGGCCAAATATGTGGGCATATCCATCATACCTGGCATAAAAGCTTAAGGGACTTGTCCCAGTGTGCCCGGACTGTAGACTGACATCTTTTTCTTCTTTTCTCTTTACCTCCCTCTCTCTCCTTTCTACACTTTTCTATTCCTCGCCCTTTCTTCTCCATATACTGTTCGCATTCTCCACCAATGAAACATTAGAGAATTTAGCCAATGTGAATATAATGTAATGGATCCCGGGCTCCGAGGACTTGGAACCGGGGCTATGTGATTTCTTGCCTGATAAACAAGCCCTACAGGGCATGAATTGCAGGGAGCCTTGTGGAGGGATGTGGGGTGCCTCTCCGGGTACAGCAAGATCCCCAGAGAGGGTGCCTGGGGGTCCTCCCAGCCTCCTATGCTGGGCCTCTCAAATGTGATAACAGGATCAGGCAGGAACGCAAGAGAGCTGTCCTTTATAACGCAATGTTAATATGTTTATTGTTCTCATTTTATTGCATCTTAAATTTATTCGTTATTGTTTCAATGCAAACAGTATATGTACATTAATTTTTCTGATATATTGACACTTTACATTTATGTCATGTGTTAAAAGTAATAAAAATCTTTTGAAAGAAATTATCGATTCTCCCTGCTGAAACCACTGCCTGTGGAAGGGAATTCCACATCCTCACTACTCTTATGCCTCGTACACACGATCATACTTTCCGACGACAAAACTGTGGATTTTTGTTCGAAGGGTGTTGGCTCCAACTTGTCTTCCATACACATGGTCACGCAAATGTTGGCCAACAATTACGAACGTAGTGACATACAAGACGTACGACAAGCTGATAAAAAGGAAGTTCAATAGCCAGTGCGCCCCCTTTGGGCTCCTTCTGATAATCTCGTGCTTATCTTGTGTTAGTAGAAGTTTGGTGAGTGACGATTCACGATTTTCAGCCTCTTGCTTTTCAGTTCGTTTGTGCTTTTCAGGTTGTGCTTGTCGGTTCGCATCTGTTCTTCAGTGCATACTTGTCAGGTCGTTTCTGTCTTTCAGTGTGTTCTATTTATAGTTCCCTTCTGATTTTCAGTGCGTGCTTGTCTGGTCGTTTCTGATATTCAGCTCATTCTTGTCAGGTCTTTTCTGATTTTCAGTGCATTCTGTCAGTTCATTCTGAGCAGCCATTCGTTTATTAGCCATGCTGCGGTTACATACTGGACCCAAGTCCAGTCCATGAACAGGGGGAGGAGGAGTTCTTGGATGAAGAATTGATTGCTTAATCATGACCAATTCTGTCATATGCCTTTGTTGCGGGAGCTCCAGGATGATTTCAGGAATTATCTCTGGGTGACGGACCCCGTCTTTCACTGTCAGGTTGGCTTTGCTGTCCTCTTATATTTTTTTTTTTTTTGTCACTTCAGTCGACCATTTTGAGAGGTATGAATCAACTTTGCAGTTCATTTGTCTTCCATCTCCTCTCCTTTGTCTCATCATTGTGACACTTTGCCATATCAAAAATGATTAAAACCAGGTATTAACAAATCTGACAGCATGATTTATCCCCCCAGGGGTCTAACGTGGCCGATTAAACACTATTACATTCTTCTCAATAATCCCCAGTTCCCTCTCCCATTTATTTATAAATGGGGGTATCTCCAGCTGATCCATCTTCATCAGGACTTTGTAGATTTTTGAGACTGTATTTCTTGGATCTTCTGTATCGCATAGCCTCTCAAAGTCCGTAAGTTTATCCCCCGCCCTAATCGGATTTGGTAGTTTACTCACAAAATGACACAGCTGGAGGTACCACCATTCGTCTAACCCTCGTGTCTCCCTCCCTAATAATGTGTCTTAATTGTGTCTTTCCCCATAGTGCATCCTTTCCTCCTATAATTTCTAGTCCTGGTGAAAAAAAATTGTTATCCGTTAGTGCCATTAAAGGTGAGTTGTAGTTTCCATTAACTTTCTTGTATACCCCGTCCCAAATTTTGAATACATTACGTGTTATTACATGTGTGTCTTTATCTAAAATTCTAGCGTGTGGAGGGTTCCAAATAACACTTCCCAATGGTGCTTTGCTTAAATATTCCTCTATTCTTACCCAGCGTTTTTCAATTCCTCGCTTTGCCCATTCAGCCATTCTAGACAGTACTACGGCCTTGTAATAATTCTGGATGTCTGGCACTGCTAGACCGCCGTGTGTTTTCTTTTGTTTTAAGATCCTGAAGGAAACCCTCGGTTTTTTATTTTTCCATATGAAACTCATTATAATTTTTTTTAACTTTCTCAGATAATATAGGGGAAGTAGAAGCGGTATCATCTGGAACACATATGTGATCTTGGGGAGCAGGAACATCTTAATGACATTAATACGGCCTATCCATGAGAGGGCTTTACGGGCATAATTTTTACAGTCAGTTCTGATTGTATCTAGCAGGGGTAGGTAATTTATTGTAAATATTTTCTTGGTTGAGTTAGCCAGAGTACTTTAGTTCTTTAGTCCATCTAAAACTGTGTTCTTTTTTCAATGTGTCTATTTCTATTTTATTTAAATTTATGTTTAGTATTTCTGATTTTACCAAATTTATTTGAAAGTTAGACACCTCTCCATATTCCTTTAAGGCCTTGACTAACTTGGGCATAGTGGTCTCAGGGTCCGAAATATAAAATAACACGTCGTCGGCATAAGCTGCGACCTTATGTTCGTCTTCACCGATCTTAATGCTTCTTATTTCTGTGTCTGCCCGTATTGTTGCTAAGAAAGGTTACATAGTAAGAACAAAGAGCAGCGGGGACAGAGGACACCCCTGTCTCATTCCATTTTCCATCTCAAATGGCTGAGACATTGCCGTTCACTCCCACCTCTGCCGTAGGGTGTTGGTACAGGGTTTTGATCCCCAGGATCATTTTGGGTCCGAACCCCATGGTCTCCAAGGTCAGGAACATGAACCCCCAGTCTGTCGAAAGCCTTTTCGGCATCAATCGACAGTAGTAGCCCTGGGGGTCCGCTCTTGCTCGTTTTTTGCAACAAGAGTAATGTCCTGACCCCATTATCCTTCCCCTCTCTTTTAGGAACAAAACCCACCTGGTCTGGGCTGACCAAAGCGTTCATTGATCCCTTTAACCTCTCAGCGAGTATCTTTGCGTAGAGTTTTGTGTCAGTATTAAGGAGAGAGATGGGATGATAACTTGAACATAATGTTTTTTCTTTTCCTTCTTTGAGTATAACCGTGATGGAAGCTTTTAAGGCCTCCTTGCTCATCTCGTATCCTTCTCCCAACCCATTAATATACTGACACAACCTAGGGATCAATACTTCTTTAAATGTTCTATAATAAGTTAGTGTAAATCCATCCGGGCCTGGACTTTTCCCAAGAGCCATTCCTGCTATTGCTTTTCTCACTTCATCTTCAGAAATTGGTGTTTCCATACATTTTCTTTCCACTTCTGTAATCTTAGGCAGCATTGCCTTCTTTGAATACTTATTGTTTCTCTCTCTTCTATTGTTAAGCTGAGTACCCTGTTTAGGAATTGAATCTAACTCCTGATAATAGTTTTTAAAGACCTCCGTTATTTTTCTGGAGGAGTACTCTATATGGCCCTCTTTGGTCTGGATTTTTTCTATAAAGTTCCTGGCTTTCTGTTTTTGCACTATTTTTGCTAGATGTTTACTCGGTTTATTAGCCCAACGATACCTATCCCCTGTGATCTTCCTATGTGTCGCTGGAAACAGTTGTCCTGATTGTATCTTATGTTTCTGTTCTAAGCTGGCTAGCTCCTCTGTTAATTTTTGAATTTTCTTACCTCTCTCTTTTTTCTTCCTTGACCCTAACTCAATTAGTACTCCTCTTATGTAAGCTTCATGGGCCTGCCATAAGGTGGACCCAGATACTTCTCCTGTGTCATTTGCCACAAAATAATCCTTCAGTTCCTTATTAATTCTATTGAACTCCTCCTCCCCCCTAATCAGTTCTTCATTTAGGCGCCATTGCCCTGAATGTCTAATCTCTTAGCCTATTTTTATTTCCATGGTCATTGGTGCATGGTCTGAGTAAGTTATATTTCCTATCCAAGAATCTACCACCTTCTCGATTTCCCTATGGTCAATCAGCCCATAATCAATCCAGGAGTATGACCCGTGCACAGGGGAATAAAACGTGTAGTCCCTTTTTCGTGAATGTTGCACTCTCCATATGTCTACCAGTTGAAGGCTGGCGAGTTTTTGCCTGATCTTTCGTAATTGCACACTGTTCTTCCCCTGTGCTCGGGCCGTACTATCTAAGCCCAGATCCAAACAAAAATGAAGGTCCCCCATTATTATCAAGTGCCCTTTCCTAAACTCTGTTAATTTCTCCAAAGTTTTTGCCACATATTCTATCGGGTTTTTATTTGGTGCGTAGATATTAGTTAGTGTATAATCTCTTTCGTTTAATCTACCTCTTAGGAATAAGTATCTACCTTCTGTATCCACTAATCTCTCTTCCAGCACAAACCTAATTCTTTTTGAAAATCCAATGGCAACCCCCCGTGTTCTATTTGAAATAGTATCTCCTTGGTACCAGGTCGGGTATTCCCCCGAGAATAGTCTTACTCTTGATTGATGTGATATATGTGTTTCTTGGAGGAGTACCACCTCTGGTCCAAGCAGTCTAAGCTCATTAAAGATATTTTGTCTTTTGTTGACCATATTTAGGCCTTTGACGTTGTATGTTATGCATTTTATTGTGGTTAGTGTCATTTTTCTACCTCCCTTCCATCACACTCTGTCTTAGACCCTGGAGAGATATAACAATCCCATCTATCTTAGACCTTGGAGAGATGTCCCTTATTTTAATTGTTAAAGTTAAAGTGCAACCCCTTCCCTTCTCCCTCTCCCCGACCCCCCCTCCCTCCCCCTCTCCCATTCCCCCCCAACCCCCTTTTGGTCTTCACTGGACCCTTAGGCCAATGTGGATCACATAAATCGTAACCCTCCATTGGTCTCCACCTCTAAAGGTGGAGCTGTTGGTGTGCCAGATCACCGGCCGACATTGCTCCGGCAGGTAGAAAAAACAATCAAGCTCCTCGCGGCACTCTGACTTCGCTGTTTTCTTTACAAGATTTTTCCTCCCTTTCTCCCCCTCCTCCACCTCCCCTCCCCCTCCTCCCCTCACACCACTCCCACTCCCACATCTATCCATCGTTCGTTGGACCAGTCCATCATCGTGGGCACCTGTAGGCTTAATTTCCTGCAGAATTCCTCTAACTCTTCCGGGAATCTTAGCCTAGCTGTTCTACCATCTTTACTGCCTAGTAGGCAGGCGGGGAATCCCCATGTATACTTTATATTTTGGTTTGTCATTTGTTCCAAAAGGGGCTTCAGAAGACGTCTTCTCGATAATGTGTCTTTGGCTAGGTCTGCGAATACTTGGATCCTTGCCTCCTCGTATTGGAGTGGGGTTCGCCCTCTCAATTTTATCCATATTTTTTCCTTGTCTGTGTAGAATCTAAACCTCACGATTATGTTGCGACTTCTTTCTGTTCGGCTAGTATCCAGCCTTCCTATCCGATGAACCCGCTCTATTTTTGGAAAGTCCTCTCCTCCCAGCTCCAGAAGGGGGAAGAAGACGTCCGCTACAATCTTCCTTAGGTCCTCACCCCTCTTTTCCGGGACGCCTCGGATTCTCAAGTTCTGTCTGCGACTTCTGTTCTCCTGATCCTCTAACCTATAACATATTTTTATCTGGTTTTGTTGCGTTATTTTAATTTGTTCTTTTAAGTCAGAGATTTCTCGCTCTTGTTGATCCATTATGTCTTCTGCCCTCTCGACTCTGGCCAAAAGGTTACCTAGATCTGTCCTCAACATACTTATTTCTGATTTAATCGAAGTTTCGAGTGCTTTAAACATCTCCGCAATTTAGTTTTTCGAGGGAAGTTCTATATCTTGTCTATGTTCCATCGTTCTAGATGATTCGTGCACATTTTGAATTAGTGATGACTCTGTTGATTGATTAGTAGTCTGGTCTCCCTTCTCGTTTTGGCCCTTTTTCCTCGTGTCCACCATAGTTGACGTTTGTGCTACTTGGTGGGCACCCCCCGGGCTCCCCCCCTTGGCTAGATACTGCTTAATTGAGCTCCCGGTGGTGCTTCCAGAAATGTTATCCTTTGGCGTCTTCGGTGGGCCCCCTTTCCCTGCTTTAGTTGTATTTCTGCTCATTATTTATCCCAGAGAGCTCTGTGAATAGGGTTTTGGGCACTTTGCCTTAATAATACAAATGACTCTTCGCAGTTCCAAGTCTAAGGCTATTTTTATATAGTTGTAATTGTCTTCTGAGGGTTTATATATTCCCCACCAGGCCCAAACCACTTAGGTCTCCGGGTTTTTTATGATTACAGGCAGAGTAGACACGTTATTTTCTGTCTCATGGATGCTGTAGGGGGACTAATGGTCCTTACTTCCGTCTTTGTTTTCTTGCCTCTCTTTTTAGGGGTTTACTGCTTTTTGGTGCTTTTTGTTTCCCCTTCCCGGTGTGTCTTGATGAGGTACACTTGCAGTAATGGCATCAATTTTCTAATGTCCCCTGTATGGTTACAGAGATACACTGTACTATTTATTATACTATTTATATGTACAATTTGTACTATTAATAAGGTACCTTAGTGTCTAATATATCATGCGCGACCTCTCCTGTAGGAAGATATCATGGTGTTACTCAGGCTGTTAGTGGTTTTCACTAGCCAGTATAGCCCTGTGCTCATACACTTGTATCTCCAGGTTCCTCTATCTCTAACAGGACAGTAGGATAGTGATGTAGATATTACAGATCTTTAACCAAAGTTTCGGGTTCTATGATACTATCAGCATTTACCACAGTATCTTTTGATATATTTAAATCACATATTTCCCGTGCGAGTGTCCTCTTTCCTGGTTATTTGTTTGTTATAGACTTAGAGCGGAAGTTAAATGTCCCAGGCTATAGTAGTGGTCCTGCGGCAGTACCAAGAAACCCAACAAACCTCTATGATGGAATATATAGTCGCAAAATAGGCCCTCCTCTTCTATCTCCTATTTACGTCAATGTAGCGGATTCCCCGCTAACCTGCCCACTGTTTCTGGGGCTGATGTTTATTAGACTGAAATTTTGTGTCACTGTCCCATTGTGAGTGATTTATACTAGTACATTAATCCTCGTGTCTTAGTACCACCTTAAGATCACATATATCCCTCATGTATCAGTATCCCTGGGGTTTAACCGTATGTCTAAGGGTTCTTCGCTGCAATATGTCCTATCCCTTCTGTGTGGACCGGTGTTACCCCTTCCAGGTTTTATTGTTTTGTTACTGTGCGGTGATGTAAGGCAGGTATAGCAGTATATATTAGAATATATTAGTCAGAATATTGGTCCATTGCCCGCCACCATTATATGTATCCAATATTCGATTCAAACGAGTACTAATAAGACTTCAATTTATACTGAATTGTAATTCCAGAGAAATTGACGGGGTTTATAATGTTTTGTATAACCTCATGTTATTTGATTCCCCGCTATGCATGTCAGTCAAGCAGGAAATACCACAAACCCCAATATTAGAACCGAAGCAATGTTCATATAGTGATCATAGTAGCCTTAGAGAACTGTACTTAACTGTATGCAGTGTCTCCTATTATCCAGTTCAGCCTCTGTCATACCTTGACTTTCACTCTGATGACATTTCATCCTTTAAGCACCGATTTCTAATATTCTCTTACCTCTGGAGATTAAGCAGGATAGCGTATCTCTTACCATTTGCTGACCATCTGTGCTACCTTCTTTTAAGGGTGGTGTGTTCTCTGTTATATGGTCCACCTTTAGAACGCTGCAGGTTTAGGGGGTCTCGGTCCGAGAGGAGATTTCAGCCAGATCCTCTCCTTCCAGCCGCCGTCTCACTGCCGAGTTTAGAAGGAGGAGGGGGGAGAGGGATCGGAGGGAGCCCCCGGGGAGAGCGTGGCCGTCACTCAATCAGCTGGGATCATGTCACAGCGGTCCAGATCTCACCGTAATCCGGTCTTCAGTCTCTTGGTTCCAGTGCCGGACACCGCGCTCCTCTCTTCTCCTTTCCTCATGGTCTATCTCCTCCGCTTGCTTTACTGTCAGAGTGAGGCCGCCAGGACGCCAGCTCACTGACACACCGCCAGCTCCTCCCTTCCTATCTGACGTCTCACGTCATCCCGCCCTGCTCCGCTGTCCTCTTATATTACGAATCATGACACCTGCATGCAGCAAGCCATCTCTCCCGGGCAAAGGCTCGTCGCCACTTTGCAGTACTTAGCGACGGGGAGAAGTCTCCAGGACATCAATTTCACGACTGGGATTTCCAGAGACCTGTTCTGCCATAATTCAAGTCCTGCAGAAGGACTATATTAGAGTAAGTTTCATCCTTTAACATCACATTCTATGTATTTAATGTTTGCTAATGTATTGTATTCATTTCATCATTCCATAATTACCATCATTGCAATATGCTGTGAATGTCCTCTTTGTCCTCATGCATGCTGTAAGCTTTTAATGTTCCTTTTTTGTCCTTCATGCATATTTGCCTTCACTAACCTCCCCAGCATGCTATCCTGGGCCCATACATACCTAGCCTAGTCACTTAACAGTGTATTTTGTCAGCTCCATTGTAGTGCTTACCCTAAACACCCCCTAAAATGTGTCCAAATGTTATTGTTGTCAGGCAGAGTGCAAGAGGCTTTTTTTGGGGGGCCCAAACTCATTTTTAACCCTCCCTCCCCCCCAAACCGCTAAGTCAACCGATACCAATACTCTGTCTGCTGACTTTGCCAAACTCATACACACTATACCTTCCTCTTTTGTGTTCATATTTATGGATGAATTCACCAAAGCATGTAGTGCAAGTGCCTGCCTGAATACTTTCAAATGGTACTGTTTAAAGTTTTTTTTTTTCCTATTATCTTGATAGGTGATTGCAGAATGTAAAAATGTGCTTCAATTTGGACAGTGTGTATTCATATTTTTGGGTTATGAAACTTCTAACCTGTTCCGTGGGCTGCCAATAGTGTAAGTAAGGAGGTGCTGGCCAAAGTAACACACATTATTTATGCATTCAGCTCACAATAAAGTGTTAGAGGGTTACCTGTCCAAAACATCTACCCCCCCACCATAATTTTTTTTCCAATGGGCCACCAGAGGGAGTGAGGAATCTAATAAGTTGACCTTATACTTTTGTCTTTAAATACTCATTTCACTAAATGTTATACTTATGTTGGCAAAGAATATTTGTGTCTAATCTGCTTGCAATGTTATGTGCAAAAGTACTTATTTTTTTTCTTGTTTGACTCCACAGTTTCATTCCAACCCACAGGAATGGCAGGCTGTGGCTTCCCAAATCCACCACCAGTGGGACTTTCCCAATTGTGGTCGTGCGATCAATGGCAAGCATGTCAGGATCATCTCACCACCCAACTCTGGGTCGTACTACTTCAACTATAAGGGGTTCAGTAGTATTGTGATGCTGGCGGTGGTGACGGCAAATTATGAATTCCTATACCTGGACATAGGGAAGAACGGTCGTATGTCTGATGGAGGAGTGATCGCCCAGACAGTGTTTTACCAGCTTCTCCAAAATGGCACCTTGGGGTTGCCACCTCCAGAGGATAATGTTGCAAGCCTCAAGTTCATGTTTGAGGCTTTGCTCTGGGGGAACTTCTGATAAGGCCATTGCCCATGAGGACCCTGACCCCAGAGCAAAGGGTTTTTAATTACTGGCTGGCCCATGCCAGAAGAGTGGTTGGGAATGCCTTTGGCATAATGGCCAGCTGGTTCAGGCATCAACATGGCCGAATACAAACTGAATCACATTGTGTTGCGCTGCTGCATTCTGCACGATTTTGTTTGCAAGAATGCAGCCAGCTATCTGGCCTCAGTTGCGACTGAGGCCGACTTTTTGCAAAAATCTACATCATATAAAAGGAGAGATCCAATAAGTACAAGTATATGGAAAGGGTTGGTATATGGAAGCAGGAAATACCGTACAAAACTTTTAAGGAATTTCCTTCACAAACATCTGATATGTTAATCATGCATTGTAGAAAGAGTGACCCGGGAACTAATTCCAAAGACAAACAATGGCTATAGGTCCTGGAAAGGAACCCATGCTGTGGGATGAGGAAGAAAGGAAAATATTAGGAAAATGGCACAAGGAAAGGGTAGGAGGAGGGAGGGGAGGATATAGGGGAGAGTAAATGTGGGACTGAAATTAGAGGGGGAAGTGTAGGGAGAGGAAAGAAAGGAAATAGTCACTAGGGAGGTCCCCGTCTTCCTCGAATTGAAAAGTATAGGTGAGTCAAGCTCCAAGGCTAGCCAGTAAACCAAGAATAAAGGGGAATTGATCATAAGGTTGGAACATTCTGAAGAATTTTGGAATTGAAGCCAACACGCCTGTGTTTCTGTGTATTTGGAGGAAGTGTCTCTTGCTATTATAGATGAGCCGAACAGCCCCCAGTTTGGTTCGCAGCAGAACATGCGAACAGGCAAAAAAAAATAAAGTCTATAGGACACGAACATGAAGAATCAAAAGTGCTCATTTTAAAGGCTTATATGCAAATTATTGCAATAAAAAGTGTTTTGGGACCCGGGTCCTGCCCCAGGGGACATGTATCAATGCAAAAAAAGTTTTTAAAATGGACGTTTTTTCGGGAGCAGTGATTTAAAAAAAATGAAATATTCCTTTAAATATGATGCCTGGGCGGTGTCCTTAGTATGCCTGTAAAGTAGCTCATCTTTCCCATGTTTACAACAATGCCATAGAAAAATTACATTTCTAAAGGAAAATATCATTTAAAACTGCTCGCTGCTGTAATGTATTGTTGGATTCCGGTAATATAGATAAAAATACCACAAAAAAAAGCCCACACAGATACTCTTGTTGGGTGCAGGAATGGGCCCTGTTGTGAAATATTATATCAAAAATTGTAATTACATACGGCTGTTAAACAGGGGCAGAAAAATTAGGCCTTGGGCATTGATGGTGGTTCCACAACACTGTAAGCCCTCACAGATACTCTTGTTGGGTGCAGGAACGGACCCTACTGTGAAATATTATATCAAAAATTGTAATTACATGCCCATGTTAAACAGGGGCAGAAAAATTATGCCTTTGTTGTTGGTGGTGGTGGTGCCACAACACTATAAGCCCTCACAGTTATTCTTGCTGGGTGCAGGAACAGGCCCTGGGTTAAAATATTATAACAAAATTGTAATTACATGCTCCTGTTAAACAGGGGCAGAAAATTGGGCCTTGAGTGGTGGTGGTGCCCTAAATCAAAAATATTGTTGGAAGCTAACATTATCAAGATTGAGGATGAATAGGATAGTTGGCATAGGCAGTCTTCAAGGGATCCCACATCCATAGTAAATTCAAACAGTTACATCAGCACCAGGTGCTTGATAGCTGCTGATCGAAGAGTGATTTATTTTTATTAATGTGAGCCTATCAACAGAGTCTGTGGACAGGTGCATTCTTTGATCCAGTACAAACCCTCTAGCAGGACTGAATGTGCATTCAGAAAGCATGCTGGATGCAGGACAAGCCAGAAGCTCAATTGCATATTGAGCAAGTTCTAGCCAGTGGTCCATCCTCCAGACCCAGTAACCCAGTGGATGCTCTGTTGGAAAGGTCTCCAAGTCTGCACTTGCCCCTAGATATTCCTGTGCAAACACTGGTGATGGTTGCTTCAACCGATCAGATCTTGGAGCTGAGGACTGACAACTTTTTAAAGGCACCAGTCAACTGGCCACCTTCTCCACCGCTCTTTCTCTGACTGAACGAAGCCTCAGTAACACGTTGTCCAGCACCAGGAAATTGTAACCTCCCAGGGTCTGGAAATGCGTTGCACAAACCTTTCTTCAAGGCCTCCCAAAGATGTTTCATCCTCTGCTCCCTCTGCAAAGGCAGGATGAGTTCTGCAACCTTACCCTTGTAACATGGATCAAGAAGGGTTGCCAGCCAGGAATGATCCCTCTCCTTGACACCACGAATCCTAGGGTCCTTTTGCAGGCTTTGCAGAATCAGGGAGGCCATGCAGTGTAAGTTTGCAGAGGCATTCGATTCTGAGTCCTCTGGGTCACTAAGGACCACATGATCTGTAACTACCTCCTCGCAGCCACGTACAACTCCTTCTGTTTCTGGGTACTGAAAATCATCCTTTGAAGGCTGCTGCTGAGTGTTATCCTCTACATCCACGCTGACACAATCCTCCTCCTCTCCTTCCTGTGTGTTTGGCAGGCCTGCAGGAATGCTATCTGGAAAACAGGGTCCTTGAGAGGCAAGGGAGTCCTCCTCTTCCTCTCGCTGTTCTGCCTCAAGTGCCCCGTCCATGATTCCACCAAGCTTGTGCTCCAACAGGAAGACTAGAGGGAAAGTGTCCCTGATGCATGCATTGTCACTGCTCACAATTAGGAATGAGCTTGCAGGAATGTTATCTGGAAAACGGGGGCCTTGAGAGGCAAGAGAGTCCTCCTCTTCCTCTCACTGTTCTGCCTCAAGTGCCCCGTCCATGATTCCACCAAGCTTGTGCTCCAACTGGAAGACTAGAGGGAAAGTGTCCCTGATGCATGCATTGTCACTGCTCACCATTAGGGATGAGCTTCGAGTTCGAGTCGAACTCATGTTCGACTCGAACATCGGCTGTTCGCCATTTCGATGAACAGTGAGCAATTTGGGGTGTTCGCGGCAAATTCAAAAGCCGCGGAACACCCTTTAAAAGTCTATAGGAGAAATCAAAAGTGCTCATTTTAAAAGCTTATATGCAAGTTATTGTCATAAAAAGTGTTTGGGGACCTGGGTCCTGCCCCAGAGGACATGGATCAATGCAAAAAAAAGTTTTAAAAACGGCCGTTTTTTCAGGAGCAGTGATTTTAATAATGCTTAAAGTGAAACAATAAAAGTGTAAAAGTGTAATATCCCTTTAAATTTCATACCTGGGGGGTGTCTATAGTATGCCTGTAAAGAGGCACATGTTTCCCGTGTTTAGAACAGTCTGACAGCAAAATGACATTTCAAAGGAAAAAAAGTCATTTAAAACTACTCGCGGCTATTAATGAATTGCCGGTCCAACAATACACATAAAAGTTCATTGATAAAAACGGCATGGGAATTCCCCACAGGGGAACCCCGAACCAAAATTTTTTAAAAAATGACGTGGATTCCCCCTAAATTCCATACCAGGCCCTTCAGGTCTGGTATGGATATTAAGGGGAACCCCGGACAAAATGTTTTAAAAAATGGCGTGGGGTCCCCCTCAAAATCTATACCAGACCCTTCAGGTCTGGTATGGATTTTAAGGGGAACCCTGCGCCTAAATAAAAAATTGGGGTGGAGTCTCCCCAAAAATCCATACCAGACCATTATCCGAGCACGCAACCTGGCAGGCCGCAGGAAAAGAGGGGGGGCGAGAGAGCGCCCCCCCTCCTGAACCGTACCAGGCCACATACCCTCAACATTGGGAGGGTGCTTTGGGGAGCCCCCTGTAACGAGCCCCTGCTTGCTCAATTCCACTCTCCCGACACTCCTCTGCAGGTATAGATTCAGATTGCAGATCGCAACATCTGATGGTTCGGTCATCCAATGCTCTGGGATTCGAACTACAGCTATGTGCCAATCAAATCCAGTTGTGATAGCTCAGAACAAATACCAGGCAGGCTGTATGTAAGTTCAAACAGGAATCTCATTTTTATTGGATGCACACAACACAATTTTATACACAGCAGTTTGAACACCCCACCCCCAACAACCACTTTCCTATTGGTCAATTGTAAAGTACACTTTAGTCTTCAATTAAGGTCCTCTTGGCCATGCAAATGAGGATTTGAAACAGGGTCAGCAGGGATTGGTCCGATAGCTTGAATAGGAGGACTGATATGTGTGACACAGAGAAGCCCCAGAGGGTAATTAAAGTACATAAACAAACAGTCAAACACAGAACAATGCCTTCCTTCCAGACCATGGAGCCGTCTGGAGGGGGTTAGCCTTAAAACAGGGCAGCAGATCACCCCCAATGTGTAATAGAATCCAAGGGAAATACTTCAGTATTCCAAGCTTCATGACACCCCCAAAACACCTTGTCCTCATGTTGATGGGGACAAGGGCCTCATCTCCACAACCCTTGCCCAGTGGTTGTGGGGGTCTGCGGGGGGGGGAGATTATCGGAATCTGGAAGCCCCCTTTAACAAAGGGACCCCCAGATCCCACCCCCCCGTGTGAAATGGTGAGGGGGTACTTGTACCCCTACCATTTCACAAAAAAAGTGTAAAAATGTTAAAAATCACATGAGACAGTTTTTGACAATTCCTTTATTTAAATGCTTCTTCTTTCTTCTATCTTCTATCTTCTTTCTTCTATGTTCCTTCGGTTTCTTCCTCCATCTTCTTCTTCTGGTTCTTCTGGTTCTTCCTCTGGTGTTCTCATCCAGCATCTTTCTGTGCGGTGCTGGCATCTTCTTCCCTTCGTCTTCTGGGCCGCTCCGCATCCAGCATGATGGGATGGGAGGCTCCCACTGTGTGACGCTTCTCCTTTACTGACGGTTCTTAAATAACGGAGGACAGGGCCACCCGGTGACCCCGCCCCCCTCTGACGCACGGGGACTTCCCTGGGGCATTACCCGTGACATCAGAGGGGGGTGGACAGGAAAGTCACCGTGCGTCAGAGGGGGGCGGGGTCACCGGGTGGCCCCACACTCCGTTATTTAAGAACCGTCAGAAGAGGAGAAGCGTCACACAGCGGAGCCTCCCATCCCATCATGCTGGATGCGGAGCGGCCCAGAAGATGAAGGGAAGAAGACGCCGGCACTGCGGAGGAAGATGCCAGACGAGAACACCGGAGGAAGAACCAGAAGAACCAGAAGAAGAAGAAGATGGAGGAAGAAATCGAAGGAAGATAGAAGAAAGAAGATGGAAGATAGAAGAAAGAAGATAGAAGAAAGAAGATAGAAGAAAGAAGAAGCATTTAAATAAAGGAATCGTCAAAAACTGTCTCTTGTCATTTTTAACATTTTTGACACTTTTTTTGTGAAATGGTAGAGGTACTTTTGTACTCCCTTACCATTTCACACGGGGGGGCGGGATCTGGGGGTCCCCTTGTTAAAGGGGGCTTCCAGATTTCGATAAGCCCCCCGCCCACAGACACCCACAACCACCGGGTTGTGGGGATGAGGCCCTCGTCACCATCAACATGGGGACAAGGTGTTTTGGGGGGCTACCCCAAAGCACCCTCCCAATGTTCAGGGCATGTGGCCTGGTACGGTTCAGGAGGGGGGGTGCTCTCTCATCCCCCTCTTTTCCTGCGGCCTTCCAGGTTGCGTGCTCGGAAAAGGGTCTGGTATGGATTTTTGGGGAGACCCCACTCCATTTTTTTTTAAATCTTGGTGCGGGGTTCCCCTTAAAATCCATACCAGACCTGAAGGGTCTGTTAAAGATTTTGAGGGGGACCCCACGCCATTTTTTTTTATTTAGGCCGGGGTTCCCATTAATATCCATACCAGATCTGAAGGGCCTGGTATGGAATTTAGGGGGACCCCCACGTCATTTTTTTAAAATTTTGGTTCGGGTTTCCCTGAAGGGGAACATCATTTAATAGAAATGCAGCCGGGTCATTCCCAAGAGACACACCTGTGATATCCTTAATTGTTTCCTCAACCATTTCCCAAAAGCCCTTGATCTTCTCGCTGTCCCAAAATATGTGCAACATCGTGCCCTCCGCTCTCATACAATGCCAGCACATACTTGAAGTCTGTGGGATTATTTTATGTAGAACAGAGGGTGTTCTGTACCACCTAGTGAGGATTTTATATCCTCCCTCTTGGTACCTGCTAGCAATCGATGTCTTATGTATAGATTTTAACATTTTAACCTTCTGTCTTTGAGAGAACGTTACCCCTATCTCTCTCTCCCAAGCTTGAATGAAATTAAGCTCCTGTGGGGCTTCCAGATTCGTTAGTACCTCATAAAAGTGTGATTGGGAATGTCTCATACTCTCTCCGTCTAAACATCTCCGCTCGAAACAAGATAGGTCCCGTATCACTGGATAAGTTTTAATTTTCGAATGGATAAATGCTCCTAACTGCATAGCCCTGAGATAATCTAAGTTGGATGACACTTCTCCCTCTATCTCACCTCGTGTCATCAAGCAGCTACCCCTAGAAAAGTGCATGAGCCTGCTTCTCCCCCTTTGTTTTAGTACCTCATAACTCCGATCTAATAGGCCAGGTTGAAAGTCTGGTGAACCCAGCACCGGGGCCATAGGGCTCGGATGAGATGAAAGGTTTGTCTTTTTAAAGATCGTATTGATAGTACGAATGGTTGCGCCTGTCAGTGGATGTTTGTTCGCTATTATAGGTAGTTTCGATTTTGCTATCCATGATAGGCCCTCCAAGGGGATTTTAACCGTCGCTTGTTCTAACTGTACGTGTGGTTTCCTTACGGAGGCGCACCATTCCACCACTCTAGCTAACTGTGAGGCTTCCTGATATCTCACTGGGTCTGGAAAGCCAATACCTCCTTTTTCTTTTGGGAGCACTAAAATATTTCTCCTTACTCTTGCTGTCTTCCCTGCCCAAATGAACCTCGGAAACCTTGATCTAAGGTCCCTCAGGAAGCACAACACTTTTTATGACAATAACTTCCATATAAGCCTTTAAAATTAGCACTTTTGATTATTTATGTTCGTGTCCCATAGACTTTAATGGTGTTCGCGTGTTCGAACAAATTTTTTGTCTGTTTGCATGTTTTGGTGCGAACCGAACAGGGGGGTGTTCGGCTCATCCCTACTCACCATCCTTGTGGCCTCCTCAAATGGTGACAGGACAGTGCATGCATCTTTGATCAGTAGCCACTGGCATGGTGAAAAGATGAAAAGAAACCAAGCTCCCCTGACTCTGTCCTGGTGCCATACTCGCACAGGTATTAATTGATGGCCCTCTGCTGTGTGTGCAGCCGCTGCAGCATTGCCAACATTGAGCTCCACCTGGTGGGCATGTCACAAATGAGGCGGTTGGTGGGCAGGTTGCATTCCCTTTGAATGTCAGCCAGCCGAGCACTGGCATTGTATGACCGGCAGAAATTACCAGAGACTTTTCTGGCCTGCCTCAGGAGATCCTGTAAGCCTGGGTACCTGCTCAAGAACCACTGCACCACCAAATTTAGGATGTGTGCCAAACATGGAACAATGGTCAAGTGTACCTGTCGAAGGACGGAGAAAATTCAGGGGTTACATAGTTACATATAGTTACATAGTTAGTCAGGTTGAAAAAAGACACAATCCATCCAGTTCAACCTTAAAAACAATAAATAAATAAAATAAAAAATATCGTACAATCCAATATACTCAATTTTATACCCTCAGTTGATCCAGAGGAAGGCAAAAAACCCCAGCAGAGCATGCTCCAATTTGCTACAGCAGGGGAAGAAAATTACTTCCTGATCCCCCAAGAGGCAATCGGATTTTCCCTGGATCAACTTTACCTATAAATGTTAGTACCCAGTTATATTATGTACATTTAGGAAAGTATCCAGGCCTTTCGTAAAGCAATCTACTGAGCTGGCCAGAACCACCTCTGGCAGGAGTCTATTCAACATTTTCACAGCTTTTACTGTGAAGAAACCTTTGCGTATTTGGAGATGAAATCTCTTTTCCTCTAGACATAAAGAGTGCCCCTGTGTTCTCTGAGTTGACCGTAAATAGAATATCTCAACACTATTCACTATATGGACCCCTTATATATTTGAACATGTTGATCATATCCCCCCCCTATTCTCCTCTTCTCACAAGTGAATAAATTCAGTTCCTCTAATCTTTCCTCATAGCTGAGCTCCTCCATGCCTCTTATCAGTTTTGTTGCCCTTTTCTGCACTTTCTCCAGTTCCCCAATATCCTTTTTGAGAACTGGTGCCCAAAACTGAACTGCATATTCCAGATGAGGTCTTACTAATGATTTGAACAGGGGCAAAATTATATCTCTCTCTCTAGAGTCCATACCTCTCTTAATACAAGTTGGGACTTTGCTCGCTTTGGAAACCGCAGCTTGGCATTGCATGCTATTATTGAGCTTATGATCTACCAAAGCCCCCAGATCCTTCTCCACCACGGATTCCCTAAGTTGTACTCCCCCTAGCATGTATGATGCATGCATATTCTTAGCCCCCAAGTGCATAACTTTACATTTCTCAACATTAAACCTCATTTGCCACATAGTCACCCAATTAGACAGTGCATTGGGGTCGGCTTGTAAATTGGAGACATCCTGTAAGGACGTTATTTCACTGCATAGCTTGGTGTCATCTGCAAAGACAGAAATGTTACTTTCAATCCCAGACCCAATATCATTTATAAAGATATTAAAAAGTAAGGGTCCCAGCACTGAACCTTGGAGTACACCACTGATAACCTTAGACCATTCAGAGTAAGAATGATTAACCACTACTCTCTGAATTCTGTCTTTAGCCAGTTTTCTATCCATTTCCAAACTGATATTTCAAAGCCTGTAGACTTTACCTTACACATGAGCCACGTGTGGGGAACTGTGTCGAACGCTTTTGCAAAATCCAAGTATACCACATCCACAGCCACCCCTCTGTCCAAGGTTTTACTTACCTCTTCATAAAAAGAAATCAGGTTTGTCTGACAACTTCTGTCTTTCATGAATCCATGCTGTCTGTTGCTTGAAATGTTTTTGTTTTCCAGCAAGAACTTGTCTATGTGGTCTTTTATTAAACGTTCCAGTATCTTCCTGACTATAGAAATGAAACTAACAGGTCTATAGTTACTTGGTAAAGACTTTGATCCCTTTTTAAATATAGGCACCACGTTCACCCTGCGCTAATCCAGTGGTACTATTCCCATCATTAATGAGTCCCTAAAAATTAGATACAATGGCTTTGAAACTACAGAGCTCAATTCTTTTAGGATCCGTGGGTGGATGCCATCAGGTCCAGGTGCTTTATCCACCTTTATTCTGTCTAAATAATTCTGGACCATATCACTTTTGAGCCATTGTGGATCATTTGGGGCTGTGTCACTAAAACCCCCATTATGGACATAAGCTCCCCCATGCTCCTTTGTATACACAGAGCTGAAGAAAGTATTTAATAAATTTGCCTTCTCTTTGTCCCCAGTCACCCACTCTAGATTATTTTGTAAAGGGCCTACATGCTCAGACCTGGCGTTTTTACTATTAATATATCTAAAGAATTTTTGGGGGTTTGTCCTACTATCTTTTGCAATCTGTTGTTCGTTTTGAATTTTTGCATCCTTGATTTCCTTTTTACATGTTCTGTTAAATTCTTTGTAACATTTAAACGATACTAGTGTTCCTTCATTTTTATATTTTTTAAAAGCGCTTTTCTTATTGTTTATAGCTTTTTTTAACTTTGTCCGTGAGCCACATAGGTTTTGTTTTTAGCCTTTTAAACGTATTGCTCATGGGAATATACTTTTCAGTGAGGTCCCAAACAGACTTTTTGAAGAATTCCCATTTCTGTTCTGTGTTTATTAGGGATGAGCCAAACACCCCCAGTTTGGTTCGCACCAGAACCAGCGAACGGACTGAAAATTTGCACAAATGTTAGAACCCTATTGAAGTCTATGGGACTTGAACGTTTGAAATCAAAAGTGCTAATTTTAAAGGCTAATTTGCATGGTATTGTCCTAAAAAGGGTTTGGGGACCCGGGTCCTGCCCCAGGGGACATGTATCAATGCAAAAAAAAGTTTTAAAAGCGTCCATTTTTTCGGGAGCAGTGATTTTAATGATGCTTAAAGTGAAAAAAAAAAGTGAAATATTCCATTATATATTGTACCTGGGGGGTGTCTATAGTATGCCTGTAAAGTGGCGCGTGTTTCCCGTGCTTAGAACAGTCCCTGCTCAAAATGACATTTTTAAAGGAATAAAAGTCATTTAACACTGCTTACGGCTTTAACCACTTCAGCCCCGGAAGGATTTACCCCCTTCCTGACCAGAGTACTTTTTACAATTTGGCACTGCGTCGCTTTAACTGCTAATTGCGCGGTCATGCAATGCTGTACCCAAACGAAATTTACGTCCTTTTCTTCCCACAAATAGAGCTTTCTTTTAATGGTATTTGATCACCTCTGCCGTTTTTATTTTTTGCGCTATAAACGCAAAAAGACCGAAAATTTTGAAAAAAAATGATGTTTTCTACTTTTTGTTATAAAAAAAATCCAATAAACTCAATTTTAGTCATACATTTAGGCCAAAATGTATTCGGCCACATGTCTTTGGTAAAAAAAATGTCAATAAGTGTATATTTATTGGTTTCCGCAAAAGTTATAGCGCCTAAAAACTAGGGTAGATTTTCTGGAATTTACACAGCCTTTAATTTATGTCATGTCATTTCTTGAGGTGCTAAAATGGCAGGGCAGTACAAACCCCCCCAAATGACCCCATTTTGGAAAGTAGACACCCCAAGGAAATTGCTGAGAGGCATGTTGAGCCCATTGAATATTATTTTTTTTGTCCCATGTGATTGAATTTGAGTAAATTTTGATTTCACTGCCTGTCACAGTTTCAGAGGTCATGGAATGCCCAGATGGCACAACCCCCCCCCCAAATGACCCCATTTTGGAAAGTAGACACCCCAAGCTATTTGCTGAGAGGCATGGTGAGTATTTTGCAGCTCTTATTTGTTTTTGAAAATTAAGAAAGACAAGAAAAAAACATTTTTTTTTCTTTTTTCAATTTTCAAAACTTTGTGACAAAAAGTGAGGTCTGCAAAATACTCACTATACCTCTCAGCAAATAGCTTGGGGTGTCTACTTTCTAAAATAGGGTCATTTGGGGGGGGGGTTGCCACCTGGGCATTCCATGGCCTCCGAAACTGTGATAGCCAGTGAAGAGTGAAATCAAAAATTTACGCCCTTAGAAAGCCTGAAGGCGGTGCTTGGTTTTTGGGGTCCCGTACACGGCTAGGCTCCCAAAAAGTCTCACACATGTGGTATCCCCATACTCAGGAGAAGCAACAGAATGTATTTTGGGGTGTAATGTCACATATCCCCATGGCATGTTTGAGCAATATATCATTTAGTGACAACTTTGTGCAAAAAAAAAAATTGGCTTTTTCCCACAACTTGTGTCACAATATAAAATATTCCATGGACTCGACATGCCTCTCAGCAAATAGCTTGGGGTGTCTACTTTTCAAAATGGGGTCATTTGGGGGGGGTTTGAACTGTTCTGGCATTTTATGCACAACATTTAGAAGCTTATGTCACACATCACCCACTCTTCCAATCACTTGAAGACAGAGCCCTTTCTGACACTTTTTGTTTACATGAAAAAAATATTTTTTTTTAACGAAAATTACTTTGAACCCCCAAACATTATATATATATATTTTTTTTTTAAAGATTTTATTGAGGTTTTTACAACATAACAAAGGTATGAATAATAAGGTTACAGAATCAGGAATTCAGGGTTTTTCAACATAGCAAAAATACAGAGTAAATGTACAGTGTATACATTGAACTTCCACTTATTGTACTCAGTCGATGATAGTGGATGTATGCGTTTCAAGGGGGGTATCAACGACTGTGTAGGAAACTAAGTATTCATGGGCAAGTGTCCCTTTGGGTTCGAAGCGTTCAAGGTGCATCTGTGGTTTTGTAAACCAGTGGGGCAATGCGTGTGTTGGAGAGACAAACCTAAACGGATCATCCCAACACCCGTTCACCCCCATCGGGAACTATCTGTGGGCGGGTGGGGGCCATCGAGATGCATTTAGTTGGTAGTTTATTTGTGGATCGTCTGTGGGCAGGCGTTAAAACGCCTCTATGTGCTAGATTAATGCCGAGATCTGGCCAGTCTTTGTTAGGATTTAGGCATGTCTTGTTATGATATTACCCCATATAGGATAGGTGATGGGGTTTGTAACCCAGGTAGTCCATTGTTATATATCTGGCTGCCCACTTTTGGTGGGCGAGAAAAAGAAAAAGGGGGGGGGGGGGGAATGGGATATGAGTGACGAATTATTTGTATGTCTTGGGTGGAGTCTAACTAGTCTCCCTCCTGTGGAAATTCAAGTATTTGAGTGGGGAATGTCAGTGCCTGTGGAGTTTCTATAATGCAGCCAACAGGCCCAGGTGTTTTGAAATTTAGTGGGAGTTTCTTTTGCTTGGTGGATAAGTCTCTCCATGTCGGCTGTTTTCTCTACACGGCGGAGCCATTTAGAGACTGTAGGTGGGTCTGTGCTATTCCAATGCACCGGTATACATTGGGTGGCGGCATTAATCAGGTGTAGGATGAGGGATTTTTTGTACGTCTTCAGGGGAGTAGAGGTGTGGTGAAGCAAGTATTGTGTTGGAGTGAAGTCCGGATTGTATGTTGTGATTTGCGAGATCAAGTGATGAATTTCCTGCCAGAATGGTTGGATCATTGGACAATCCCACCAAATATGAAGTAGTGATCCTTGAGCGGAGTTGCATCTCCAGCAGAGCGGGGAGACACTGGGTAAAAATCTGTGTATTTTATCGGGTGTCCTATACCATCTGGAGTATATTTTATATCTGTTTTCTTGCGCGGAAATGTTGATGGTCCCTTTGTGTACGTGTTCATATATGTTGTCCCACTCTTCTTTTGAGAAGTCGGTGGCTAGTTCTGTCTCCCATTGTTGGTTTGTCTTGGCGTTTGGGTTGTTTTCAGAAAACAATAGTACGTACAGTGCTGATATTAGGTGTCTCTGGGGTTCCGTACTGGTGCAAATGTGTTCAAAGGGGGTTAGATCTCTATGCCAATGTGCTATAGATGGGGTGTGTTGGAGAAAATGTCTGATTTGAAGATATTTAAAAAAGGGTAAATTAAGATCTGGGAGGGCAGAACGTAACGCCGGGTAAGCAAGGAGTTCCTCGTTATGAAAGAATTGGTGGGCTCTGATTTGTGGATTATTAGTGGAGTCTGGCGTATTATGTCCTATGAGGCCCGGTAGGAAGTCAGGATTTTGTGTTAGTGGGGTCAAGGGCCCAGGGGATGGAGTTATATTGAGTGATTTGCATGCTAAGTTAAAGTTAAGCAGTGTGGGACCTATTAGTGGGTGGGCGGAACATTCTTTTGGTACAGATGTTTTGGTTATCCAGGGAAGGTATGATATTGGTATGTGGGCAAAGGCGTTTTCAATCTGGATCCAAGCTTTGTTGTGAGCGTGTACATGCCAATCGACAATTCTGGTGAGTTGGGATGCCCAGTAATACTTGTGAATATCCGGGAGGCCTATTCCACCTTTCCGTTTGGGCATGGTCAATTTGTTCCAGCTCAATCTGGGTGTGATCGAGGACCACAAGAAGGTTCTACACATTCTTCTGTACAATGCAAAAAATGAGGAGGGGAGCTTGATGAGGATCGCTTGCAGGAGATAGGGGATTCTGGGAAGGACATTCATCTTTAAGATGGCGGTTCTGCCAAACCATGAAAAGTGACCCTTGTGCCAATTGCGTAGCTCTCTTTGGATTTTCTGCATGGCTGGTAAGAAGTTTGTGGCATATAATTCAGATAGTTTGGTGGTAATCTTAGTGCCCAAGTATGTTATTGCATGCGGTTCCCAACTGAAAGGGAAGTTGTGTTGGCATTGGGCCACAGTCTTGGTTGGGAGCGTAATATTCAGGGCTTTAGATTTGCCAAAGTTGATCTGTAGGTTGGAAAGTTGTTTGAATAGGTCAAAGTCTTGAAGGAGATTGGGAATGGTGGTTATGGGGTCTGAAAGGAATAGTAGGATGTCGTCCGCATAAGCAGCGATTTTGTATTGTGTATGTTTGATGCCAATCCCTTTAATGTCGGGGTTCTCTCTCAATATTATATTTTTTTAAAGCAAATGCCACACAGATTAAAATGGTGGGTGTTTCATTTTTTTTTCACACAGTATTTGCGCAGCGATTTTTCAAACGCATTTTTTGGGGAAAAAACACACTTTTTTAAATTTTAGTGCACTAAAACACACTATATTGCCCAAATGTTTGATGATATAAAAAAGATGATCTTAGGCCGAGTACATGGATACCAAACATGATATGCTTTAAAATTGCGCACAAACGTGCAGTGGCGACAAACTAAATACATTTTTAAAGCCTTTAAAAGCCTTTACAGGTTACCACTTTAGATTTACAGAGGAGGTCTACTGCTAAAATTACTGCCCTCGATCTGACCTTTGCGGTGATACCTCACATACAAGGTGCAATTGCTGTTTACATGTGACGCCAGACCGACGCTTGCGTTCGCCTTTGCGCGAGAGCAGGGGGGGGACAGGGGTGCTTTTTTTTTTTTTTCTTTATTATTTTTTTGCTTTTTTATCTTATTTTTAAACTGTTCCTTTCATTTTTTTTAATCATTTTTATTGTTATCTCAGGGAATGTAAACTTCCCCTATGATAGCAATAGGTAGTGACAGGTACTCTTTTTTGAAAAAATTGGGGTCTATTAGACCCTAGATCTCTCCTCTGCCCTCAAAGCATCTGACCACACCAAGATCGGTGTGATAAAATGCTTTCCCAATTTCCCAATGGCGCTGTTTACATCCGTCATGAAATGCTCGTAGCTTCCGGTTTCTAAGCCCATAGAGATGTTTGGAGCCACTCTGGTATCTGATCAGCTTGATGTTCAGCTGGCTGAATCACCGGCTGCATTCTCAGGTTCCCTGTTGGGACAGGAGAGCCATAGAAAAACATGGAAGACGGTGGGGGGAGGGCATTCCCTCTCACTGCTTGTAAAAGCAGTCTAGAGGCTAATTAGCCGCTAGGATTGCTTTTACATGAAAATGACCGCTGGCTGAAAAGAATGATACCAAGAAGATACCTAAACCTGCAGGCATCATTCTGGTATAACCACTCAAAGTCCAGCAACATACCAGTACATTGCTGGTCCTTGTTGGGTATATATTGTAATCTTTTTTTTTTTATGCAGCCTGTGGGCTGAACGAAAAAAAGAGATTGATCTGTGGGTATGCCCACCATTAGAATACCTCCCTTCATCCACCCACTTCTAATGATGGGCATACATGCACCGTTTATATATGCCGAAGCATGGGGGCATCCTCCCGCAAAAGGTAGGAGCAAATCGCTCCTCCGCCCCTGCTGCCCCCATGCTTCGGCACATATCACCTTCGACAGCGCTGGAGTCACGGCTTTATATATCGTGGGAGCAAACGCTGTTGCTGTCAAGATAAATAAATCTGCACTGCAGCTGAATGGCGTACCTGAAGACAAAAAAATGGTTAACAATAAACCATAGTAACCAACTGCTCGAGTGGTGGCCAATGGATGCCCCTCTCGGGAATTTGGCCTAAGCAGAGGAACGAGGCAGGGATGCCCGCTCTCCCCTTTGCTGTATGCTCTGGCATCGGAACCCCTCGCCGTGTCCATCCGTACTAACCAGGAGATAATAGGTTTGACATTTGGATCCCTTACCAAGAAAATTAGCCTCTATGCAGATGACACCCTCCTCTACCTGGCAGACCCTGGCCTCTCTCTACACACAGCTCTTAACATAATTGAACAATTCGGGAAATTCTCGGGCTTGAGGATTAATTGGGGAAAGTCACAGATATTACCAATTGATAGTTTCCCGCCTACAGAATCACAGTCTAATTTACCCCTTCAACGGGTGGATATAATAAAATACCTTGGCGTTAAAATATCCAAAAATCCAGTAGACTATATTTTCTTGAATATTGAACCATTATTTTCCCTAATTAAATCTAAGATCCAGGTCTGGTCCCGCCTCCCTTTGGGAATATGGGGTCGGGTCAACTTAATAAAGATGGTACTACTGCCCAAGGTACTGTACGTCTTATGGCATTCTCCAGTATATCTACCCCTCAAGTATTTTAAACTCTTAGAAGCACTACTTAAACCATTTATATGGGGGAAATCTAGACACAAACTCTCATGGCAAACACTTAAAAATTCAACGGATATGGGTGGAACAGCACTACCTGATTTTAATCACTATTATATTGCGTCACAACTATCCCAATTATTTCACATTGACAAAACTGACAAGGAACGCTTTCTCATTCTACTAAGCCCCCGTTGGGCTCAGCATACTGGGGACCCAATAAACGGGATAGCAGTGGGTGTAGGGAACACACAGTCAAAAGATTATAGACATTCTCTGCTGTATCATTATAGACGTGTATGGGAATTGGCTTCTTCTAAATTAGAGACACCATCATTTAATGACTATACACCACTTTGGCATAATAACAAGCTGCAGGAACTTAATAGAATCCAGAACTCAGATCTATGGGCGGCCAAGGGCATATACTATTTACACCATCTGCTCACAAATGGAACTTGTAAAACGTTTGAAGCACTTAAGATGGAGTTCCAGATTCCGAATCAAATGTTTTTTTTGTTATCACCAGATCCGTCATGCGATCCAAACGCAGTTTTCACAGGGTCTTCCACAGCCCACTCCTAACTCTATTATAGCCATAGTCAAAGATACAGACTCAAAAAAACTCATTTCCTGTTTTTACAACATGCTGTCCGCCCAGGATGAAGAGTGGGAGAGGGCCTATTAGGGTAGAAAAGAAGTCAACACCACGTCCAATGTGTGGAACTGAATCAGGCACATTCTTTCACCTTATATGGTCCTGTCATAAGATACAAGACTACTGGAAACAAATAGTTACCTTCTTACATGACGACATGGGGTCTCCACTAACCCTTGACCCAAAGCAATGCCTTCTGGGGATTTTTCCAGATGTACTAGACAAATTCACACTAATATTCCTACATGAAACTTTATTTTCGGCTAGGAAAATCATTGCCAGAGAATGGATGAGATCTGAACCCCCTGGTGGACTGGAAAAAGTCCACTAACCCTTGACCCAAAGCAATGCCTTCTGGGGATTTTTCCAGATGTACTAGACAAATTCACACTAATATTCCTACATGAAACTTTATTTTCGGCTAGGAAAATCATTGCCAGAGAATGGATGAGATCTGAACCCCCTGGTGGACTGGAAAAGGGATATCAACACAACCCTTCCATATAAAAAATTCCTGTATATTAACAGAGGTTGTCCAAATAAATATAACAGAGTATGGGATAGATGGTTACAAGAGTCTACGATATGCACATAAACGGTGCTTATCCTGATACTTACTCGGTATGAGTATGGAAGTGTACAGACTATATCAGAACTTAAAGAACTAACTATATGATAGAAATATATGTGTGTCATGTTCTTTGTGTACGGAATATTTTCTGTATGATGTTAAACATGCGTACCAATACTTTCCATGTATTATGTACAATCTTGCAAATAAAAAAAGTTTGTTATAACGTAAAAAAACAATAAACCATAATAAACAGTAAAGTAAAATATAATTGCATACCTGAAAAGCAAACATGATAAAACATAATAACAATAAAACATTGCAGAATAGAATACAGTAAAAAAGAGAAGAACAGGGGGGCAGGAGGCAGAGCCTAGCGGAGCAGACATGCATTGTTAGAGCTCCACACCGCTGAGGAGAGAAGAGAAGGACAAAGCGGAGCCTGCAGGCTCAAAAGGTATCCATTTGAACCTTTTTGCCCCAGGGAACAAACTGTGAAAGTTTGGGCAGGAAATATGGTACTGGGAGGAAACCGTGGCAGAAATAAAAATCACCTCACAAAGAGCTCACAGGCACTCACTGCAGCTGAAGCAGCTCCAGTCACCTCACAATATACAGCATCAGGGCGCTCTCACAGACAGAAAATGTCACAGCAAGACTCTCCATTTGAGTCAGATACAGAACAAATCCTCTCACAAACTTCTCCACAAGCCTCCTCAGTATCCCCAGTAATATTATTACAATATGAAAAGATGATTCATAAGGCTTTAAAACAAACCTCAGACCAAATAACAAAAAGCCTAACCAAAGAAATAAGAGAGCTGGGAAACCGCACCGCAGCCTTAGAAATAAAAATGGATGAAATTGAAATTACAACCCAAGAAAATATAACAGAATTGGAACAATTAAAAAAAGAGAATTTAATACTTCAAACTAAGCTCGAAGATTACGAAAATAGAGCCAGACGTTCAAACTTGCGCATAAGGGGAATACCTGAAACTGTGACAGACCTGCAATCTACTATTACTGCTCTATTACAAGAACTAAAGCCAGATATCCCTATTGAACTTTTAGAACTGGACAGAGTACACAGAGCCTTCACAGCCAAAAAGAAAGATGGACCCCCACGTGATATAATCACAAAATTTCATTATTACAGAACGAAAGAACAAATACTAATTGCTGCAAGAGCAAAAAAGGAACTTAATTTTCAAGGACACAATTATCAAATTTTTGCTGACCTATCCCAACTTACTATTACTAAAAGACGATCCATGAAACCCCAACTAATGGAACTGCAGCGCCACAACATTATGTATCAATGGGGTTTCCCCTTTTCAGTCAGATTTAACTACCAAGGTACAATTTACAGAAGCAGATCAGCAGATGAACTACAACAAACCCTTTTAAAATTAAATCTGACAGAACCCACAAGCAGCAACACTCCCACACGCAGAAGAATGGCGTCATCTTCACCTTCAGGCAGCACCCAGAAAATTTCAGAACAAAATGGGAATCATCATTCTCACAAAAGAGGCCGTTATGCCACATCATCCATGGACCAAGAAGATTCAATGGACTGACATCCTAATTCCTGATATCTCTTCATTTATTATACTAAGAGATGGTTCTCTATAAAAAACCTATATTTATAACTGAATGTAACTGCATTCTGATAGTCACACACTGTGTGGGATCATGTTACATTCCAGTTATATTTCTTATTACTTCTGATTCATATAGCCTTAAAATATATAAGTGAAATAAGGAAATTTTTGTTCAGTTATATATTATCAGGTAATAACAATAGATTTATTACTTTTTAGGACAAATATGTTCAATAATCCAGAAGTAATGGAAGCTTTTTCTTTCTTTTCTTAAAACAAATATATTATTACCTAACTAGTTCCTAGAATTATGTTTTTGTTTATTCTAATCTGAAGCAATACAACCTCAATTTTGTGAATTAACATATCTAAACAGTTACATATAAATAAAATATGTAATTGTTTACTCTAAAAGGGTTAAAATCCCAAAATAATTCAAACTATCTTCATCAATACCAAAGTTATTAACAGTACCTTTCTAACTGAATTATTTAGCCTAGGGCAAGACTAACCATATACAACCACCCTGGAATAAATAATTTCAACAAAAACTATATTCTGCACTCCAATTAATGAAACATCATTTTGATGTCTTTTGACATAGCACTTCTCTCCTGTAAGCGGAAGATCCGTGTACCCCCATTAGCCCTCCTCATTCTCCCAACCATATTATGTGGGAGTGTGACGAAGGCACTTATTCCCCTGAGAGAGATATTTATTCTCTTTCACGGGTAAATTGTGATTACTTGCAAAAAGTAATTTATACAATGTATCATCTAATCTCATATGTTTTTTGTTTACTCTTTACTCCAGAATTCACTGGTTTCTTTTCTATCTATTCATCTCTTCAGTCCACACAGGTTGATCTGCGCAGTCAGCTCTGCATAACAAAAAGTAAGTCAAAACTATTTGATCTATTGCCATGGCACCACTGAATATACTTTCCCTGAATGTTCAGGGAATAAATGTCCCTCAAAAAAGGACCAAAGCCTTCCGTACTTTCCATAACAAGAAGGCTCACATAGTATGCCTCCAAGAAACACACTTCACCAAAGATTCTACTCCAAAATATATTTCTCCTTTTTATCAACAAATTTACACGGCTTCTGCCTGTACCAAGCAAAGGGGAACTCTAATTGCATTTCACCGATCCACACCATTCACCTTATCATCAGAAATTAAAGACCCAGAAGGTAGATACCTGATACTCATGGGTTATATAATGGATACAGCAATCACGTTGATTTCCTACTACGCTCCTAACAAACAACCTACACCATTCCTCTCACATATATTACAAGTGATTAATACACACAAAATAGGAACAGTGATAATGTGTGGGGATTCGAACCAGGTCCTCCTCCCATTTCTAGATAAATCACCTTTTACACCATCCAAAATAACCTCTAGATTACCTTTTTCTCAACTTCTTTCCAAATACAATCTGGTAGATTCATGGAGAGAAAGTAACCCAATGAAAAAGAAATTCACTTATTTCTCGCACCCTCATCAAACCTTCACCAGAATAGATCATATTTTTCTAACAATAGGAATAATACCAGAAATTATTGCATCAGATATAATTCTGATTCCGTGGTCTGACCATAATGCAGTATACACTACTATAGCCTCAGCCATACCAAAAGCGCATGACCCAACGTGGTACTTACCGGACATAATGCTCAAACACCCACTACATCAGATGGCCATTGAACAAGCTTTAAAGGAATACATATCAATTAATAATACAACAGACATCTCCCCAATAACACTGTGGGAAGCTCATAAGCCTGTCTTGCGTGGTACAATACAAAGACAAATGGCACTATTTAAACGGGAACGCAAAAATCTAGCAAAAAAACTAGAACTCAATTTTAATGCAGCCTATATATCATTTCAAGATAATCCATCTCAGAGTACAAAATCTCATCTGGAAAAATCTAGATTGGAATACGATCTATTTCTCACTGTGTCAGTTGATAAATCCCTCAAACGCTCCAAACACAATTTTTACATGAATACAAACAAACCAGGTACATATTTGGCTCGGGCATTAAATTCAACTAACAAATCTTTCAAACCAATACGTTTGAAATTATCAAAAAATGTTTACACTTGTAATCCAGTTAAAATAGTCCATAAATTTCACACACATCTCGCAACTTTATACAAGACAAACAATGAATTTAATCCTACAGAAGCTGAATCCTTCTTCTCAAAAATAACCTTACCTGAGTTATCTCAGAATCAAAAAAGCAGATTGGATGAGCCTATAACTATAGATGAAGTTGCTAACGCCATAAAAGACCTAAAACTTAACAAAAGACCAGGCCCAGATGGCTACTCGGCTTTATACTATAAAAAATTCTCAGAAATACTCTCTCCCATTCTCACTGAAACTTTTAACAAACTTCTAGATGGACATTCTTTTCGGCAAGAAACACTAATGGCAATTGTTTGTATGATCCCAAAACCCCTTTCTGATGATACTTCCTGTGTGAATTATCGGCCTATCTCTCTGTTAAACCTCGATATTAAATTATTAGCAAAAATAATAGCAAAACGCCTCAATAGCATTATAGGAAAATTAATACATAGAGATCAAGTAGGCTTCATGCCAAATAGACAGGCAGGCGATAATATACGCAGGGCAGTGTTATTGGCACATATTGCTAAAAAACGGAAAATCCCTTTATGTTTTCTATCTCTCGATATTAAGAGGGCATTTGACACAGTATCCTGGCAATATATGCAATATTCATTACAAAAATGGGGTTTTGGACCCCACTTTTTAACATGGATCAAAGCATTATATAATAAACCCAAAGCCTATATAAAATATGCTGGATACAAATCTGAAGCCTTTAATATCGAAAGAGGTACCCGACAGGGTTGCCCATTATCTCCCTTATTATTTGCCCTTATACTCGAACCCATGGCCCAATACATCAGAACAAACCAAACTATAACTGGCATTGAAGTAGGAGGTATTACACACAAATTATGTATATTTGCAGATGATATATTACTTTTTCTATCATCACCACAGGTCTCTGGTCCTAACTTAATACCAGCTCTTGATGGATTTGCAGCCCTATCCGGCCTTATGATTAATCCTAAGAAATGCCTAGTGCTTAATATTTCACTCACAAACATGGAATTGATCCCGGCTAGGGCTGCACTCCCATTCACATGGGCAGAAAAATCAATCCCATATCTTGGAATTCATTTAACAGCATCTCATTCTGACTTATTCTCAACCAATTATCCTCCTGTATTAAGACAGATCACAAATCTAATAAAACAATGGTCGCAACTTCCTTTATCCTGGATAGGGAAGATGAATGCAATCAAAATGACTATTCTACCCAAATTGCTTTATCTATTCAGAGTCCTCCCTATTCCAATTCCTTCCTATTTTTTGAGAATAGTACAAAAAAGAGCAACTTCGTTTATATGGGGCTCTTCTAAACCACGTATACCTATACACACACTACATCTTCCCAAAAATAAAGGAGGCCTGGGATACCCTAATTTTACTAACTACTACAGAGCAGCACATTTGGCCAGTCTGTCCAAATACCATGCAAAACAGGAAATCCCATTATGGGTATTTATAGAGGCTTCAGAAAATGACCCTCTATTAATATCAAATTTATTATGGCTTGATCCTAAAGACCGCTTTAAAATTCATAATCCCATAACTAAACACTTCTTATCTCTCTGGGATAAACTAAATACCAAATATCAGTTACAATCTCCACACAATCCTCTCCTTTCTTTTATCAGAAATCCGGCCTTTTATCCGGCATGGATCTACCCAAATTCTTTTAAAGCTTGGACAACATCAGGCATTCAGACATTAAATGACTTCATAGCATCTAAATCATTCCTTTCATTCCCATCGCTTAGAGAAAAATATGATCTACCAAACTCTGAGATATTTAGATATCTCCAAATCAAAAATTTCTATACACCATTCCTAAAGGGGGATACACCATTATCCCAATTATCCATTTTTGAATCAATCTGTACAAAAGATCCATTTGCTAAAGGTACAATTTCATCACTTTATAATCAATTATATGGAGTAGCAAATCTTAATAGACCCTCTTACGTTCAGAGGTGGGAGGAGGACCTGGGACGAACTTTAGAAGACACGGACTGGTCTAACATATGGCTCACATCTAAGTCATCTTCACCCAACATCTTAGCACTGGAGACAAATTATAAAGTCCTAACTCGCTGGCAAAGTGTGTGGCAAAATATTCACCTAATACCTCAGCTCTTTGTTTTCGAGGATGCCCAGAAATAAGCACATATTTACACATATGGTGGACGTACCCAGTAATCCAAACCTTCTGGAAGGAAGTCTTCGTGATTGCATGTAAAATATTTAAAAAAATAATACAACCAGATCCATATTTAACTTTACTTAATCTAAAACCGGAATGGTTAACACTCTCTCAATTCAAACTTATGATCCAACTAATAACGGCTGCAAAACAAACAGTGGCCAAGGCATGGAAATCTCCTACATTGGTACTAGCAGAAACAATTCACAGAATGAATAATACAATGTCCCATGCTAAGATGGTAGCCATCGATCAAAATCAAATTCCAAAATTTGAAAAACTTTGGCACCCTTGGATAAAACAACAGTTCCTGTCAAATTTCAATGACTCTGTCCTGTTGCCATGGTAACAGATTAAATGACTTACAGAGACACCCATTCTAAGGCTTCAAAGAGAACTAAAAAGAATAATAAACTGACGAGCGGGACAACCTTGTGGACCATACCTCTACCTTTCAACCCTTTTTCTTCTTTCTCTTTCCTTTTCTCCAGCTTACGATTAAAGCTCATTATCAGAATTTATTTGACCTATATACACTCTACTTGTAAACAATATGTATAGTAGGTATAAATCATTTAAATACCTACAAAAGTAACTAAGGAAATGATATATATCTTTAATTTAGGTTTACGTGAACCCAATGTTTAATATTTGAAATTTCATGATATTTACCTATATAAACCCTACTGTAAAATAATGAGCTTACTTTATAGATCCTTGTAAACTTACTTTATGTATCTTTATAACATTGTATACTCAATAAACTTCTTTTGACAAGGAAAAAGAGAAGAACAATAGAGAGAGAATTGAGAGAGAGAGAGAACAATAAAACGACAACAATTTTTTTTTATTCTATATATTTTTTTGTGTTTTTTTTTTTTACACTTTTTTTGTAACTGTAACTTTTGTAACTGTAACTGGTTCCAGGTTTGGGTCTCTCAAAATGCGATGACATCTTGAGAGACCCTGTGAAAGTGCGCCTAGTCTGTGCAATGCTGTACGCTAATACTCAACTAGTGTATGGTAGCGTTCAAAACATTCACCAATGCAAAGACCAGGATTGTCAGGACAGGAGGGACAATAATAACGGGTGTCACGCCTATATCCGCACTTGCTGCAGACACAACATCTTTTTTCAGGAGGTTCGTTGGGTAGGGGTACTCGGGAGGACATAAAGAAAATGTCTCTCATGCAGCCAACTGCATTTGGTTGGGGATGTGAGTAGGGGAAGTACGGGTGCTGCAGAAGTGGTGGGTTCCCAATTAGGATTGGCAAATGCAGCAGGAAGGGCATTATGGGCACGACGGGCCTGTGTTTGTCCTCTTCTTGGTGGCAGCGGGACACTACTTGTGCTTGCCACCTCACCAGCTTGAACTGCACTTATGGGACTCGCCACGTTCACCAAAACGCTACCAAAAAAACTGTTAGTGATCGCAGGGATCAGGCCTGACTCTGCCAACGCTGCAGTTATGCGTTTAGTGTTTTGTAAGTGACAGTGATCGATCAATACTGCACTTGGGTGGGCTGGGGTGGGCCGGGCGGAGGGGCAAAACTCAGGTGCTAGCAGGTATCTGGGCTGATCCTGCTAACACTGCGTTTTTGGGAACCCTAAACTACTGGGGACGCTAGTATAGATCTGATCGGATCAGATATTAATCCGTTCAGATACTATACCACTAAGGGAGGTGTATGCTGCGTGCGTGGGTGTTAGCGCTACTGCCACTAACCTGATGCTGCCTGGGGCGACGCAGACCCTATCTGACCCTAAAATCTAACTTATATCACCGCCGGGTGATCAGGGGGCTAAACCTTTATTCAGTAATAAACGACAGGTGCTAGCAGGTATCTGGGTTGATCCCGCTAACACTGCGTTTTTGGGAACCCTAAACTGCTGGGGACGCTAGTATAGATCTGATCGGATCATATATTGATCTGTTCAGATACTATACCACTAAGGGAGGTGTACGGTGCGTGCGTGGGTGTTAGCGCTACTGGCACTAACCTGACGCTGCCTGGGGCTGGTGCTTGCCAGTTCACCAAAACGCTACCATAAAAACTGTTAGCAATCGCAGGGATCAGGCCTGACTCTGCGAACGCTGCAGTTATGCATTTAGTGTTTTGTAAGTGGCAGTGATCGATCGATACTGCACATGGGTGGGCTGGGGTGGACCGGGAGGAGGGGCAAAATGCAGGTGCTAGCAGGTATCTGGGCTGATCCTGCTAACACTGCATTTTTGGGAACCCTAAACTGCTGGGGATGCTAGTATAGATCTGATTGGATCAGATATTGATCCGTTCAGATACTATACCACTAAGGGAGGTGTATGCTGCGTGCGTGGGTGTTAGCGCTACTACCACTAACCTGATGCTGCCTGGGGCGACGCAGACCCTATCTGACCCTAAAACCTAACTTATATCACTGCCGGGCGATCAGGGGGCTAAACCTTTATTCGGTAATAAACGACAGGTGCTAGCAGGTATCTGGGTTGATCCCGCTAACACTGCGTTTTTGGGAACCCTAAACTGCTGGGGACGCTAGTATAGATCTGATCGGATCATATATTGATCTGTTCAGATACTATACCACTAAGGGAGGTGTACGGTGCGTGCGTGGGTGTTAGCGCTACTGGCACTAACCTGATGCTGCCTGGGGCTGGTGCTTGCCAGTTCACCAAAACGCTACCATAAAAACTGTTAGCGATCGCAGGGATCAGGCCTGACTCTGCGAACGCTGCAGTTATGCATTTAGTGTTTTGTAAGTGGCAGTGATCGATCGATACTGCACATGGGTGGGCTGGGGTGGGCCGGGCGGAGGGGCAAAACGCAGGTGCTAGCAGGTATCTGGGCTGATCCTGCTAACACTGCGTTTTTGGGAACCCTAAACTGCTGGGGATGCTAGTATAGATCTGATTGGATCAGATATTGATCCGTTCAGATACTATACCACTAAGGGAGGTGTATGCTGCGTGCGTGGGTGTTAATGCTATTGCCACTAACCGGACGCTGCCTGGGGCGACGCAGACCCTATCTGACCCTAAACCCTAACTTATATCACCGCCGGGCGATCAGGGGGCTAAACCTTTATTCGGTAAAAAACAGCGGGTGCCTTTACACTATAAAAAATGAACTAACTAACCAGCATCACCCGTCACAGTTATACGGTGATCACTGGTGAAAGGTTTAACTAGGGGGCAATCAAGGGGTTAAAACCTTTATTAGGTAGTATATGGGGGTCCCTGACGCTATAAAACACTGACGGCGAACCTATATATTTACCTCCCTAACTAGTGTCACCAGTGACACTAATACAGCGATCAGAAAAACAATCGCTTATCGACACTGGCGACGGGGGGTGATCAAGGGGATAAAACTTTATTGGGGGGTTAGGGGGGTACCCTAGACCTAAAGGGGGCTAACACTAACTGCCCTACCACACTAACTGTCAAACTGACACCAATGCAGTAATCAGAAAAAAAAACTGCTTGGTGTCAGTGTGACGGGGGGTGATTAGGGAGTGATCAAGGGGTGATGGGGGGTGTACAGTATGCCTGGCGTTTTCTACTCTGTGTGTGCTGTGCACTCACATCGATGTCTTCTCTCCTCGGCGCCGGTGTCTTACCGAGAAAGTTCCCTCGGCGGATAAGTTCCTCCCCTGTACTGCGCAGGCGCAGCGCCTGCGCAGTACCAACTACTGTCAGCCGCCGGAGATAGCCGAAGCTCAAACGCTTCAATCAGCTGTACACGGCGCCTGTGCTCTGGGTCCACATTCCTTCCCCACCATCCAAGTGGACCTAGAGGGGGAATCTAAAAGTGCAGAGCGCAGCGAGGCCGTGCCCGAAGCGTGGCGAGCGAAGCGAGCGAAGCGAGCCCGCGAGGGGCCCTCTTACAGGCGCCGTGTACAGCTGATTTTCAGCTGTTCCGCTTCGGCTATTTCCGCCGGATCGTACTGCGCATGCGCAGTAGAGTGAGGAACTTATCCGCCGAGCGAAACTTATTCGGCAGAACACCGGAACGGAAAATACTGAGCCGAGGAGTGATGACATCACTTTCTCCACTTCTGTTTACATTACAGAAGCCGAGGAAGCATTTCATTCGCCAGGAGCGATCGTGAGGGGGGCCACGAATGAGTGGCCTTTCCTTCACCTTTGATCGCCCCTGACGAGAATCCTACCGCTGCAGGCACCGGGGGGGTCCAATTGGAGCCCTGCCCGCGGGCAGGCATTGTGCCGACGTACATCGTCGTGCGGCGGTCGGCAAGTGGTTAATGTAATGTCCGGTCCCGGTAATATGGATGAAAATCAGTGAGACATACGGCATGGGTACCCCCCAGTCTATTACCAGGCCCTTTGGGTCTTGTATGGATATTAAGGGGAACCCCGCACCCAAATTAAAAAAAGGAAAGGCATGGGGCCCCAGGCCCTCTGAACAGCAGTATACAGGCGCTGCAAACAAGTCAGGGACTGTAGGTTTGTTGTTAAGTAGAATCTGTTTGTAATTTTGAACTGGTACATTTTTAAAGTGTAGCTCCAGCCAAAAAATCTATTTTTAAGCTTTTTGGAAAACATAGGAAAGGGTTATCACCCCTGTGACATTTGTTTTGCTGTCTGTGCACCTCTTCAGAAGATTTTACCTCACTTTCTGTCCCAATGAAAAATGTTTTTTGACAATTTGGGGTTTTTAGTGAAACAAGGATTGGTGATAAAGCATCAGTGGAAAGGAGACACGTGTTTCCCATATTGACTCTTACAGGAGAGAATTTCCCTTCCTAGGGGTAGATTTCATCTCACTTCCTGTTGTCTCCTTCCGTTTGCAAGTAGGAGTCGTTTGTAAGTTGGATGTTTGAAAGTAGGGGCCTGCCCTATATACTCTGCAGAAATTGGGGCCTTAGGTGTTGGTGTTGCCACAACACTGTAAGTCCTCACAGTTACTCTTGGTGGGCGCAGAAATGGGCCCTGCTGTGAAATATTAGATCAAGAATTGTAATTACATGCACCTGTTGAACAGGGGCAGAAAAATTGGGCCTTTGGTGGTGGTGGTGCTGGTGCCACAACACTGTAAGTCCTCACAGTTACTCTTGGTGGGCACAGAAAGGGGCCCTGCTATGAGATATTAGATCAAGAATTGAAATTACATGTCCCTGTTGAACAGGGGCAGAAAAATTGGGCCTTAGGCACTGGTGCCACAACACTGCAACCCCTCACAGATACTCTAGTTGGAGCGCAGGAATGAGCCCTCCTGTGAAATATTGCATCAAAAATTGTAATTACACGCCCTTGTTAAACAGGGGCTAAAAACTGGGCCTTAGGCACTGGTGCTGGTGCCACAAAGCTGCAACCCCTCACAGATACTCTAGTTGGAGCGCAGGAACGAGCCCTGCTGCAAAGTATTGCATCAAAAATTGTATATACACACCCCTGTTGAACAGGGGCTGAAAAATTGGGCCTTAGGCACCGGTGCTGGTGCCACAACACTGCAACCCCTCACAAATACTCTAGTTGGAGCGCAGGAACAAGCCCTGCTGAAAAGTATTGCATCAAAAATTGTAATTACACGCTTCTGTTAAACAGGGGCAGAAAAATTGGGCCTTAAGCACTGGTGCTGGTGCCACAACACTGCAAACCCTCACAGATACTCTAGATGAAGCGCAGGAACAAGCCCTGCTGCAAAGTATTGCATCAAAAATTGTAATTACACGCCCTTGTTAAACAGGGGCTGAAAAATTGGGCCTTAGGCACTGGTGCTGGTGCCACAACACTGCAACCCCTCACAAATACTCTAGTTGAGTGCAGCAACGAACCCTCCTTGCAAAATATTGCATCAAAAATTGTAATTACACACCCCTGTTAAAAAAAAATTATTCGGTTATATCAGCATCAGGTGCTTGGTAGCTGGTGGTGATCCAAGACTGATTCATTTTTATGAAGGTCAGTCGATCGACCAAGTCTGTTGACAGGCAGACGGTGATCGGTTACAAAACCTCCAGAAGCACTGAATGTGCGTTCGGAAAGAACGCTGGATGCAGGACAGGCGAATAGCTCAATTGCATACTGTGCAAGCTCTGGCCAGTGATCCATCCTCAAGACCCAGTAACCCAGAGGATTTTCAGTGGGAAAGGTGTCCAAGTCAGATCTTGCGTGATGAACCCTCCACACAGAAAGAGTGAAGGCTTACCAGAGGAATTGAACTCATAAGAATGTACGTTCAATGAGTCAATCTAGCTTGTATCACCAACAGGCAATAGAGGAAGGGACCTTCAAATTAAATAGCAGCAAAACTCCAAACGTGTCCAGAGCCGTGAAGGAACTCTCTCTATAGTAGATGGCAAACCTTCCAATGGATCATCTCAGACGAATAGCCCATATGAAATAAAGAGGGGGGCCACATAGCATAATACCGTTTGTAAAACGAATTTATTTAAAATAAATAAACAACTTACATTTCTGTAGTAAAAAAGCGCTTCTAAGTAAAAATTATGGCAGGCAGTGGAGTCTCCCGACGCGTTTCGTCTTATAAGACGTCTTATAAGACTTCATCTGGGGTACTCACCCACTGCTGCCATACCCCTTAATATAGATACCTTGGCCCCCTTGATGAGAATCCAGCTCGTATCTCAAATTAGCAAGCACTTCCGGGTTTGGCCAAAATGGCTGCCCCGCGTGCGTTCCAAGCCTCACTATGGAGTGTCTGTGTGCGTTCCAACAACATGCCGAATATCATCCTAATATTCTCCTAAAAATAATCAAATTATGAATATAGACCACTTCCTCGAGAGACAATCTACCCTTAAACTTAGATTGATGGAATTATTATGTGCTCCGGATATCTAATACTGTAATGTGTATTCGGATGTGGGGAGCGAGTGACCGGACGTGCGTCACCTCAGCTGATGAGGCGGGCGCACGTTGTTGCTCATATCCTGAAGCGCAAAAAGGTAAACAGCGACTCAAGCCTCGTTATGGAGACCGACAACGCGGTGACGTCAGCTACGCTTTAAGCTGACGACACGGCAAGGATGTCAACTGTACACAGTAATGTATATTGGGATCTGCGCAACCCAATGAAATAGATGGATGTGCATACTTAAGATGACATATGAGAATGATGTATCGATGTTACTTGTCACTCAATGTGTCCCCTAAGTAGTGATATCATAAAGGTGTGGTGAAACACAGAAAGAATGGAGGAATAAAAGTGAATGGAAAAACGTGTTAAGATAGTGAAACCTCAAAAATGAAAATGTGAACGGGGGGAAGGAATTATCCTTGTCATTGATCAGTACACCCCACCCTGGAGAGGGGGCGCTATGACCAGGGGTGTTTCCCGCTTAGAAACATTCTGGATACACGAGCTACAGTCCTTCTTTCCACGTGGCATGAATATGGAACTTGATATAAATGCATTTATTAATGGCTCTTAGATTATATACCTACAGCAATAATGTATGTGATTATATGCATAACCCTGTTGAATTCTTTTTGAGAATCCATCTCGGATCTATACTGAGCTATTTTCCCTTTTGTATAAATGGAATCTTTTTCATAAAATTTTACCACTAAAATCTCTTACACCTTCTGACCTCTCAGGTCATGATCTACCGATACCTTTAACACAAAGATCTCTTACATCTTCTAAGGTCCTTTTTTGGTCATAATCCATCATTTGATGATACAAGTTAGTCACTAATGACATTTAGATTTCTATGTCCTCATTTGACGATAAATGTTTATTATTCAGATTTTCAATTTATGAACTTTTTGGTCTACACTGTTAGATATATACACCTTAAAGGTGGTGTTTATCATCATCTTCTTAACTATTTACTAAAAAATAAAATAAAATAAAATAAAATAAAATAAAATATAAAAAATAATAATACATAAATAAATAAAATGATAAATGAAAAATATTAAAAGAAAATGTGTATGAAGAAAAAATATAAAATAAATAAAGAAAAAAGAAAAAAATGGCTAGAAATTATGATGTGAAGAATGTGCGATAATAGTTAAGAAGATGATGATATGTGTATGTGAAGTGTACATCTTTTTCACATACCGCAGTTCACTTGTTCAGGAAGATCCGGTTCCACGGAGATGTTATCATTGCATGTGGGGTAGAGCTGGCGGCCTGGCGCCGCACCGCCAGACTGGCTGCCCAAATGTAGAAAGGGGAGATCCAGTCCAGAGCGGCGGAAGAGAAGACGGCGGCGGTTCACACACTAAGGCGGAGGCGGGACTCCTGGAGCAATCCAGCCCTGTCACCGCACGTGACCCCCGTTCATCCAATCACTGGGCACCCGCTGCCCATGTCGAACCTGGTGGCCGGAGCGCAGCCAGTGACACCGTCCTTACACAGTTAGCATTTGGACGGAGTGTCACTGGCACTTGATGCTGCGCCCCCCCAAATTTTGCGCCCGGGGCCACGGCACCCCCCGCACCCCCCACGCTACGCCACTGACATTCACCGTACCTTTATGTTAATATTTACAGACCTGCTCCCATTCCTCAGCAGACAAGTCAAGGGACAAATCCCTTTCCCACCTTCTACAGGACAGGCTAAGTTACAGGACTGGTCATGGTCAGATAAACCAGCGGGTATATAGATTAGCTCAGATGAGATTGGGGTTCTTTTGCTAAGCACAGAGATTCAAATGGTGTGTGTGGTTGGGTCCACTCAGAAAGTCTGTTCGGATGGGTGAAAAAGTGCCCTAATTGGAAGTAAGTCCAGAAGGGGAAGAAGAGCTTTTCATCTATTGTGCCAGGGCTTTCTGACTAAGAAAGGACCCTTTGTCAAAGAAATGCTTAGCGTTTGTTCAGTCATACGGCAAACATCAGTCAAAAAGTGTGGAGCTTCAATATTTGTTAAAGCAAACATAAATATATAGAATCCATCAATTGTGCTAGAGCTTCCTGACTTAGAAAGGAGCCTTTGTCAAAGAAGTGCTCAGCATTAATTTAGTCATACGGCCAAACATCAGTCAAAAAGTGGGGAGTTTTGTTAAAGAAAACCTCCCTTTGGGAAGTGTCGGGTATGTCACTTCCAGTTTCAGGCCGATTCCGGAAGTTTCTTGTTTCTGATGCTGTTAAAAATCTATTCTAAATGTAAGTTACTACGTTTTTTATAAAACATTTAAATTTTAATACTACAATGAAGATTTGCTTTCTTGTATAACCTATCACTCACTGGAGGGGAGGAGAGTGGATAGTGGGAGAGAGTGCGGACAGACTCATAAGCCATCGCATTGCTGACTGGAAGAAAGGATATGGTATAGTCACTCATAGAGAGGAATTGTTTATACCCTAAACGTGTTGAGACCATATGGTCTAAGGAATGAGGTGAGCTGCTAGCACACACGGTGTGGATTGAGGTGCAAGGGAGAGCGATCAAATCACTGAGGATTGGAAGTTGATCATATTTGCACAACTGACATCACTGGATGCACAGTTTTTTCAATGGACACTATCATATTTATTTTTATTTTTATTTATTTCAGGTACTTATATAGCGCCATCAATTTACGCAGCGCTTTACATATACATTGTACATTCACATCAGTCCCTACCCTCAAGGAGCTTACAATCTAAGGTCCCTAACTCACATTCATACATACTAGGGACAATTTAGACAGGATTCAATTAACCTACGAAAATTAAGTCACAAAATTGGACTGTTTACCTTTGTCACTGCATTGATTAATGTTTATTCTATTTTTTTATTAATTCTTGCTTATTTGCACATTTCTGTATACATTCTGCATTATTTGCAGCACTGGAGTTTTTGGTTACACTACCCAGTAGGGGTATTATTTTAATGTTGGATTGTGATAAGACACAAGGATATTATTACTTGTTTTGCATTATTTTGCATTATTTTGCACACTTGACAAATAGCTCTTTGCAGCACTGGCACTTTGCATATAGTACCCTGTAGGTTTATTCAAATTTTTCCACTACCATTCCATTTGATCTCATGTTTATTTGATATAGCATTCACGTTATCTATTATTTATTTTTGAGAGATCAGTAGCACTGAATTCAATACTTTTTGCACGTATATGTAAATTATTTATTTAGTTTTATTTTCTTGTTTTTGAAGCATAGCCCCACTTCAAATCTGTGAATATTGTTAAAGAAAACGTTTTCACAAATTCATATAAATTATGTAAGTTCCAAGTTCTTTTTATATTATTGTATTCCTTGTGCAGCTGTCAAAACACACTTTATTATTACTGACATTTCTTAAAGGTCATTTTAGCAGCTAAAATGACAGTTCATGATGCAAACAAAGTTAAAGAATCTCATCAGAAAAAAATTGTATTCCGGAAACTGTATGCAATTAACAGATACAGTGATAGTATTCATTATATCAATTCATTTTTCTTTTCACACTATGCCATTGTTAAAGCAAATCTTCTTACAAAATTCAAAATCCACCAATGCATTGGCAATGGTGTACATTTTTTTATTTGTGTTGTTTAAAAAGATACTTTTGAGGCTGACTGCAGTATCCTCTTCCAAATTACTATTTACATGCACTGTCATCTGCATTCTCTGTCCTGGGGATTAAGATCTTGGACATTGCCCTCTATGTTCCTATGCTTATTGCTATGCATGTTTGATGCAGCCAACTTAGACCCACGCAAACCTGTGATGCTGACATACCCCCATGGCTCCAGATCTCTGGGCTCCATACACTAATATACCTATGACCTAGGTAGATGTCAGTCTTTTCATTTTCTGCTTCATCACTTTTTGGTTCTTAGCCTTGGATTTTTTCACCTGTTCACTCGTCCTATTCACCACATGGTTTTTATATATTTGTTTGCATCATATCTTGTTTAACACCTCACGGTTGTATCTCACATTTATTAGCAATTTATTCACTGTGGTATTTGGTTTCCAATCCTTTTATAGATGCCTCTTTTATTCCATTCCTTCTATGTCTTCCCTCTGTTTTCACTGCTATTCACTTCCTTTGCACTTTATGTCCTCTCCATACCCCTTTTCTGTTTCTTCCCTCTCCCCTCCTCTACCCCCTCCCCTCCCCTCCCAGCCCCCCCCCCTTTTTTTTCCCCTTTTCCTTCCTCCCCCTTTCCCACCTCTCCGTCATCCCCTCATTACCACTTCCCTCTCCCCTTTCCCATCCCCCATCCTGATACGATCCTCCCACATGCTGGTATGTTCTTTCTATTCTTGTTGTTAGCTCATTACTTCACCATTTATGACTGACACCTGCATTGATCATACGATTTTTCATCCCCATATTTACTTTATTTAGACTTTGGCTGGTGTTTTATATCCCCTTCCCAATCGCCGGGGGAGGCTCAGCTGGGTCACCTCATTGCTGCACACCCCTCGAGACTCGGGTAAGCAGTTCCATCACTTCATCTTATCTCCCCCATTTTGTAATTGTGTGAAATCTTGTATATGGTATTTATCTTTGTGATCTATATTTACAGATGTATTGTCCCGATGAATCGGTAAAACCGCAAAACATGTTGAAATATCATGTCATCTGAACCTTTTAAATGATATGTCTTGTCTTCTTGCTATTTTTGTATGAATACATTTTGTGAAATTTTTAACAGTGATTTGCATTATTAGCTATACCTCCTGTATTTGTACCGCAATAGTCCACTTGCTGTCTTTTTCTTGGTGAGTCGGGAGTGGGGCCCATACTCCCAAATTTTTCTCCTTAACTAATTTGGACGATGGTACATTTCATTAAGATATATCTTGCTTATTTTGTATTGTGGGGCTATACACTTTCCACGTGATTATGCTGATGTAGATGTGTCAACATAAAGGGTTATGTGAGAGGCATTATTATATTGCTGTTATAATCAGTCCTCCTGCCCATGAAATCACCTGAGGACATGATCACAGTGCCAAGGAATCATGGGATATATAGTTCCTGAAAACTATAGGAAATGACACAAGGCTGTTGCCCAAACACAGGTACTAATGTATTAAATGTATCTTTTCTGAAGCACATAAATAAAAGAAATAGGTACATGAGTTGGATTTGCATATACTGTAGGCTGAAAACACTAGCATATGAAGAGCTCTTTTATGCCTGTTTTACTACAACTTAACAGAGCAGCTTCTTTATAAGTTTACATTTTTTGATGGTGTAGCTAGTGTAGTGTGGACCTTCATCTTATGCCGCGTACACACGGTCGGACTTTTCGACCGAACTTGTCTGACTAACGCCGACGGACCAAATCCGGCGGACAATCCGATCATGTGTGGGCTTCACCAGACTTTCAGCGGACTTTTCCAGTCGCAAATCTGAAGGACTTTAGATTTGGAACTTGCTTCAAATCTTTACGTCGTAACTCCGCCAAACCCAGAAATCCGCTCGTCTGTATGCTAGTTTGGCGGACAAAAAACTACGCATGCTCAGAAGCAAATACTAAACGGAAGCACTCGGTCTAGTAAAACTATTGTTCCTATTGTAGGTAGCACATTCCTCACGCTGCAAATTCTGTGATCGTTGAACGCAGCGCATTAATTGTCTTCTTTAGTAATGCTATAAGAACGAAGATGTTTTGCTGTTCCTATTCACACAGTTCTCCCAAACTGATTTCTGGATTATTTCTCTTGATCTTGATCTTGATGAATGATATTGTATTTATTTTAAAAGCCATACTCCATACTAATGTTTACACAATTTTTTTTTGGAGTGATCTTTTATTTTTGATTTCATCAAGATTTTTTTATGATTATTGTCAAAATTATTTTATCTTTATCTCCATATATTTGTTTTTTGGTTTGTAAAGTTACCACAAAGAACCATTTTGTATTTTTTTTTCTATTTTCTTGTTTTTTGTAGTTCTTAAATTTAACACAAATAAATATTTTTTGTTTTTGTGTTTTTTTTGTAAATTTTATATTTTTAATTTTTGTTTGTATATAAAGTTCACACAAAGAACCTTTTTTGGTTATCTTTTTAATCTTTTTAATTTTGGTAAAGTTACCACAAGAACATTAGATTATTTTTTTTTGGTGCTTTTGCAACCTCAAGGAGGTTGTTGTCCCTTGTTAATTTAACATTGTCTGGAAATAAATGATGTTAATTAAAACACATAAAGTCTTTTCATAAACTAAAATATCCATTTATTTATGTTAAAGAAAATAGGAAGTCAACGCCCACAAAAGTCTGTGGAAAAGAAAATTGGGATCTTGAGGAGTCCATATAAGAGGGAGCACAATCTGGTCCAGGAATCCCAGAGATCAAGAGCAGCAGCAGATGACATAGATGTCCCCAGACTGTTGTACTACAACAGCCTGCGTCTTCTGTCAGACCAGACTGAACCCAGGTCATCTCTTTCTTCTCTTCCCTGCAGCCTTCCCTCCATGCTGCCCTGCACCCTTCCCTGCAGCCTTCCCTGCAGCCTTCCTTGTAGGCTGTGGCTCTGGTGGTTGAATTGTGGCAGGAGGAGAAGGAGAAGGAGGAGGAGGAGTAGGTGGAGGGGCTGCCTCGTTTATTTGGGTGTTGGCAGTTAGCTCGCCCTTCAGCCCCTTGTGTATAGTATCAGCAAAAGGTTTTTCACAAATGAGGCATTGGCCCCACTCCATTTAAAGCAGCCTGCTGGCTAAATAACAGCCATAGGCCTCTTCAGCTTCAGGGGGGCTCCTGAGAAAATGTGTTGCCTCTCTCATGAGGCGCAGTGATACCTCCTGTGTCACCATTCCCTTCCTGGCCCTTTTTGCAGGAAGGCTGAGGGGAGCCACTTGTGATTGGGTCAGGCTCCTACTGGGCCCGGCCACCTCCTGCCTGACACTGGGTCCAGCCTCCTCCTGGATGACACAGGGTCCGGCCTCCTCCTGGATGACACAGGGTCCAGCCTCCTCCTGGATGACACAGGGTCTGGCCTCCTCCTGGCTGTCCCTGGGCCGGGCCTCCTCCTGCCTGCCACTTTCCCCACTTTCCTCTTGGCTGACCTCATCCTGTGTATAAAAAAGGGACATAGTTTTAGTTGTTTGTTTTTGGTTCATCAATGACACACTATTTTTTCACATGACTAGCAAATTCAATGTTAATACATATATTAATAAGAGTATAGAAATCTGACACCATCATTTTTTAAAGCAGATGACAAACATTTTTGGCCACTACTGTCAATTGATATGTATACATCATTTTTAGGATAAAATTCGTATTAATCAATTATAACATCTAGTTAACATCATTAATATTATGACACTAAATATACTTAAAATTAATTTACCTGACTCCAGATGGTCGCATCCGGTTCTTCCAGGATGGAAGACCCAGCTTGGTCCTCAT